>CM024960.1:2350889-2886068 GCA_014282245.1 Rhododendron simsii
ACATGTACACGGAAAGACAAGTATATCATCATGTATATCCACAAAGGCTGGATCTTTCACAAATTAACTTCGATCTATTCAAATCAGTGCACATATACCTCACAGACATCGAAATAAACGCAAGTCCTTAAGTACACAGAGACTTATACACAGGTATACCCGTCAGCATTCCCAAATGCAATGTTAAGCAAAAAAAACCTAGAATTTTAAAAGCTATTTCTAGGCTTCTAGCAAATGAGAAGAACAATAGAAGGCAAAAGTAAGTATCGTATGAATACAATAGTTACTTGCTCGTTTTATCCACAAAGGCTGGATCTTTCCAAAATTAACTTCGCTCTATTTAAATCGGTGCACATATACATTGCAGAAATAGAAATAAAAGCAAGTCCTTTCGTACACACAGATATGTATACCTATATACCATCGGCATTGCCAAATACCATGTTACGCATCGAAAACCAAGAATTTCAACAGCTATTTCTAGTAACTGAGAAGAACCGTAGAATACAAAAGTACTTCTCATACAAATACAACACTAGCTCGTTTCATCCACAAAGGCTAGATCTTTCACGAATAAACATCGATCCATTCAAATCGGCGCACATCTACATTGCAGAAACGGACCGTACAAACAGACATATACACGTACACGCCCATCGTCATTCTTAAATGCAACGTTGAGCATTCGAAAAACCTAGAATTTCAACAGCTATTTCCGAGCAACTGAGAAGAATCGCAAACAAGATCTGTAACAGTTATAGTAATACCTAGGGTTGTGAAAGGGGCCGACTTTGTTGGCATAGAGAGGGACCGGATCTCCAGATTTGTACCTGTGGTCGGACCCGTCCGATCTCACCTTTGTGACTGCGGAGGAGGACAGGAGCACCGCGGCAACGACGACGACGATCCACCCCGTCGGTTTCTTCATTTCTCTCATGCGCCCAGAGAGAGAGAAAGAGCAGATCTGGATTGGGGGAGTAATGTAGTAATAAGAGGGAGGAAGAGTGCAGGCGCTCGAAACGGGTGAAGGGGAGGCACTTTTATTGTGATGGGGGGGTTCGTTAATTACGCAATTAATAGGGTCTTTTCAACGCGCGCTTTCCTGAGGGCTGTGACCGACAATCGACGCGACCGGGGAACCGACAAAAATAGCAGGAAAATTACCATAGAGTGGAATCGGGGGCGGGGCCCTACAGTGTGCTCGCACAAAATGCAGTGTGTAAAAGAAACCGTGAATCCACATCGTTTAAAATACTTTTATTAGCCTTTAGACGGTTGCGAGTAGATACCACACCTTGTACTGAGGGCCTCCGATCCCCATAGAGTTAGGGGGTGTTTGGCTGTCGGGATTGCAGCAGGACGGTTTGGCTCTAAGTTTGGCAAAATTTGGATCGCATCTGAAATTTGCAATCAAAAATCGAACCTGAATCAATATCCGTTGGGTTTTCTCTCATCTAGATTGTAAGTAGACCTGGGTGACGGGTCGTGTCGAGTTGTGTTCGTGTCGTGTCAGTCGGGTTCGTGTCATAAATCACCCAATCCTAACCCGACCCATTTAAAATTCGTGTTTCTCGAGTCGTGTCATTTTCGTGTTTCGTGTCAGAAATACTCAACCCTAACCCGTTAACTTCGTGTCCTATTCGTGTCGTGTTATTGTGTCTGTTCCCTAACTCTATATAAAATTATAGATATACCATATATTATGTATATATGTTCGTGAAAATGGGTGACATAGATTAGTAACCGTGTTAGTCGTGTCAATTTCGTGTCTCGCGTGTTCAACCCGAACCCGACCCATTTAGAATTCTTGTTTTCGAGTCGTGTTATTTTCGTGTTTCGTGTCAGAAATGTTCAACCCTAACCCGCTAATTTCGTGTCTGGTTCATGTCATGTTATCGTGTCTCGTGTCTGTTGCCCAACTCTAATTGTAAGTGTATCTGAAGTGGATCGATTCAGTTCGATTTTCTTAGAACTCGATTTTTATGTCGTATCATAGGAGGGTATCTATGCAAAATATTTTTATTTTACAAGGGCATTTCAAGCTCGGTTCTAGTGTGGATAACGTGTGGAACCGAATCCGAATTAAAACCCATTCATTTCTTTAATTTAAAAACCAGACCCGAACACTGGTTGTAAAAATCATCCCAATTGAGCGGGTCAATTTAGATATCCATCGGTTCGGGTAAAATTGTCATTCCTAATTGGCTGCACACATGCGTTTTTCATCTTTGCATTTTACATGATGGGGAGCCCATTAGGAAAATCGGACCCGGGGTGCTGTAGTACACTCCCCACACCAATTCGGCCGTCCATCTCGGCAATGAACTGCTCGGATTTTCATCCGAACAATGAACGGTTAAGATTTGTAGGAGCTTGAATTAAATTCAAACCGTCCGCACCGAGATGAACGGTCGGACAGACTGCACTTCACGGTGTAGAGCAGCGGGTGCACTACAGTCCCTCCCTTTCTAGGAAGATCAATCAACCATGCCAAATTAAGGGAAGTGAGATCTGAAATAAGTTTATTTATTGAGAGTGAACAAAACGAGTATGAACAAAGTTACCCTATTGGAATACTAGCTCAATATAAATAAAGAACCTTTGATTTGTTTTGCGACTCTAATGATAATTCACCACAAATCTACGATACGAGCACAAGGTCAATGCTTAGACGTAGTTTCCACATGGCTTCAATTAAATTATGCATGCGTAAATAGCACCCTTGTTTCATACTGTTAAGATGTCCCCATGAATAATGACCAAAGATGGCCACCAACCAAAAGGATCGTGATATTGCTTTGCATGTTGAGGAGTGGCTGTCACTAGGTATAAGAGAAAAATCAAACAACTTATAATCACCAACCTATGAGCCTAAGGGACATGATTAATCTTGGTTGGGTTTATATTAGGTGCCATTGATTGGTTTTGCATTTTTTTCAAAAGCAGAATAATGGTAAAGATATCAAAAAATCGACTCTATACTCACAATGAGTGCCAAAACTACACAAGGGTTTGCAAGAGACTCGTGAGCTACTAACCATATCAACAAGAACAAGCAGATCAAAGATCGTTGAACTTGTCGCCGCCTGCAACATTTGAAAGAGAAAGAGAAGAGACTCAATACTAGAAAGCTATTGGGCTCGCAAGTCTGAACATGAAAGACTCATCCCGTTGCGAGCATTGAGTAGATTTATCGATATAATTTTCCAAAATCCGTAGCAGGCAGTGCCGTAAACACATTTTACCAGCAAGTGGTTTTGTGTATTGCAAAATCTTACACACAAGAACCCGAACTTGCCAGCTACCTATAGCAGCTATTAACTGGTAGGGTAATGCGAGAAGATTTTAACATTATAACACACAACAGCAGAGGTTCAAAATGGAGTTTCTAAAATGAAGAATCCTGCCTAAGACTTCACTCAGATTCCGAAGCAGTTTTTTAATAATTAGCAGAACTTGCCAACGACCTAAAAGCGGCGAGTAACATCTCACACTCTAAATGGATTGTTTTAAATAAATTTTTAAAAAAAATTTAATCTAATCATAGTATGAAAGTTGATACGCAAATAAACAATTTATCAATTAAACATAGCGTAAACGAAGCTGCCAATGCCATACTTTCAAGGCCTCAAGTCATCCAGCATATCGTACACAATTTATCTAAGTTTCTATGGGGAATTCCGCATTTACGGTAAATTGCACTCAAAACCATAGTAACAAACGCCATTTCAAGGGCATAATGACGAAACAAAGTGGTGCATCCATTTAAGATTATGTGATTCATACAACACGTTGATGGCAATTAGAAATCGCAGGTGTTAGAAAAGAAAACTACCCAAATCTTCTCGTTCACCCCTTTATTCCTCCTAGAGATATCCCCTTTATTCTTCTTTCCGAAACCCATATAAATGGGAAACGCTGTTGGGGTCTTCAAATCACCTATCAGGAACTACACGGAAGTGGAATAAGAAACCACCCATCTAAAAAAGATTAGAAAATAGAAACAACAAAATACTATCCTACAACCACAGAACAATTTGCTCCAGAACTTGATCAATCGCGATAAATCAAAACACAATCACTTCAGCAACAATTGAGCCACGGAGGCAAAGTATGCACCTACAGTTTGGCTCTGCAAGAAAGCCTTGCCTTCAAATCATCTGCCACAGCATCGATGAACTCCTCGGTATTAAGATAGTGTTGTCTGGTAAGCCTGCACCATGAAGGAAAAAGTTATCACCTGAAAGCACGTCAAGGAGGATGAGTACAAACAAGGCCCATAAATGACTCAGTTACTTAGATCCATGTATTATAAGTGCAAGATCTTTCGTCATCTTCCCAGACTCTACAACTCCAATACAAGCTGCTTCCAGTTTCTCAGTGAAGTCTAAGAGTCTTGCATTATCATCCAACTTTGCTCTGTTACCATAAAAAATCAACTTGTTCAGTTTCGTTATCAGACAAGAAAAAGGATGTGTGACAGCAAAAATATCAACCACAAATGAAATTTGAGGAAGCCAGCTTAACATGTAAACTAGTCATCATTCAACACCTGTGTGCAAGCCCTCTGGACCATGCAAAGATTGATGCTATGCTATTTGTGCTGGTTTCACCACCTTTCTGGTGAACCCTGTAATGGCGTGTAACAGTGCCATGGGCTGCTTCAGCTTCTATGGTCTTTCCATCAGGGCATACCTGAATCCAGTTCATAGCACATTAAAATCCAAAATGCAGATTCACGTGAGGGTCCAAACGTGAAAGAACACGTACGAGTTTTTTTGGTATGAATGGGTAAAGTCACAGAAGCAAAAAAGAAATGAAGAGCAATGTTCAGAGAAAGCCAGTGGAAGAGAAAACTAGGGAAAAAATGGAGACACCAATCACACTAAGATATTGAGACACCGAAAGGGCTAAGTCACACAAAAATATATAAGCAACAGAATCTGCAATCGTTTGAAAAACAAACATACCAGAACAGACGTCATCAAACCAAGAGATCCAAACCCTGTCAGAATTGCGGCCAGAGAAGTTAAGACTTCAGATCACACAAACCTCATAAAGGAAAAGTGAATACAGTGACAATTCATCGAGTAACCACTCTATTAATGTCTAAAAACCAAGGCACAGGATACAAGAATCTCTATATTGTCTGTTACTTTGAGGTCCTAGAGTTTTTTGTACAAACCTTGTGCTAAGAAATCACTCTGCACATCCCCATCATAGTTTTTGCAAGCCCATACATAACCTCCTTCACTCTTAAGAGCATAAGCAACCATATCGTCAATGAGTCGGTGTTCATACCTACCAATTTAATCCTTTAGATCCCTGAAATATACAATCTACCGCAAACTGGGAACATATGCTTGGATTTATTATGACTTAAAAACTTATCCCAAACAGCGCCTAGATATTCAGCTACTCACCATATCCCTGCAGCATCATACTTTGGTTTCCACTTGGCCTCATACACTTCCTGAAATATGTCCTTGAATCTGCAGAAATATAGAGAAAGTGAGGTTAGACTGAAAAGAAGGTGCTGGATGCAGAAACACTATCCGACATGCAGATGAATATCAACAAGAATACAAGTGCACGAGGCAATTAAAAAGAAAAGTGAGATCGCAAGTCCATATAACAAGCTAAGGAAGAAATCTGTGTACCTTCCATCATATTTCTTAAGAATAGTATTCTTTGTGCTAAGATAAAGAGGCCATTTTTTCTGGAAAGCAGTGTTCATTGAAGCTTCAGCAAAACCATAAATGGACTGTGTGCCAAGAAAACATAAGGCGAATTGAGTTGCCTACTGGAATATAGAAAGTAACTTCACCATACCACAAAAGAATTTGCAAACTCAAAACCTCATCAGTGTTGTACATGGACAAAGCCACTCCTCCAGCACCACTGAAGTTGTAAACCTCCAACTCTGTCTTCTCATCTTTTCCTTCTGGTACTGCGTATTATTGAGCACATTTTTCTAGAAAACACAATTCTTAACAAGTTATGCGGGGTCTTACGGTGGGGGAGACACAAAATAGAAAACTCTACCAAACACCAATTTGAGCTTTCCAGGTCCTTTGATGACTGTATCAGTTGCTTTGTATTGATCTCCAAACGCATGCCTTCCAATGCATATAGGCTTTGTCCACCCTAAGAAGGATAGCAACTATTATAGCACTATTACATCATTCAGAAGAATGCAGCAATGTAAAGTACCTGGGATGAGCCGGGGAACGTTTTTGCAAATAATTGGTTCTCTGAAGACCGTGCCTGCAGAAAGTGCCAACAATAATGACCCATCGCTAATAGATATGTCAAGCAATTCACAGTTCCAACTTATAAACAGGTACCAATTTCACCAACCATTCAGAATATTCCTAATGGTACCATTAGGACTCTTCCACATCTGCTTCAAATTAAACTCCTTCACACGACCTTCATCTGCAAATTGCCATTCCATTTCCTATTAACATCTCGTCTGTGCTTGTTAACGATAAATCACAACCAGTTCAATGGAAACTAAGAGGCCTCAAGCCGCCAATTGATTTGCCACTAAACTCATCTACCTGGAGTAATGGTTGCACACTTGATTGCTACATTGTACCTAAAATTCACCATACTCGTCACACACCAGGACAAGAAATATATATATACATCTATATAAAGATGCAATAGTAGCAGAACATGAGGGGGCAAAGGAGCAGCTCGAACCAATCACTGATGACCAGCTATGCCCCTATCCACTTGGAGGTTAAAACAGAGAGAGAGAGAGAGAGAGAGAGAGAGAGAGAGAGAGAGAGAGAGTAGTGGGTTCTCAATCCATAATCATTCTTACTTAAGAGTTGCTTCCGCACTTTCAATAGTAACTTTATCATCAGTTGCATCACGATGAGGAAGGCCAAGGTCAAAGTACTTAATATCCAACTCCAAGAAAGGGAAAATAAGCTGTGATACAACACCACAAGTATAAATGCTCAGAAACTAAGAGGGATTCAAAAGGAAATAAACAAAAGGGGAGAGCTAGATAGGATATTAGGATACATGAACTAACGAAGAACTCTGGTACCTTATGCTTTATTGATTTCCAGAAGACTCGGGTCATCTCATCTCCTGCATCGTGGAATACAGAATAAAATAAGTTGGAGAAAGAAAGCGGATTTCTATAAATCCAAGGAATTTCTAACCTTCACAATTCTCTTGGTTCTCTTAGTTGTGAGCATTACAGAGATAAATTTTTAAAATTCTACAAAGAAAGTTCTTCAAAAAAAGAAATCTTGGCATCACCAGTCTCCATAAAAGAATAATAATTTCCATGCAGCCTCAACAAAGAGACATACTACATGGCCCCAAGGGGCAGATCAGTTGGTAAGGGACCACACGTAAGGAGGTAGATGATTCTCATGAGTTTTTGCTCTGCGCAGAACTGTGCATAATGGGGAAAAAAAACTATGCGTTTCCTTCTGTTAGGTGAACTATTGAGCTCCCATAAAAGTCAAGCCCCTCACAAAAATACAATGTTATGTATGCACATTTGCGTCCAAAATAGATAAAACCCATGTCTCCGTCATCGAAATTATGAAAAAAAATGCTGAACATCTTCTTAATAAGTGAGAAACCATGAAATGATTACCCACTCCAATTATGTGTATGGCATGGTAGTTCAACTAAATGATCGACTTAAAGTCTCAAGAAACAAGGATAACCAAATCAAACCGAGCCTTATGTCTCAATCACTTGGGGTCGGCTACATGAATCTTTTTCCTCCATTGAGCTCTGTCAAGGGCCACTTGTTCACACAAACCCATTATACTCATATCTTTGTGTACAACAACATCTAATGTCAATTTAGGTCTACCCCTCCCCGTAGCATTGCTACCCAAAGCTATTCTATACACTCTTTTAACTAATGCTGCAATGCATCTCCTGGTCTACAGTAGACAGACCCAAACCATCTTAGCCTATTTTCCCTCAACCTCTTCTCTATAGATGCTACACCTACCATTTCACGAACCATTTCATTTTTAATTCTGTCTCGTCTAGTCTTACCACACCTCCACCTCAACATTCTCATTTCCGCTATACTCATTTTGCTCACCTGTTGTTTCTTAATAGGCTAACATTTGTCCCGCAAAGCATCGGTGCTCTTATGGCAGTTCCATAGAATTTTTCTTTCAATTTTGTGGGTACCCTCTTGTTACATAGTACACCAGTAACGCCCCTCCACTTGAGCCACCCCACTTGAATCTTATGTGTTATATCATCAACTATCTCTCCATCTCTACTAATAATTGAGCCTAAGTACCTAAAATGATCACTCTTTGGTATCTCCTGATCTTGGATCATCACTCTTTTTTCATGCGCACTACTGGTACCACTAAACTTGCACACCATATGACCATATACTCGGTTTTACTCCTACTTATCCGAAAACCATTTGACTCTAATGCTTCCCTCCAAATTTTTAGTTTCGTATTACCACCTCTAGCGGTTTCATCTACAAAGACAATGTCATCTTCAAACATCATACACCATGGGATATCCTCCTGAAATTATCTAGTCAATTCATCTATAATTAAGGCAAAGAGGTACGGGCTCAAGGCTAACCCTTGATACAATCCTACAGATTGGAAATTCACTCGTTTCCCCTACTAGTGATCTAATGGTAGTGATGGCACCTTCATACATGTCTCTAATCACCTCTATATAACCTTTGGTCACTCTCTTTCTCTTCAAAACGCACCACATGATGTCTCTAGGCACCCTATCATAAGTCTTTTCTAAGTCTATAAAAACCATATGGAGATGCTTCTTCTTTGCTCTGTGTTTTTCTACCAATCTCATTAATAGGTAGATAGCTTCCTTAGTTGATCTTTCAAGCATGAACCTGGACTGTTTCTCTAACACCGTAGTCACCATCCTCAATAACTCTTTCCCACAACTTCATATTATGACTTATCAATTTAATACCTCTATAGTTGTTGCAGCTTTGAATATCCCCTTTATTTCTATAGATAGGTACTAAGGTGCTCATACTCGATTCGTCGGGCATCTTCCTAGTCATAATAATCTTGTTGAACAATTTCGTCACCCAAGTCACCCCCCCAAGTCACCTAGATTTTTCCACACTTCAATAGGGATACCATCTAGTCCAAAGGCCTTACCCGGTTTCATCATTTTCCAAGCATTAACCACTTCGAACTTTTGTATTCTCTGATAAAACTCATATATTATATTCTCGCCAGATACATACAGTTTCTCCCACCAAAGCCTCCTTCATATTTCTCGTTTAACAACTTCTCGAAATACGACTTCCATCTATCCCTGATCGCCTCGTCTTTCACCAACACCACCGAATCAATACCTTTTATACACTTAACTTGAGAAATGTCTCTAGCTTTCCTTTCTCACAGCTTACCAAGTTTATTAATAATCTTTTCTCCATCTTTACTATCGAGTCTAGCGTAGAAATTCTCATAGGCTTTCAACTTAGCTTCCCTAACGGCTTTCTTAAGAAACAAGGATAGCCACGGAAAATATGAAAGTCAGACTCTTTCAATAGCTAAACATTAACATGTTGAATGATACTGAACGCCTGATAACAGAAACTGATGAATTTCAAAATCTTTCCGAAATGCCCAGGAAATAATTTAAATTGTTTTATGACCGGCGTCAATTTGAAACATTCACCACATCTGGTAAAATAAATAAGCTCTCCTAGTTCCATTAAATATCAAAAGGGGCATCTGGTAGAATCATTCCCTATTTGAATGATTTGCTTACCTTTCACCTGTCAATATGGAAAGAAATTTTTGTATCCCACCCAAAACCTTCAGCTATTAGGCAGAGATTCAAGTATCCAACATGTACATTACCGCATTCTGTCATAACTCATACCGACAACAATGATGTGGGTTGTGGGATGGTCTAACATTCTTTCTACTTCACTCACTAAGCTCAAGGCAATTACATTCGCAAAGATCTAAAGAAACTAAATTAGCAAAATAAATTCATGCTTCACTCTGAATAGAGTGTAATAGGAATTCAACAGTAGCATACGGCAAAGCTTAGCACAAGTAGATCAGAACAAGGCATGCATACAAACATAGGTAATCCGTGACCGCTGACCCAGTCCAAGCAAGTCAATTCGAGTATACAAAGCAACAAAAAATAAACTATACTTTTTCAGAATTAATCAATTCTGAAGTTCACTCAAAACGTATATACATAAAACAGTGTTTATCTATAAATTCACAGGATTACAGTGTAGGCAGATACATATAGTATGTATGATATATATATATATATATACATATATGTATATCTGACAATCGCAATTACATATATCGAGCAATCTCGGAACTGAGAAACTAGTAATAAGTAGAGGGATTTGATGATATCTCACCATCCATCTCGACGATTGGGTTAGCGACCTTGATCTTCTCGAACGCCATCTCTCTGTCTCCCTCCCTCCCTCTCTCTGCTTGTATGCACCACTGTTGAATGTACGTATATACAGAATTGGAGAGAGAGAGAGAGATTGATTGATTGATTGATTGATTTGGAGAGAGAGAAAATGCACATTAAAGGAGGGGTGGGGGGGTTGTGCGTGTGTGTGCAAGTGTGTTTGCTCAATTAATCCTTTGTTACGAGAGTGGATATTTGATTTTTATTTGTTTCAATGGAAAACTGACACATCAAGGAGGCGGGAGATGCTCACACTAACCAGCGCTAGATACACATTGCGTGAACCGGTTTTTTTATAACCGAATGTCCGAGTCAGGTTGCACGCACCTCAACAAATTTCAGGGTTTTGAAATTAATAACCGGACAAATCTTCAGTTGTCTTAAGATTTGAAACATTCGACCTGCGTGGACTTCAAACTTGCTATCTCTTAATGAGCAAGCCATTTAATTACTTTTCCATGCTTATTTTTGCATGAACCGATTGGTGGGGGAACCTCTAAAATGGACCGATTCAATTATTAGATCTTGTAAAATACTCGCATCTTTTTAGGTTTTCAAATTTCTAAAAAAGACGATGGATTCCTCTAGAATTCTTCCATACAATACAAAAAGGTTCAAAAAAAATTAAGATAAATTACAAAATTTCCCACCAAACATGTCGCATTCACACTCTCAAATAGAAATATAATAAAGGTCGGTTAGAGATGCTCTGATACCCACTTTTGTCATCTCTCCAGTTCTCCAAAGAGAACGGACACCAATTCCCCAAAGACCTCCAATTAAAGAATCCACTTCAATAATCAGAATTGGAATTGTTCGCTTTTTAAAACTCGGCATGAACATCAATTACTACATCGCAACTATACTCATCGGATATTGATAGACAAGTTCCCGGAACATGCAAAAAATGAGGGCCCAGCATAAAGTAGCATGGCATTTTAAGAGGAGAGGGAGTGTTTGTCAATTGTGAAGAAAAGTAGGTGGGAAACATGAAGGCTGAGAATAATACTAACTCTAACGGAGGCCGAAACAAATGAGTTATTTCAACTTGGAGGCTCAAGGTGACAGTTTAACATAATAGCTCAACGAGGGCTTAAAATACAGACATGGTTGAAAATGTAGTCACAAAATAGGGCTTGGCATCATAACAGCAAAGGCTCCACAAGCATTCTAATCAGAAAACAAAATTGAACATTTATTTGTACTACTATGAAATTTTACACCGGTCAAAACGAACAAGGCTGGGTATTACAAGTTTAAGACGAGCAACAGCTTTAAAGATCCTCCGGGCCATTGATTCCCTGCATAAATAAGCAAGATAATAAACCCAATAATTTCATATTTCAACAAAAAAAATAAAATGCGGCGAGATGAAAGTAAAATCACACCTTGTTTTCAATCACAACTCCATCCGGGATCTCCAACTTCACTCCAGGTTTTGCAGCAATGACCACCTTCCCCTGAATAAATAGCACCAAGCCACCAATACCCAGAAAGAGTGAGGCTCTAACGAAAATAGATAGCAAGAAACCCAATAAATGGTATACTATCGCTTTTTTCTCTTTTTCAGAGAGAGAGAGAGAGAGAGAGAGAGAGGTTGCATATGATTAGTACCTTGAGAACAATGCCAGCTCCAAACCAGACATCACCAGTCACCTTCAAGCTATCAAGCTCGAGGATACTTGGAATGGACTTGAAACGGCTTAAGAAGTTGGCAACCTGGTTATGAGATTAAATTATTCTCAGTCGTATAGAATAACTTCAGGCAAATGCAACACATGCTTAGTGAAATAAACAAGCGTCACAACTCACCCGGCACGATGCATGGGGAAGGTAAGAGAAGGAATATAAATGTGAAGCACGACCAGTAAATGAGGGGCGAAATTTCTTGTTTCAATGAATTTTTTTCAAAAAAAAGGAGAGCTTGGCACATGGACTACACCTCTGCAGTATAAAAATACAGACTACTAACCTTTTTAAATTCAGGTCCCAGTTCGATAGAGGGATTAGCGGGATTGGCCCTAGCAGGGTTTCGAACCACAAAGCCATCGTTCAAGGTGTAAAGATCAGACTGTAAAAGAACAAACGGAAAGTCTTAGAACAACACCTGGGCCAGTCGATAAAAAAATCAATAATGCAAGGTCAGAGAGTAAGGTAAACCTGGACAAGAAGCAAATCTGAAGTTGCTTTCACCGGAAGGAATCGAGATCGAGGAACATTAATACCAATAGCATTATCAAAGAACTGGTTCAGAAGACAGCATGGAGAATATATTAAAACCATCAAACGCGTACGCCAAAAAGAAAAAAGAAAAAAAAAGATTCTTCTTATGCCGTAGTGCGTACCTTAATTGCAGCACCAGCTGCTGTTTCCAGCTGAAGAACTTTGATCCCATCCACTTCCTGAGAAAAAAGAGTAAATTCATTATCCATTAACTAAAAAACCCCGTTATCATTTCATTGTTAGATGCATACCCATCATTATAGAGCAAATATATACCTTTGGGTTAGGAATGATCTCCATTTTCAGTGCATCTGCTTCGACAAGTCTTTTTATTGCGCTCAAGTTCACCCACCTGCGCTATATTATGTAAGTATTTAACCACCACATGTTTGCATGTAAAAGAAGTGATAACTTACAAGTTGTTGGTATTGAAAATTTTGAACTTCTCAATTGACTTGAATTCATTGACCTGGACATTTGAATTACTAAGTATCAGAAACAATCTTGGAGAGTAATTTAAAATAAGGGTGCCATACATTTCCAAAACAGTAGGCACGATTGGTGGTGTTCAGAGATATCAAACTATGCCATACTATGACTGTCGTGATTACAAAGGTTCGCACCTGAAATCGTTTTTTCTAATGCTTACCACTTCATTATAATCCAATTTCATAATAGTGGAAACAGACGCCAAATTTCTCATCTGGTTCAAAATTTTATTGTTGTGTGCAAGGATAGCCAGAAAAGTCTCCCGATGCAAAACTATGGTTCCTCTTATACTACGCCGCCACCTGACACTTTGACCCACCTCCAAGTTGAGCAGTTCTCCAGGATTTCAATACATGATTTACCTAATATCTTAGTTTTCCAGCTCTAGATTCATACAGTAAGAAACATTTTCAGAAAAGGGAGAAATATATACTTCAAAACCAATTCAAGGACAAACCACTTCACTATGCAAGCATAAAGGAACTAAGCAAGGTCCAAAAATAAAAGCAAAAAGGTAAGGGGGGAAAGAAGGAACTGAGCTCACATGTTCATCAGGAACTTGTGCAATCTCCAGCAGCTGCACCAGAGAGCCAAGGAAATATTAGTAAAAAAGTTACTATTTGAAGTCAAATGCATGTACTTTTGCAGCTTGTGAATGCCAAAAGTTGCACATCCCGAGAAATCCCCAATCCACATTCAAACTCAAAGTTTAAGAAATGAAACAGTGAGCAGAAAAGAATTTTGTTGATAGTAGTTTTTCTGTGATCTAGGAGGTGATGCATGTAGTGGCACCATGGCAACGGACAGAGACGTTGGGCGTAATGAAAGCAGGGCATGTGGGGCGGCAATTCTTGCCAAAAGTACTCTAAAGATTAGTGAACAGCAGCCCATTAAATCTTGCCTTTGTTCTCCAAGGGTGGTTGCCCACTAGGGTACTGCCCACAAGTCAGTCTATACAACCGCAGGCTCCAGCAGATAATCACAAATGAACAACCTGTTGCTAGGCCCACGGAAGGAGGTGTCATGGCCCTTGGAACAGCAAAAAGAATTAATATCTCCATGCACCGCAAAGCGCACACCATAATGCATAGCAATGGAGTCAGCAAGCAGGGCTTCCCAGGCACTACTACAACCAGACAGGTATTCTATTCCTCCCCCCAAGCCATACCTGGAGCGGGCCATTAATGGAGAGGCCTCTGGCAATTGAGGGAGACTTCTCAAACTAAAGAGGACCTTGGCCACGGATAGTTGGGTCTCGTGCTTTATTTGCCACTTGGAAAGAATACGAATAAAGATGTAAAGTGCCTGTTTGAGATGAGGCAATTTGTATGAGCCATGCTACTCCTACTTCTAATACAAGCAGGGGAAAGTTTCATCTTGGTTGACATAGCTCCTACAAAGGAGTGTAGCAAATGCATGGGACGACCACCAGAATCATCACATAAAATTCTTCATTAGTTTTTAATTATTAACCATGTTTTCAACATTGTTGCAACATCCAAACAAATCATATTAACCTTGTAACACGCCTGTAAAGTTACTTTCCTTTAAGGGGAAGAATAGTCTCAACTAGGCCATAAGAATAGTGCCTCGCCATTTTGCTTGATGGAGGGACATGATTTCTGTAAAACTACATCCTAACCGTATTTTACTTTCCCATCTTATGTTTAATTTCATTCTCCCTCGCTCCTCATATTACCCTCAGATATGGCAATGCGCTCTTTCTAACTGCTGCACTGCCAGCCTTCACTATAAAGAGTTGGAACAGTGGCAATTTGTTTTCCTTAACCCTCAAGTATGGCACCGTTACTCTTCCTGACTCGTGCACTTACTAGTTTTAACTTTTAAGACTCAAACCCCCTCCTCCTTTATCAAGGCTTCGGTAGGCTTCATAAAGAAAACTAAGCTCACACGAGCAGAGGCATGGGCAGAATTTAACGTTATTTAATGGCCATTTTAGGACCTCCGAAGTGTCAAAAATTCTTCTTCGTGCTCAACAATCCAGAAACCTTTAACTCTGCCGCCACCCTTTGTTAGCTCTAGATGGACAACTACAGAGACCCCTAGATGGACATACTTGGTCAAATCATCATTAGCAACTCTCGGCAACCATCACATATAAGAATGAAGTGGGATACAGTCCTATGGAGAAGAATGCAAGATGAACACCTATAAGGGCTACAAACAGGTTAGAGTCAGACACAAACACATCTAATCACCAACAATAATCTAATCCTCTACACCTATCAAATAACCTGTATGTTTTACAAAATTTTGCATATAGGCAACAATTCCTGAGCAACTATACATGAAACCTCCAGCACATATTAAGGGGCAAAGTATAGAGGTAAAATACGAAAACAATAATCAATGGCATATTTACCTGAGCCTTTCCTTCATACGAAATCAGCGTGCCGCCTTTAACATCAGCTAATGTTTTGGGTGTCACCTGCAAAGCCCGGAAGCTATATAGAGAGTTCCTTAGGGAAGTATAATTCACAAAAACCAATTTTAAGTACCTCCATACAGTACTCGTTCTTGTTTCGGACCAAATGATTTAAGATTTCTGAGATAATGAATTAAGAAATCCAACTATTCACATTATAACCATTTTAAGCAGGAAAAATAGAGGGCAAGACTCAAAGGGTCAAGAGAACCATAGTAAGGATACTCAGATCAACAACAGCACCCAAGTTATCTGAGTTCGCAACGAAGACATATTCCTTTCCCTGTGCAAGGATGACAACAAAGTCCGATAACAACCAATAAAATACAGAAACCTTGTAACTTGAATACACTAGAAGTTCATGCCCAAAAATACAGAAAAATCCAGAATAAAGCAAAGACCTGTGATAATAAGGTGTCAAGCTTTCCACTATTCTTTAATGATGGGAAAACATCACCATGGCCAGGAGGATACCTTCACAAGAAACAAGTATTTGCAAAGTGAAAATAAGAATAATCCAACATTAGGTGTATATCAGTCAAAGCAATCAACAGACTTCTAACATGGTACCCTACCATCCATCCTTGCTAGTATTTCCTTTGCTTGGCAGTGGCATAAGATCTTCAACAACCAAACGAGGATACTGGCTCTGTAATAGATGAAAGAGGACTAAATATACGAACTAGTAGAATTCAATTAGTGCTATAAAAGGTCTAGCGCAAATTTGTAGGGTTTACAAACCTGATTAAATGTATGGATCTCGATGTTTGAATTGGCATATTTCTCAACAATCTACACCCATAACACAATTGATCAGAACTCTGCTAGACCAAATAAGAAGTTCTAACAAGCAACAACAAAGAGACATTCACCTTTTGTGTATCATCATGGGTGTTGAATGAGTTCATTAGTAGAAGAGGCACATTACTTCCATACTTGGAGTTCAGGGTCTGCACATGATGGGAAGGGTCAATTGCAAGGAAAATAAGAAGGCATAAGCAGTAACATCATACGGAAACAGTAACAGCAACAATAAACAAAAGACCTCAATTTGGATGACAATTAGGTCAAGGAATGTCAATCCATTACGAACTTCAATGACAGATCTGCATCACACACCATAAAATCTATAGATGTCAACTGCGGCACGCTTTATAACAAACAATCAATTAGTCATGTAGTTGAATGTATAAAAACAGAGCACAGACCAGAAGGGACTCAGACAAGTTACACAGGAGCTCAAAGTAGCTTACTTCTTCAACCGGAACAAAAGAGATATATCATTCATATGAAAGAATATGACAAGCAATGATGAAGGGAGGTAGATGCATACTTAGGACCAGTACAACCCATTGTGGTTCCCAAGCCTCCATTAAGCTTTAACACAACAAGTTTGTCCAAAAGCTTCTTAGTTTCCACAGGATCTGCAGCAATTCAGATGTCATCAAACTCTAACCATCTTAAGAAATAAGTTAACTGTAATGCATAATCCATGGACAAATTTTGCTTCAGCCTAATTAAGCCAATAAGAACAACCCCAAAAAAAGAGAAATTACCTTCGGGCGTAGGTGCTAAGCTGTCGTAAGGGACCACCACCTCATCGGTTGGTGTCTGGATCTTGCTCCATTCGATGTATTGCGCTTCGCCACTTGAATGGAAAATACCAAAATATTGTTAAAATACGCTCCTGAGTCCTAACGCATCAAACTTATATGCTAGCCAGTAAGAAAGTGCAAGAGATTTGCTAATCTGTACACTGAAGTACTGAACACAAGGTTTCCAAACGTTTGACAGGAATTCTAAAAGAGTTGACCAAAATCTACATCTTCAGCTCTTAGGGTTTTCGTTTGCGAACCAACCCCGCCCACCCCCCCCCCCCCCCCCCCCCCCCCCCCCACCACACACCAAGATCTCCATTTCCCATTTTCTTCTCTTCCGTCCGGCGCCGCGGAGCTTGGTTTTGCTGTCCCGTCCTTTCCAGTGCCGTGACATATGCTCTGGTGAGTCCGACACTGTGGTTTCGTTTTTCGGCGGCCCGGCGTTGCGGCTCTCTCCTCAGCTGGCCCAGAGCTTGGTTGCGGCGGCCCCTAGGCAGCCGGCTCCTCTGGTCTCCGGATTTGGAGGTAATAAGGGGTTAAGGATTTGGAGTTTTTGCTTTGTATTTTCCGGCTTGCTCCGGTCGTCTTTCACCGGCTGGTTTCCCCAATCTGGTTAGTTTTCCGATCCGGAGGGTGTGGTGGTGGGCCAATAAGATTTGGGCTCGGTTCCACAGTCTCTGCTGCGGTTCCAACTCGAAATAAGCACTTGGGCTTTCGCCAGATTTTTGTGCTGTGGTTAACAAGTTCCAGGAGTTGGGCACGGTCAGTCATCGACCACTGCGATCGTGGGATCGAACCACAAGCCAAACATGGATTTCTGGTTTCGGTTTTCGCGCTCGGAGCCTGTCGTGCCAGCGTAGGTTTGCCTCGGAGATTCCCTCCACTGCTTCGGTGTGAGAATTCATATGCGCTCTTTGTTGATGACGTTTCGCATCCTCGCCTGAAAATGGCAGGTGTGTTTTTTGGACAGCAATCCAAGGCAATTGATCGTGCACTGGATGTTCGATATCCATTGAAGGTAATTGCTATCTGTGATTTGGGTTTTCACCAATCCTTAGGGGTTTGATTGTCTGGATTTCATACTCCACGTGCCCGACCTTCGTTGCCGGTGTGAAGTCATTCCTGATCTTGGACATTTATCTTCCTTGTTCATTCTTAGTTGGATGGTTTTGGTTGTTTCCCTTGTCATTGTTTTCGAATGGATATCTGTAGATGCCGTATGGCTTCTTTGAAATGATATGATTTGTTGGGGATCAAAAAAAATGAAGCAAAAAAAAAAAAACCATCTAGCTAAAATCTACAAAATCGAATGACCGTTGTGCCTGTTTTTGCCTGTTTGATTAGGCCCCGTTCCAGAATACCTTCTTAAAAAATAAGTACTTATTTCACATTTTCAAACTCAAAAATAATAATGTAAATAAAAAATAATTTTTTTATTTTTTTTGCACCGTATAAAAGATCTCGACAAGATCTATCAAATAAGATCCATATATTGCTAGGAATATTATTTGCATAAATATATTATTTTTGAGCTTGAAATTGCCTTATTTTTAGTACTTATTTTCGGTTCCGGAACGGCTCCTTAGTCAATGGGCTTGGGCAGTGCCATTGTCGCAAAAGGAATGCGCCAAGGAAAAACAATCAAGAAAATCAATGAAGTGGAAAGCAAAAGTCTAGCCAAAGTCTAATGAAGTGAGAGCTTGAACAAGTTACTACAGTAATTACTATCAGTCGTTTAATCACAAGTCACAAGATCAATCATGAGAATAGAATTACGATATCAAAAGTACGGACCTGAGATAACGAGCGACGAGGTTTATACAGCCAGTTTTCTCGTTGTCGCTGCAAATCACAGAGAAAACGACTCAGATCTACTATCTAGCAGTAGAAGCCTAAGAACAAGACATAAACAAACGTGAAGGAAATTGCGTAATCCTTGCCTGATTTGAGGTAGGCTAGCGACAGCGGATTTGAAGTTGGAGAGCTTTTCGGCATCGGTGGCGCTCAAAGTGGCAGCAGTAGCCATTGAAGACGGGCACGGAGCTCCGATCTAGAGAGAGAGAGAGATAGAGAGGAATCTAGAAAGGCAGAGAGACGAAGGTGGTGAAGTGGTGGTTATATATGTAATTGTGTGCGTAGATTTTTGATTGATTGGCGTTGCGAGGATAGGAGGGTGGTATATACGTAAATTTATATTTTGGGCGAGAAATTTTTTAGTGAGTGGTATATTCTACCTTGTGTCCGTTCGACACTTTTGAACCGTTTGATATATTTTTGGACGGTTAAGATTAAAATCTTATCTTTCCTCCCACCCCTCCTCTTTCTCTCTTATTTTTTCTCTCCAAATCTATTGTCCAAAATCGCGTGAGAGAACTCGAATGTACCGAGCAAACAGCGCGTGGTACCCCTGTACTGAAAATAAAGAATTTTGGGAAGGTGGCACCCAAGCGTCTCGGTAAGAGGAGAGAGAGAGAGAGAGAGAGAGAGAGACTGTGGAGGCGAATATGCGGTTTGAGCTCGTGGGAATGGCGCGGCAATTTCACGCAAAGGGTCCTTCAATCCTCGTTTGGCTCGGGCTGCTACGGTAATGTGTCAAGTTCAGCTGATTTTGACCTACAAACAGAATCCTTCTTAAATACTCCCATGTACATACTCCACCTGTTTCACTATTTGGACCTTTATTTTTACAATATATGTTCGGGAAAAATTCTACGAATAAAGATGTTCGTGCATAGATCCGACCTGATACATATACATGTGTCTACAAGTCTTCGGCATTGCAAGTGTTCAAAATTGTCTTATATTTGTTTCTTTGTATATTGGGTAGAAAGTGATCTTCATTGATTTCTTTAGGCTTCTCGTACTTTTCATGTTTCTAAAGAGAAAACACTAGGACAAAAAAAATTAAAGTAAACTATTGTTAAGAGAAAACTTCAAACTTTTTTATAGATTAAAACGCACTTATTGCACCACATAACTTGTAGAATAAATTTTGTTTTTTCGTCGGGAATAATCATTTATTTTAATGGTTGTGGTAGTACAATTCAGATGGTGTATTAGGTCCCGTTCCAGAATACATTTTTAACAAATAAGTATTTATTTCACATTTTCAAACTCAAAAATAATGTAAATGAAAAATAATTTTTCAATTTTTTTGCACTACATAAAAGATCTCAATGAGATCTATCAAACAATATCTATATTGATAAAAAAAATATTTGCGTAAGCACATAATTTTTTAGCTTGAAATTACTTTTGTAAAAAATAAGTATTTATTTTTTGGGGAAATTACAGAAACCCCCCACAAACTACCACCCGTCCACACATTGCCCCCTCATACTACAAAATCCAACACTTAACCCCCTCTAACTACCATAAACTGAAAAAACGACTAACTCTGTTAACAGAAGTCATGAAATTACCTTAACACCCCTCTTTCTTTTGCAGTATACACACATGTAGGACCAAATCCTCCTTACCTCAGAAAAAAATGGCTCCAAAATGCTCCTCCACTTTCTTTAGTGTATAAAGCAATAAAGGGCTCCTAACCCTAAAAGTTCCTTGTCTGCTCTTGCTCCAGCTGAAAGGTATGTGCCTTTTGTCCCCTTTTTTTTCCCCAAAAAATGAATTGAATACACAATTATTTCATGGATGATGAACTCTCACATCCTTGTTCAACAGTCCTCAAAGGTTTTGCATTTGTCTTAACCCTCATTGGCCCCAAATCACTCTTTTCTTTCCAAATAGAGGGTTCATACCAGTAGAAGAACCCACAATCCCATTTCGTCTATGAAAAAAAAAGTTACAATAGCATTAAGTTAGGGTTTCAGCTCAAACGAAGAAGAATCTAATTACAGGAATGCAGCTCACCTTTTACGGAATCTGCTTCACTTCCTTGGTGTACGTCGCGTCGAGTGCCGGCCCAGACGCCTCTGCGGGGCCGAGCAGAACCCAACCTTGTTGCCCTTCAGGTCGGTGATGTTGACGGAGCCGATTTGGGCGGGCGCGTTGCCGGTGGTCTAGTAGAGGGTGGTGGAGACGGTGGTGCCGTCAGAGATCTGGTGGAGCTTCTTGGCGTCTAAGTAGTCGAGGAGGACGTGGAGGCTAAGGGCCTTTTTTATGACGGAGAAGAGGTGTTTGGCTGCGAGCGCGGACATGGCGGCGTTGGTGAGGACGAGGACGATGAGGGTCTCGCGGCTGTTGATCTCGCTGTCGATCTGCTTCGTTTGGGTGAGGTAGCTGTTGAAGAGGGTGTATTCTGGGAAGTGTGAGAGGATGTCGGTGAGGTTTGCTGAGGGTAGTGAGAGAGTGTGAGTAGTGGGAGATAATTACTCCCATTGTTGTGTACTTCTTATAAGAGAGAAAGAGATCGAGAGATCTCGAGCAATTGCAGTTCTGTCAATAAAATAGATATAAGGGTGTATAAAAAGATAAAAGGGGAGAAGAGGGCAAAGTTGTCCAATATTTGGGTTCCATCCAAAACTTTAACAGATTGCAAACGGCAATCCTCACGTTTTCAGTTTATGGTAGTTAGAGGGGGTTAAGTGTTGGATTTTGTAGCATGTGGGGGCAATGTGTGGGCGGGTGGTAGTTCGTGGGGGGTTTCTGTAATTTCCCCTTATTTTTTTTTCGAGAACAGGGCCTAGTTACCTTAGAAAGACTACAACATATTTATGCATTCTCCATCCCAATACCCTTTAGCCATCCATTTTCTTTTTCTTGATAAAAGTTATCATTATTAGTTATAGTTTTTTTTTTTTTTTAATAAGCACTTTCTTTTTAGGCAAATGCAAGTTGATGCACCTGGGGCATAAGTTAAAGCACATTAAATGAGCTTAAAAAGTTGGACAACACCATCTTAACTTATGCAAGTAATTAATTACATGTTAAATGAGGAGTTCTCCAACTACATGAATTAATTGAAGTAGTACCAAATAATTATACGGTTAAATCTACCCTTTTTGAAAGGATTCATTTCCGGGGTTTTTTTTTCCCGCTTTTCTTATGTAGTTTGGCTTTGAAATTTAAATTCAATGAAGAGTTTAGGTACTTTTTTTTTTTTCTTTTGCTCTTTACTACTTATGTACTCCCTCCATCCATAAATAATGTTCAGTATGCAAACCTAGACCTTTACAAAGATGCATTTTTTCATAAAAAGAATCAAATTTTTTTCACAAATCAATAAATTCCAATGAGTTCTTTTTAAGTTGTGAAAAAAAAATTTGAAATTTTTAATTAAAAATGCATCTTTTTAAAGGCATAGATTTGAGTGCTAGGCATTTATTTGGGGACAAATGGAGTAGTTTAGCTTTAAAATTTAAATTCAAGGTAACATTAATGTTTATCTTACGTCTTCGGATAAATTAATACAATAAGTTTATGTAATGTTTGAGGATAAATGACTTTTGGATAATCTATATATATAGGGGGGGCAACTGTTTGTAAAATGAATTAGTTTTTAATAAAGTTTTTCTATTGACCTCATTTTTTGTCAGTGAAGTTGAGGAGGAGGATGTGTGGTAGTGGTCATCCCATTGTTTTATTACACTTTTATTCTTCTTTTCTATTTTTATGTAGTTTTTCTTCTTTTAAAAAGAATACAAAGAAATAAATTTTACTTGTGGATTGGGGTACTATTGGAAAGTAAAAAAATTTCAATCAATGATGCATTTAATGTTGCTTATTTATCCTAAACAAATGGTTATTGTTGATTACAAAACAGGTAATGTAGAGTATTGTAAATATAATATACTGTATTTATTATAACTAAACTATTGCCCTGGGGGCACTTATTAGCGGGACTATTCTATTTATAAAGCTCAAACTCATGTACAAACTCTAAGGGGCATTCTCCCAAAAAAAACCAAGACATCTGAGACAAGTCTCCACATACCACAAGAGACATATAAGAAAAAGGGAAAAAAAAAAAACCAATAAACTCTATACAAAGTACTCCAATACTAAAAAGTGAGGATCAAAAACTCTAGTTGAGAGGCCCAAACTACAACACAACTCTACGTTCTTATGGGATTGCTTAACACCCTTTTTCATGTTCAACAAATCCCGAACGAATTGCAGTTACACTCTTGAGGATGACCTGATCCTGAGAAGAAAACCTTGTGTTGAAAAATCCTGTAATTCTGCTCCATCCAAGGTTATAGACACAAGCAGCAAACACACTTTTCAAAAGCCAACTCTTAAGCCCAGACCCTTTAACTGTCGGAATATACTATGCAACCACATCCAGTAAAGAGGAAGAGGAAGGGATTTGATCAATCAAGCATTTTCGCAAAACAACTCTCCAAACTAATTGAGAAAATGCACATTGAAAAAAGAAGTGCATATGGGAGTCCTAGGCATTATTACAGAACACACAACCATCCTTCACATGCATACCCCAGCTCAATAACATGTCCCTTGTGCTTTAATTTCTGTTGCACAGCTAACCACAACACAAAAGACCATCAAGGAACATTTCTATTGTACCAAACAACACTAGGTCAAGGCTGAATAGGTAGTTTAAGCCTAATATCCTCCCAAGCAGAAAACACATGAAAACCAGCAGGATTAGGGAGCCACACGACTGAATCCAGCGTATCACAAATTGGTTTAAAATCAAGAGGGGTATGATCCATGATAAATTGAGTGGCCCTATTCCTTTGTCTAGGCCACCTCCACTCCCTTTCATGGATAATCGACGAAATCTTAGAATTCAAAGATCTACCAAGATTATAAACAACTCTCACCAAATTTATGAAAAAGAGGACCAAGAGGATGCCAATTTTCAAGCTACAGAAAAGTACCTTGTCCATTACCAATCAAGTATTTTTTTCAAAGATTGACCCACACTTCTTAGGTTCAACAGCTTTCTGGTTCACGAAGCATCATTAGGGATGTCCATGAGAGTAAATGTATGAGAGTAAATGATGCCTACCACTCTCCATTGTGATTCTATGTGTTCTCATTCCGTCCCTGTGATGAATCATCAACCATTGGTCTGAAATTTCACTTTCTCGTTCATTCCCTTTTATTCCACGAACTACAAAATCCAATGGAATATACTGTATCAAAAATCAGTTGGATCTAAAGCATCTCAGAACACTGATCTTTCCAGAAATGTCACGTAAAGGGACAACCCGATTATGAGCGCAAGGACAAAGTGAAGGGGACCATAGAAGCATCTGTCAGTATAGCTAGCCACGACCGATAGAGACTTGAGTGCTCAAATTTCGCTCCCTTATCCAAACTTCTGGCCACATGCAGAGAGAAATGAGCGTTCAGTGTTCAAACACAGTGGACCTCGCATTCAGGCGCTTAAGAACTTGCTATAGTACACAAATTGCGCAGATTCATGACCGAAAAGATATTCACTAGAGATTGGAATCATGTCTTTCCCGACAATAGCAATGCGTCATGCTGACAAAAAAATGGACCATCTTCGTGTAGATAAACAAACTCAAAAGAGAGACGACGATTCACAGTTTGGAAAGGGGAACAACATCACAGAAGGATGGCCACATTTGATGCCAAGAAGGCGCGGAGAGAATTATGAGACTATACAAATGCAAAGATAAATAGATTTAAACAGTTTAAGGGAAGAATGAAAAAATACAGACGAAACATTGCAAAAGCTGCACAATTGGCTGCTTAAAGCCGAGTCATTACACTCCATACCTTAAATCAGTTACTCAACCTGTCAAAAATAACTTGTGACTACCAAAATAAGCTTTATGCTAACAGAGCTCCGGAGATGGCAACTACAAGCAAAGGCGGACTCTTTGCTCCTCTCTCTCCTCACTAAGAATCATCGGCGACAACTGGATGTCTCTCTCCGCCAAACATCTCTTGTACGGTACAAACCCCTTCTTCGGAGATTTGTCAAGGCTAGCTCTTCGCTCAGAGAAAGATGCATTAGGTTTACGCACGAGCTTCGGTTGCCTCTCGTTTTCTTCATCAAAAGAAAGTTGGTGACTCTGGGTCTCAGCTTCCCAATTCATATCACTGTCTCCCCTAGCACTTACTGATTCAGTGTTTGATCCAGTCCATGATCCTTCCTTTTCCTTTTTAACTTCACTGTCTTGGGTTAGGCCACCAACCGGGTTCTGCAGTGGGAAGAAAGGAAATTGAATTCCTCCATAGAAATCAAACCATGGGAGAGAAGGGCCAGAACCAACATGGGCTGCAAACGAATTTCCATCTGGCACTTGCATGTAGTAGGGTGCTGCGGATTCTCTACTCAACCATTCACCCTCCTTAGTGGGCAATGACAATTCTCCGGGCACTAAATAATGGTTTGTGTCAGAAGGCAATGGTTTGGAAGTTCCCGTGGCAGGTGAAGATGGTCTGAGAGAATCCGTCACTAAAACTGTCTTCCCAAATAGCTTCAGACTCTGAGTAGAAGCTGCCTCAACTGGCTCTTGTTTATCCAAAGCAATGTCTTCAGGAAACAATTCCAACTTCTGGAAATTCAGACCAAAGGAATAAACTTAAGAAAAGCAATGGCAAGATGCAGTAAGATATAAAGGGGGTCTTGCGATAGCTTTTTGGGGGTGATTTACGGTTCACCTCAGAAGTTGTGGCAGAGTTGGCCACAACTTTTGCTTCTGTGTTTAGAGCAGAAACACCCTTTAAATCTTTTTAAAAGCTTAATTTGGGAACTGGGAAGCTGTCATTTTCATTCTTTCAAGTTTTGATTTTCAGAATCCACTTTAAAAACACATACAGTTTTGAGTCTTTCGAAAAACATAATAAATAGCTGAGGGATGCCGGGACACGTACCACATGAAATTGCTCATTGGGAGATAAACTGGCAGTTAATTGGAATGGGGAACCATTTTCTTCTGGGTACGAATTGGGTGAATCAGAATGTGACAAGCCGCTACCAGCAGCTGACGAAACTGGCGATAGGCTACCATTTGGTGTATTTGAATCTGAAGAACCCAGAATTTCTGAACCAGTTGAAGACAGTACCGAAGTTGGAGACTGATTTTCTTTTTCACATATTGACAAGGTCGGAGATGTGGACCTCCTTAATTGTTCTGCAGTTGAGGTTCCAATTTTAAGAGCAGCTACCGGTTTGCGAGGATAAGGGTGTGTAGGTTTTCTCTTTGGACGAGGAGGAGGAATCTCAACAGGGTTTAGTAAGGCTCCATCGCTGGCACTTGACTCGCGAACGACCTAATCAAAGGAGAAAGAGGAGTTAGAAGTCGAGTTAATAACTCGTAACCCCGTAGGAACATTTGCACTCCTTTTGAAATGGAGTATAATAAACTTACTTCGAAAGACATGATATACTTATACGTAATGGCAGAAATGGGATCTGAAAGAACAGTAAACCTTGGAAAAGAATTTTTGAGCGTGGCTCCTAATCTGAACAGCAGTTTTGGTGCCCACATGCTCTGCGGAAAATTGAAATCCTTTCAGTGCACTTAAAAGAAACAATGCAAGACAGTGTCAACAAAGCATGAGTATTCAGTATGATTCTGTATTTACACATTTGTCATTACCTTCTATTTTCCGCCAAGCACGACCATAAAGCTTCAAAGCCTCGATGAACTTCTTATGCTCTTCTTCTGTCCACCTTTCTCTCTGTTTCGAAATTGTGTATGGTTTTCTCACCTATAGAAGTACAAAAGAGCATGTATGAGCGTAAAAGCCAATAAACACATGATCTCTCTGAAAAAAGCAGCAGATTGGAGGGCATACCTTTAGAGAATAGTCATTCCCGGAAGAAAACTGCTCCTTCAGCTGACTGCTCTTCGGAACAACTGCATTAGACAGAGTGCCTACACTTTGATCCTGTGTTCAAAGGATACAGTAAAGTACATGATATGAGAAGACTTCCTTAATATCGGCATTTAGTTTTACTGAGAGCCCATCACAGAAGAAACATATTTCAAAAGTAGTTCCTCGAAAACAAGACCAAATTTCCATTGGGTGCTTATTGTGCAACAACTGGATCTATTTTCAGTGCATGCTCTTCGAAATGCGAACTCCACTAACTATTCAACTCAGTACCTATCACGAGTCATGACTATACAACTGCCTCGAGACCATTTCTGCCCGCTCAAATCTATCAGCAAGTTAAGTTATATTTCGTGATTGCAGTAGTTTCTTGTTTTAATCCAGATATTGAGAACAACCAAGGACAATATACAATATGGTGCAGACATCTTTTAACCCAACAATACTCTAAAGTTTTGATAACAGCAACCCACGAGGCAGTGGTTAACGCACACAAAATGGCAGACAATAAAAAAGGTTGGACTTTCAATACACTTTTCACAAATATCATGCAATTTCACAAATATCTATACACGGATACACCTATATCGATGCACTTTTTGCCCATTAACCTGTGATTAGAATCTTCAATATTCTAATTTCAAGCCAAAGATAATTTGTGTGCTGCCTACTCCAATTCAGAAAAATATTATACCGAGAAATTTCGTAAACCACATGGGGTGAAAGCTCCCTCCCCGTTTCCTAGAATCCATTGCCAAAAGATTTCTTAATTAGAAGACGGATCAATCCAAGTTCATATCCTATTGTGAGAAACTCCACTCAGTCTCTCGCCTAAACATGGTTCTGTTATGAAGCATCTATATTTCTAATCACCTTAAGACCAGTCATTAAAAAATAACAAAGGAAACCAGAGAAAAAATCCGTTTCTTTTATATATATAACCACTGTACGGACCAGTTTATGCGCACCTAGGAGACCAATCCTCCCGTCAACTAGCAGCAGGAGTCCATTTTAAAAACGAGCATACATCTTTTATCATAACCCATCGAAAAGATCAAACTCTCTAATCAGTTGGGAATCAAAACTCTAAACTAGGAACGAGAAAATAAGAAAACCAAATTAAATGAACTAAATCAACGTTTTGGGTACCTGTATAGCCATAGCTGCAGAAACCATCCCTTCAAATTGCTTCAATTCTTGAGCAACCGATTAGCTTCCAATTATAACACACCACCGCTACACCACAACCAGAACCAATACCCTCACCAAAAACAATTAATTTTCGCTTCCTCTCGCTTTCTCAAATCACGAAATTCTAAACAAATACAAATCCATATCTCGGTCCGAACAACAAATCAGATTCTCCCACTTTTCACCATCCGAAAAACCCTAAAAATCACACGATCCAACTCCGCAAAAAAAAAAAAAAAAACAAAAATAAAACAATTAAAACGCCTTCAATCGCAGCCACACACAACACAGGCCCCTCAATTTATCCGTCCAAGATCCAAACTTTAGTTTCACTCCCAACAAAATTTCAAGAAATCCATAACAATAAGAAGAATATATAGTGACCCAATAGCTCAATCTTGACCAGAAAATTGAATACCAGAGATTTACTAAATAAAAAACGCTCAGAGATGGGGGGGAAGACAATCCAAGAAAATCCGGAGAGTAGAGAGAGTGAGAGGAGGAGGGAAGAAGAAACAGCTTGGGCTCACAGAGGAAGAACAGGAGAGAGAGAGAGAGAGAGAGAGAGAGAGTAATGAATTGGGTTTTGGCTTGTGTGGGCTGAGGGAGGAGGAGGAGGTGAGAAAAAGGAGAAAGGGGAGAGATGCCACGTCAGATGGTAATTTCTTTTTGGTACTTTATTTTTCGAAATTGAATTTTGGGAGAAGAAAGTCGAGAAATGGATGGAATCTTGTGGCTGGCGATGTTCGAAGAGAAAGAGAGAGCCCTGGACACGTGGTGGTCGTCTTGTCTCCCCCCGCTTTTATCTCCAAGCGTGCTTTATTTAATTTCGCGTGACAAATTTCCCCATGACTCGTGAGATAATAAACCCAAAGAAAATATCTATTTATTTGCGGAAGAGCTATAAATAAATTTTACGACGCTCAATTTTTAATTGTAAATATCTATTATCCTTAATAAATTATTTTCAATTCAAATCATTCAAAATACTGAGATTGCGCGAGCCGTTAAAAAGTTTCTCTCAAAACCAAATCTTTATTCGCTGGTGAAAAATATGATATGAATCGTTTGTTTTGTAGAATTAAAATAGTGAGCCATTTTTTAAGTAAGTTAATTGAATATTTCGATGCATAAATCACATTCTTCGAAGCTTGATTTTCCACATTCATAACGGTTCTATGCAAATGTGTGTTCTATACTACTCCGGTCAATTTAATTTTTTTTTTTCTAAATTACTCTACTCTTTGAGGTCTACCAAATAGACAAATTAGATCACATCTTTTGGTTTGAGCGTGTGACCGTTTCATGGGCACAACAAGAATATTGTTCCTTAAAACCCAATAAAAACATCGTTTCTACTCAAAACTGTTTAGTCGATCTCAAACAAACTTCAAATAATAATAATTGGCATCAAATGTAAATCTCGGCCTCTATAGCAAAGACGAGTCTGGCAAATCTCTCTCTAAATACAAACAAACAAAAGAATCAACGAAAATTTAATATAAAAAAAAGAAGCAACTAATGAAAAGTTTAATAAAGTAGTTTGCAGTCGTAATTCCATTGGCGAGTATACAAGATAAAGCGGTAGTGGAGGTGGCACTGAAAAAGGACACTTTCCCAAAAGAGTTGAAATAATAAAATATCCTCAGCAGGGACACTCCGCAGGGACAATCTGCAGGGACAACGCGTTTGGCCTCATTTTGGATCCCGAAAAAATCTAGAACAAGGATATTTTCATTTTGTGACGAGGAGGACAAAAGAGTTGAAATAATAATATCTCAGCCTCTTCTAAAAATAAGTGGTACTAGAAAAAAAACGAAAGGGAACGTGAGTGGGTCCTGAGTGGGTGAGGATGAGGATGAGATAGAGAGAGATAGAGAGAGAAAGAGAGAGACAGAGACAGAGACAGAGAGCGGGGTCGGCTTGGGGACTTTTTCTTTGCGCTTTTCGACACGTCATCAGCCACTCACCGCCCTCCCCTTAACTCGCTCGCCACGTGCACGTCTCCAAGTTGTATGTACACACCTGTCTATTATATAGAGGAGCCCGCTATTCGTAAGGAAGATTTGCAAAGTACTTCCTCTGTCTCAAATTATTTGTTCCAGTTTTATTCTAACTGGATAAAAAAATTAGTTACATATATAAAATAGTAATGAATTTTATATTCAATATGAATATTGTTTGATAGATCTCGATTTGTTCTGTAATACAATATTTTCAAAATCACCTAAAACATTATAAATTATAAGATATAATTAATTGAAAAATGACACGAACTCCCAAAAATGACAATTAAATTGGGACGGAGGGAGTGTCACGCAAGAAAAAATGCTTTTGGCCCATTATGAATCTCACAAAAATTTTAAAAAATATTCATAAATTTTTGAATATTATTTTATAAAGCCCTATAAAAAAATCAGCTACAACGGATATCAGTACGTATTTTCGTCCATATGAATTCAAAAATAATACTTACCGATATCCGTTGGAACTAATATTTTTTCTAAATTTTTGTGTTGCACCAACTAAAACAAGTACTCCTATTTATCGCACACAATTTTTTGAATTAAATATAATTTATTATGAGAATATGACTTATCTTTCTTATAAAATAAAAAATAAGTACTTAAAAAATAAGAATCTTGGCAGAACGAGACCTAAAGATTAATTTTTTGAATTAAACGTAACGTATTATTAGAAAATGATTTATCTCGTAAAATGAAAAATAAATATTTAAAAAATAAAAACATTAGCAGAACGGGACCTCTGAATAATTTTTCGTGTTATGTACACGCCTTGTCTATATAGAGAGAGAAAGTGAGAGCAAACCGACTCTCTTTTTTTTCTTTTTTTTTGTGTGTGTGTGTGCGTGTGTGTGGGGGAGTTGGATTTGGATATGGATGCCTCTGGTCCACTCGTTTTTTCAGATGAAAAAAAAAAGGGAAAAAAATCATAGTCCAGCGAAAATCGGTGGCCATAAGTTTTTGCGCAGAGGTAGTTTTGCGCAGAAAAGTCTAAAAAGAGCATTGCCAGGTGTCCCACTGCTGGAAAGTTCAAGTCAATACTATATACAGTAATCCACGAAAAAAAGAAACAACCGAGAAAGCAGCATATACTCCACTCCGTATATATAATTATATACCACTGTAGTACAGTAAAAAAAACACACTCAACCCCCGTATTCAAATGAGAGCCTCTAGATGCTTCCCTAGCATCATAAGGAGAATATTGCAAAGAGTCTTGCTACTGACGCAGCAAGTGTGTGCACAGATTGTACATATATTGTATTATGGGGCTCACTAAAAGTCTCATACAAATAATTCAATTCTTTAATTATGTTTAAAATATTTTTTCAAGAGTTCCCGCGAAAAATTAGTTCAATCCGATACTTAAAAGTGTTATCTGATCATCTAACTTTCATTTAGGTTTTTAGAGAATGAAGAGTTAGACGATTAGATCAAATACTTATAGGTATAGGATTGAACTGATTTTACATAGGGGCCCTTGAAAAAATATTTTAAACATAATAAACGGTTCGGATCACTTATGTGGGACCTGTAGTAGGCCCCACGTAGCAATCTGTTTAAGATCTGTGCACAGATTTGCTGTGTCCACAGACTTTCTGTTATTGCAAGTGAGGTGGTAGCTACTCAAATTGGAAGGCACCGCGTAACAGGTACCAATTTTATGGGTGTAAACGAGTTGAGCCGAGTATTGTCGAGTTTGAGCTCAGCTCGTTTATTGAACGGTCCAAAATCTCGAGTTCAAGCTTGGCTCAAGGCATAACAAGCCGAGCCCTTAACGAACCGAATTTAGTCATTTACTAAACGAGCTTAACTCAAGGCTTAACAAGTCAAGCCCTTAACGAACCGAGCTTAGTTATTTATTAAAAGGGTCTTTTTAATCAAGCCGAGCTCGCGACTCGTTTACTAAACGAGCTGAAAACTCGAGTTCGAGCTCATCTCTGAGCGTTTACAAGTCGAGCCGAGCTACTCAATTTATTTACAGCCCTAGGTACTGTACACAAGACCAAGGTTAAAAACACAAGCCACAAACACTTCTTGCATGTCCCAATAAAATTTGAATAACAAAAAGAAGAAGAAAATAATTTTTTAAAAAAGAGATTATTGTATAACTTTCTTCAGTTTTTGAAAATTTTTTTTTTTAAGGAATAGGTTTTGAAAAAAAGTTTTAATAAAAAAATGCAAAAAAATACTCCAGCAATAAAATAAAAATTTTGGTATCAAATTATCAATCGACATTTACTGTTCTTGTAGAATTATTATTTTTACTATGAATGATGCAAAATCGAACTTAAAGGTATTAGGTTTTAGCGGCTATACATTATAACTGTTTGTTAAAGAGACTACTCTAGTAACTATACATCATGACTCCGCTCCTATATGAACCTCACAAGCTACTTTTCTAATTCTAATTATCTACGTAACACATTTGATTGATTGTGGTCGTGATTTTAATGGTTCATATCGTATCTTAATTTTTTATGATTTTCATCTGGTTATTGTTGCATAAATCCCCAATAGTATCTCTTTATTGATGACGAGCTTCTAATATTTTGAATTCAACCTTCATCAGTCATAGGAGTATCTTGTAATAGAACATCTTCTTGATGTTCTTGTCTTATTAAAAAAACTTCAGTTTTCTAATATGCAAAGTTGTACGTTTTGGATATATACGAATCAACTATGGGATACACATGTCTATATCAAATAGTATGATTATACACTTTTTATTTTTTTATTACGACTTCATAAAAGTAAGTATCAGTCATTTTCAAATGAGGAGAAATCAGGACCTCTCTCCATTTCTTTCATTTTCTGTTCAAATTTCGATGATCCGAGCCGCTCAATGTGTTCAGAACGGGATTTTAAGAGTACACGCGAGCCGCGAGGAATCAACAAAAAAAATAACCAAGCATAGCTTCATCCGAGCAGTTTTTATTTGAATCGTTCAATAAAAAATAAACAAAAACTGCTCAATGAAGCCTTTCCAGTCTCTTTTTTTTTGCTGATTTCTTAAAGTTATCCTTAAAATCACATTCTAAATACATTGAGCGGCTTGGATTATCGAAATTCTATCGGAAAAAAAAGGTCCTTATTTTATTAAATGAAAATGGTTCTTAGGAGAAAGGGACTCAAGTAAGTATATACAAATGCGTCAATACAACCTACTCACACTCGGATAAAAAAAAAAACTACTCACACAATGCCCGATGTGACAACAAAGTAGGTAGATAAGGTTCGAGAGTCTTCTATTATGAGCGTACTGTGTTCCAATTTGTGCATATTGTACATTCATATAGTTTTTATGAATTTCAAAGCCCACGGTCCATTCACTGCAAATGTCATTGTCAATTATCAAGATTCCTCTTTTGTGTATGTAATGTGTTTGAATATGTGCACATTATACGTACATGTTCTAAAATTCAACGCCCATCTGATGAGGGACATAACATTTAAAATATGTTCGTTTGCGTAAGAATAAGAGCATGATCATATGTTAAGGGACTCCAAAGTTTTATAAAAAGCAAAATTTTAACAAGGCTTTCTTCCCCCCCCCCCCCCCCCCCCCCCCACACACACACACACACACACACACACACACACAATTGGTTGGTTGCATAATCAAGCAATTAGGCCGCGTTCATGCATGATCCTTTGTCAAGTTTTTTTAATAAAACTTTGTTGCCTATGAAAAAAAAAAATTAGTACTGTTTTTCAGCCTAACCCTCCTTTTCCTGTTGGGTGGTAAAAGGGATTGATGATTTGGGCTAGTGGGGGAACAAGAACTTGCATTTCCTTTCTTACAAATGAACATACTTTTCCCATGTACTATTAGCCAATTCATACCAAAACTCTAGGCCCGTAGACATGGGTTGGGCTTAGTGCACAACAAAGGACTCCAACAGCACTCACAATGGGGCTGGATTGACCAAAGGGCCTCCAGCCGTTACCCATCAATTCGGACTAGTTGTTATACTTGAGATCGAGGGGTCCGGGTTTGAATTTTGAACTCGGGCCGATGAATAACAAGCGGAGTAACTCTACGAACACAAATGGCTCAAAACGCATCTAAACATAAATGTATCTGAGATGCATATGAAGTCATATGTTGCAAACAAAGCTATAAAGAAGCTGAGCGTAGAAGTGTTCGAGCTCGACGACTTCGAAACTAGCCTAGCTCAAGCTCGAGTCATTTACTAAATAAGACTTTACTATTCAAGTCTCCAAAAAAAAAGCCAAGCTTTTGTAAATAAACTGAGTTACTAGTAACTTGAGAGCAAATTGTTTACTACTTGAGCTCAAATTGTTTATTAAACGAGATCAAAATATGAGCTCACAAAACAAATCAATTCGTTTACACATGAGCAATATTAGAACAGAAATGATACTGGTACAGATTTTAAGTCTGTACCAGTGCGTACAAATGGCATTTTGGGCCTCTTTTGGGTCTAAAAAAATGATCGGAGCCGCTCATTTTGTTTAGAATACTTTGTTTATGGTCCTTGCAAAAAATAAGGTCAATCCGATACCGGTAAGGACGTTTACAAAACATCCAACTTTGCTTTAGAATTTAGACATTCTAAACAAAATGAGCTATTCCGATTATTTTTTTGAGACCCAAAAGAGACCCAAAATGCCATTTGTACGTGCTGGTACAGATTTAAAATCTGTACTAATAGCACCACTCATATTAGAATCACAAATATATACACAAACACACTCACATATTGACATATTGTGTGGGGCATACACACACTAGAGCAAACGAATCGATCTGGTTGTGATCCTAGATTTATTGATTTTTAACAATATACAATGAACCCCAATGATGTATTCGAGACCCAAGTCACCCAACACAATCATCATCAGTGAGACAGTTTCAAGGGTACTTCGGTAACTTCACAACATCATTAAAGGCAAAATAAAGAGCAAAAGATTCCTACACCATCGTGTTAAACAAATTAAAAGAACCTCTAGGGATGCTTTGATCTACTTTGGCCACGCTTTACCACTCCCCAGTCCCCACTCTTCACTCTCTCTCCACCAACCCGCCCTCTCCTCTCTCTCTCTCTCTCCAAAAATGTCAGCTTGTCTGCTTCAGAATCTGATACTACTACTAATCCTATTCACACTAGCATCAACATCACCCCGCTTAACAACCGCCCACTACTCCTCCTCCTCCCAGCCCTACCCCTCCTCCTCCTCTCCCTCCTCCCTCTCCGACTGGAACCCCGCACACGCCACCTACTACGCTGCGGCGGACCCCCGCGACGCCGTAGGCGGCGCGTGCGGGTACGGCGATCTTGTGCACAGCGGGTACGGGATGGCGACGGCGGGGTTAAGCAGCGCAATGTTCGAGCGGGGCCAGATCTGCGGCGCGTGCTTCGAGGTGAGGTGCGTGGAGGACCTGCGGTGGTGCATTCCGGGAACGTCGATTATCGTGACGGCGACGAATTTTTGTGCGCCGAATTACGGGTTCGCGGCGGACGGGGGAGGTAATTGTAACCCGCCGAACAGCCATTTCGTGCTGCCGATTGAGGCGTTCGAGAAGATCGCGATTTGGAAGGCGGGGAATATGCCTATACAGTATCGGAGGTACTTTTTAATACCTGTTAGCCCTAATTTGGCTTTCAAAAATCCTAACTTCACACCCATTTACACACCCATATACATACCCACACTCACTCACAATAAAGTAGTGTGTGCGGGTTCCACCTCTATTGTGAGTGTGAATGTGTAAATGAGTGTGTAAGTGGGTGTGGAAAATAATGATTGTTTTGCTTTATCTTTTTGACTAAATTATCCTTTTCTTGCACTCAACGTTCCCGCCCATTACAAAAAGCGAAATGAAAAATTAAAAAAATTAAAAAAAAAAACTCCACTTCGGAATACAATCGCATCTGGATATGTGGATTTATGTGCATTTAATGGCTCTCAAACGTTCGAAATTGTGTTTTAAAGGTGTTCGTGGCATTGCTAAAGAAGAAGTTTTAATAAGGTTGTGTAACTTTGGGACGGAGTCAAATCCCTATTTTTTCGTGCAATCTTAGCACTCATTGTACAAGATATTTTTTTTTTGCCATCTTACCTTTTAAAATTGCATAAATTGCATAGAGTCGAAGTACAAATGATTTTCGCTACAGGTGACCTGGTATTTTTTTGGACTCTGTTTTTTTTTCTTTTTCCCCGAAATATTCTCTTGTACTAGGTGATTTTTTTCATCCTTGTTCACTAAAAGCGAATAGAAGCGAAAACTTTCATTTATTTTTCTTCTTCATTGATGTTTTTCCAATTTACTTTCGTGATCCAAAATCCATTTTTTTTGGTGTTGTTGTTGTGTTTCTTCTTTCTTACTTCACCTTTTCCTTTCACATGTAATGCGCAACGTGGCGCCCTTACCCCCACCTCCTTTTTCCAGTCGTGTATTCAGCATTCTCGATTCAACGGTGTCCCTACCCATGGTTAGGATGTGGTTCATTCTCGATTCAACGGTGTCCCTGCCCATGGTTAGGATGTGGTTCATTCTCGATTCAACAGGGTCCCTATCCATGGTTAAGACATTATGAGCCCGTTTATTTTACCGGAAATGGGCATCGAATTGGGCTATAAATTCAAGTTGATCAAATATTCCGTGTTTGGTTAAAATATTTACCACCCAGATTAACCTGTCTTGAGTATATAAATTTGCAAAATGTGGGTGTTCAATGTGATGGGATGTGACATTATTAATACGATCATTATTGGCGAAGAAAATAGAGACAAAGGGGCAGGTGAGTTTTTGCATTTGTTGGATGATTGGCTAAGAGAATACTTTAGTAGAGACGAGGGGCAAAATTGGTATTCCAACCGGATGAATACTGGAATAATTGGATTTGATTATGTTGATGCCAGCACACGCAATGTATCTTTGATGATGCGGACATGTGAAGTAATGTCGTTATAAGTCATACATGACACCTGGTTCCATTTCGGAATTAAATAGGCTTGGGCCATAGCTGGTAGTGGTCCAAGACTCCGAGGTTGTTGGTGGTGGCATTTAATTATGGTAAAGTATATGTTTAGGTGTATTTCTTTTGGGTAAGAGTAAAAATGGGTTGGTATGAAGAGAAAAACTTATTCACGGGCCTCCGTGAATAAGTTTATGGAGCGCAATCTCGGCCTGCTTGGAAAAATTTCATTAAAATCTGGATCGTCCAAAGCCGAAACTGTCGCGCGAGATTGAGCGGCCCCATGAACAGGAACATCCTGTTCACGGTGGCTCCGCGAATAAGTTTCAGAAATGGTGCTTGTGTAGATTGGGGATTTATACGTTTGGCTCAACGTTGGGGAAGTTCTCCATGCCAAGCTAAGTGATAGAGATTACCATGGTTTGATAAGTTCAAGCCATTTGATCTCGATATTATATTTAGGCTTGTGGCATGAATCCCGAAGGAGAACTTGAGTGTTAATTCCGGATCCCTATCATTCCTACTTCTGGAGTGGGCTGGAATATTAACCTATGATCTGTTCAAAAACGGAATAACATTTGCTAAACAAGTTGTTCCCATCTGTTCTATAGCTGTTAATCAAAGGCCCTGTGCTCAAGAAAGAAAATGAACTCTAGCAGATTTCCTTAAACACATTTACTGGGAAGATTCTTCCATTGATGCGAACATTTGGATCAGATTATCTCAGGCACCAGATACATGGATTGGGGCAGAAAATGAGTGTCTTGACTCTTGCTCGATCAAATTCCTCAGAGCCATGCTCGATGAAAGTTAATTTTGCATGTTAGTGCAAAGGCTTGAAAGACTGGAGGGTGACTACTTGACACAGAATATTCTATTTCTTGGTTGTGCTGCTTGTATGTTAGTTGTTGATCACTTCTTCCTCTGTCTAGTTGCTAGAGTTGTGGGATGTAGCTTTTCATTGTGGTGAATCGTCGCTAGTTTTTGAACTTCGGGCTTGTTAGAAGCTTGATTTATCTTTATGATGACAGGGACATAGAAAGCCCAAGGACATTACCCCTAGAAGTAGCCGCCTCTTTATGAAGTCAAAAGATCCTTGTTTTTATAGAACTCCTCGATCTACACCCCACCTCACCAATGCCTGGTCTCACTATTCAGGAGCCTCCTTTGTCATTCTACTGTGCGATTGTGTCTATGAACTCGACCCACTCTTTGTTAACCTTGGTAGTTGGCAACTAAAATTTTGTAATTACGCAGTTTTTTTCCATATCAGCTTATAGTAACTCATATTTGGCATCCTTCAAACTGCATCAAAAAAAAAAATATTTTGTATTGTTTCATATCTCTTCAAGTTCTTGAATTTGAATTACTACTTCACAGTTCACACCTAGGGACGATGGCCTTCAGCATGTTTGCATTTGGAATTGTTGGTGTCTAAGTGTTTTGAGAGAGAATCAAGGACATTCTAGTCAGAGTGAGGGTGTGATACATGATAACAATACAAGTCATAATGTCCGCTACCTTTCTGGAGAACCAAGACCCAAAACTGAATTAATGCAACTCATCCCTAAAACGGGGTGCATTTAGGTTTGATTTCTGTGGAATGAATGTTATCATAAACTGTTATTGAATTTGGTTATGGGTTTTATAGTCAGGACCATTAAAAGTAACATCTCCTAGTGCATTTCGCTGGAGAACTTCTGATCAAATGCAAGTTATGCAACTTCTAGCATTTGATCATGTAGATCAAGAAAATATTTTCTTGCAGTATATTTAATGTTTGTTATAACGTTTCTGTCACTTCATCTTCGTAGTAACTTCTTAGTTTTGCTTTTCATGATTTCACTATTTGGCCTTTGGACAGGATTAAATGCAGAAAGGAAGGAGGAGTTAGATTTGCAGTTGATGGTGCAGGAATATTCCTGTCTGTTCTGATCAGCAATGTTGCGGGAGTTGGAGACATAGTGGCGGTCAAGATTAAGGGTTCAAGAACAGGATGGCTTCCTATGGGCAGAAATTGGGGCCAAAACTGGCATATAAATGCTGATTTGAAGAATCAGCCTCTTTCATTTGAAATCACTAGCAGCGATGGGGTCACACTTACATCGTACAATGTTGCCCCGAAAAATTGGAGCTATGGGAAAACTTTTGAAGGCAAGCAATTCCAGGCGTAAATGCCACGACAATAGTTAGTATTGTTTTTGTTTTCCGTTTTGATTGGGTTGGAAAATATGGGTGCTTATGGCTTTTTTGGGGGTCTTCTCTTAATTTTCGGTGTATGATGCTGGAAGAGGGAGTTTAGAGGTTCGGGCACAAATCGTGCTGGAGAACAACTAGAATTGTATGGAAAAAATCATACTTAAATCACGATGTAGTCCAAAAAACTGAACACTCAAGTTTGTATTTTGATATGGAATTCTTCTCTCTTTTTTCTTCTTGCCAGAGTGGAGGCAGTCGTTATCCTAATAAACATACAACAAAACACACTTACCACGTGCAACTCGTACAGCAAGATCACCAATATAACCTATCAATGCCTACAGATACAAAACTACAAAAACACTGACGGACACCTCCGTTGAAAGTGCTGTTGAAGAGCAAATAAATAGATTCACCGACACAATGGCAAAGCAAGCAAGGGTTCCAGTGGAGATGCACATGGAAACTGAGGATGATACGCTGCAGAATAGAATGCTGCAACGCAAAGGGACTAAATTTAGAGGTCTTCTGCACCGAGTCTTGTGATATGGCTGAGATTGACTGCCCTATCCCGTATAATGAGTCTTGATTTGGGCATCCCACCATGACTATGGACACAAACATATCAATCAGACAAACATATGCCGTATGAAAAATCCACACAAGATAATAGCAGACAACATCAAACTCGGTTCCATCTGAGACTCCTTTCCCAGATGATCTGTTATTCCAAATTCTGGACGATAACATTTTCCATTACAAAAAAGTTGAAACTCGTCAACCATGCATGGCTAGTTGAATTGGAATTAACCAACAGCCAGTGCTTCAGTCACAACGAGCAAGAATAGCTGGGGAAACATTGAATGGATCACCCTGCCATGCCTAGCAGCCTAGTAGAATTGGAAACTGGAAAGAGCAGATGCCAAATAAGGATTTCAAAATGTAAATGATGGGGAGAAAGCGGGTTAGACTGCAAAAGGACAACCAAATTCAACCGGACTTAAATTAACAGATACGTACTTGTATGTAAAGAGTGGTTGTGCAATTCTAGTACCAATAGCCCGACTCAAATTTGTAACCCAGGAATTGTGGTGCTAGAGCTTTTACGCGGTGTTCTAAAACAAGGAATTAATCGGCGATTAATCGCTTGAAGGGCCTATCCCATTAGGTTCGACTAATGATTAATCACCGATTACTAATTAATATGCACTGATTAATAGTTCAAAGGAGGCCGACAGCCCGACTGGCGCCTAGCAACTTTTAGAACATTGCTTTTACGTAATAACTACCAAAGATAAGACTGCAAAAGGCATCACCCAAAGTTTTAAAAGTTTCATACAAAGTCACAGAACCTCAACTACACGGTATACAGTAAGAACTAAACATTCATATGCTGGTGGTTGTCCTAATTCTACTAGAAACTAAAAAACTCTACACATAGAATATGATAGATATTGTAGACCTATCTAATACTCCAATAAGCATACACGAGACCAAAAGCTGAGCCATGGTATCACCTATGCGCAACTCTACACATCATGTCAGTAAAACTATAAGATTGTCCTTGACTCATAGAACTCAACAGAACACGAAACAAACCAGTCAAGCAACACTGTAAAACAAACAAGCTGATAAAACATCGAAAACGTACTTCTTACAATTCTAACATTGTCCGTCTTTTGCTTTCAGTGTCCGTGCCCTGAATCCTCCCCCCATGTTAGAATGAAAACGAGCTACGGGACATAATACAAATACTGTATGGGGTAGCTAGGGAAAAGCATTCAATAGGCAGGTATTCCTCAAAAGAAACTCACCCAAAAGTCATGGAGTTATGCATCCAAAGAAGGTGGAAACAGATTTCAGTCTTTAGACGCGTACGTTTCTGAAAACCTTACAGAATGCCTCGCACACGAACAACAATTATGGAGAAGAGAATAATAACTTATAACCATCATAAGAATATGTCAAAGAGTTTCTAATCACCTTGGAAACTGGTAAGATAATTCCTTAGGCTCAAACGGAATATTTATGGAGTATACGAGTACGCCAGAACCTTATCATGATTGCAAATATTCTAGCCATAGACTAGTTCCACAAAAGCACTATACAATACATTATTCCAAATGCTATCACAAGTAAAATCTAAGTCAACATACTACTGATATCCCAATTGAAACATTTGAATAGAAGACTGTAAAACCAAGCATGAACAGGCAAAAAATCTGAATGGCTTCTCTAAAACCAAACTCCTGTCAAATACTCCATTGTACAGAACTTTTGTATATGTTCACATCAACATTGGATGTGAGGTATGCCCCTCTCTAACTACAATACAAGTTGTGTGAGAACTCGATATTCGTACATTTTTTAAAGAGCAAAAAATCAGAAAAACGCCTGTGAAACTACTACAAGAAAATTCAGTAACGAGTTAATTGCAGCCTAGGAAAGAACCTGGTAAAAAAATCACATATGCCGACTGAAGCAACCGCAAGGAATGACTTGGTAGCGATATCTTCCAAACAGGTTGGTGCCTCATACATCCAAGGAGAAGCAAAAAGCATTACATCATAGCTTCTGATGAGACTCGATAAGCAATGCATTCAACAAGACATGAACAGCAGCTTCATAAACAAGTCCACCATAATGCATCCCATCAACTGTACACCGTTGCCCACATTTCTGAGTCAGTGCCTGAATATCTAATAACAAAAGAGGGCCGCCAGATCGGCGCAACAACTTACTTCCATAAAGCTCTTTATCATAAGCATCTCTCATGGCATCCCTCATCTTTTCCCTCTTCTCCTCTGAATTCAACATCGAGTTTATCAGCACAGGCATTCCTAGCCAAAATATGTGAGGCGACCGAATGGAAGCGGAACCCGTCACAGGCCCATCAGTTCCGAGCTCAGGAGAAATCGGGAGCATTGAGACCACCGAATTCCTCAACAACCGTAATGAAACACCATAATCGGACGAATTAGTCATGTGCAACATATGCCACAACCCTACCCCCATCACCAAAACATCCGGGTAGTTCTTATTTCCCTTAAACTCAATCATCAAATCAGTCAAATTCCTCACGTAAGGCGCCCACACGAAATCCAACTTCATCCCAATCTCATCAACCACAATCTGATAATCACTATGCCTCTTAAACAGATCAACCTTAACAGAATCCATCTCTTCTGACCTCAAAACTAAACTCAACAAAGAAACAGCCACCAACCGTGCCTGCGAGTCTCCGGCAACCACAACCCACGACCCGTTAAGCAGATCGGACACGTCGGCCCGACCCAGTTTCTGAAACCCACAGGAGGCAACTGGGTCGGATCTAGCCCAGGCCCAGGACCCATCAACATCATTATTAGACCCCTCAATGATATCATCAAGATTGGGTATTTTGACATCGTATACGATGTTGTGGAGCAAAGAAATGCAAGAATCTCGATTTTCTATGACTACAATTGAAGGAGATTTAGCGGAGGAATTTACAAAATTGGAGATCAATGGGAAGTAAGGAGTGAGGTGGACACCAACCGCTAGGGTTATGAAGAGGGCCCCACTGAAGAAGAGCATCTTGTTGCGGCTGAGGTGCCAACCGGCCATCACCATTGGAACGAAGAGGACTACGCAGGCCGCCAATGCTCCGTATTGGACGGCCCCTACCATCCTCTCTCTCTCTCTCAATAGATATATAAGTATGTATGTATGTATATATGTTTCGTTTTTTCGTTTTGCAGATTTGCGAAAGGGTATGGTGTGAAGTCAGGCTGGTAGTGATGGGTACGGGGTAACAAGAATGGAAGAGGAGAGAGAGAGAGAGAGGTAAGAAGATGCGGTGGTGATCGAGACGGCACGGTAGCCGGTGGGGTGCGGTGGGGTGGAGTGGGTTGGGGGTTTGGGCTCGTCCATAAGTGTTTACGCGTGATTAATTAAGGAAATTGAACTGTACACTCCATTTTTTTTTGATATCCACCCTTTTTTCTTTCTTTTTTTTTTTTTAAAAAATTTTTAGAATTGAAAGTGTATGTAATTTTTTTTTAAAAGACAAAAAAAAGAGTGTAGATGTCAAAAAAAAGAAGTGTAGAATTCAATTTCCTTAATTAAAATAATTTTGTAATTTTGTCTTATTCATTTTTTTTGTATTTATTAATTTTACATTAAATTTTTATGTGATATAGACGAATAATGACATTTTTGACTTTTTCTTAAATATTTTTAAAAATTATAATTTTTTAATTTTTCGATTCTTTGGGTTCTTATCATCTATATCACATAAAAGTTTGGCGTAAAACTAATAAACGCAAAAAAAAATAAAAATGAATAAGGACAAAACCAAAAAGTTGTGTTGTATAAGTTAATCACTAGCGTAAACGGGGCCGCCGAATCACATGTGAGCATGTGCAGTGCACGCTTGGATTTTTTATTTTAACAAAGGAACGAATTAAATTATACTACCTATTTTAGCCAAATGGTCCAAATAGATTTTTTTTATCTTATTAAAAAAATCGTATTTATTAATTTTGTGTCGATTCTTTTATGGATTATTGTTTCGTCATCATAAGAAGAATTTAAAAAATGAAAATTTAACATCGAAGGCCAAAGTTTTTTGAATAAAGACGAAAATAAGCTGCTTAATGTAACCTTTAAAACCTCTGTTAGACATGAGAGATTACATAGATTACCCTTTGCAATCCAATCACATACCACAGAAAAGCCCGATTCTTCTAAAATCATAGACTCAGGGCATCTCCAACTCTTCATCATAATTATCGAAAAAGAAATTAATTTCTCAAACATTCGGGCTACATGTAAATCGATTGATGTTTAGTGACCTAAAATTGCTCTTATCAAATGAATTCCCAATCTGATCAACAACAACAAAAAAAAAAAAAAAGAAGACATTCTCAATTCTTTCATAATAAGCTAAAAGAATGTTGAAATTTTGTTCACCTCTTGCTTAGAGAACCATATAGCAAATAAAATTGTCTTTTTAAGCAAAATTGGTTTAAATTGACCAAACGAAGGGCCTAATCAGATCAAATATCATAAGATTACAGAATAAACTTCTATCTTAAGGAACTGGGCATAGAATCCATCAAAGGGAAGGAGAATTTCGTAGTAATTAGTATAATAAAATATAATGGAGGCCCGCCCACGCCACATATTGTGGCTCTATGAGAGGTTTTGAGCAATTCCTAGCAGAACACCGCACCTAGTGTTCTGAGGTCTGGAGTTTGAGTCCTCACGGATAAGGTGCTCAACTCCCCTTGTAATTACTAACAAGTAACCCCTACCATTCTATTGTCTGGTAAGAGGGAAAAAGAAAGAACGAAACGAAACAATGCGTAGCTCAGGAGCCCTCGAAAACATCCCCCAAGGCCCAATCTGTGAGATGTGGTGCCAAACCCATTATGTTGAAAAAAGAAGAGAGAAAAGAAACAAAACGAACTCTACAAATCAGTTAAGAAAAATGTGACACCAGGCCAAAAGTTGGGCCGATTTCATTGACAACAATTTTTGGGTTCTAATATTTGTTCCACATTTGAAACACTTGGACACAACTTTCAGTTACACAATCAGAGCCAGGCTGAGTGGCCCATATACTATCTAGTTGGGCTTTTTGGAAACTTGGGCTATAGACAAGAAGGAACTTATATTAAAGTATTCCGGCAACAATAATGCTACATACACAACTTTTTACCATAACTAGCTAGCCGACTCAGCAAGGTGTTCAGGCAATAAAAATGCTAAACACACAACTTTTTACCAAAACCAGCCACAATTGATGATTCAGCACACCTAAAAAAATTGGCATTATTGTTTTTCTTTATTCCTGAGTCAGCAGTTGTGGGTCTTTGGTTGGTCGCTGTAAACAGTTGTGTATGCGGCATTATTGGTTCCGGCGGCACACGTGGTGCTCCCAATAAATGAGAAATCGCAACCCACGTAATGTGGATCACCCCTTGTCTCCCACTCAACAAAAGTGTGTCATCATGTTCCCTCCGCTAAATTTGGCTCTACGTGATTTGCTGGGAGCACCAAGTGGACTACTTCTTCCAATATTCTACTCATAGCAGCAGAAGCAACGTGCCTTAGAGTTTGAATTTTCATTACTTAAGGAATAAAAGAATAACATTAACTTTTGACCTACTCTTTTTAAGCAAGTAAAAAAAAAGGGGGAAGATTAGGTAATCAGAATCACAATTCACAACAACCGATTTCGTTGTCAATACCAAGGATACTGCCAAGGACTTGTATCTAAGATTTGAAAACATCCTTTCAAAATAATAATGGTGGTTGGTGAGGCAAACTTTATAGCACTGTCCCCTACCCATTGTCAATTAGGGCAACCAGCCCTAATGTTTTGTAACATCTTCCAAGGGCATGTGGACACGACCCCCTCCCCTCTGAATAAAGGCCTATGTTTCAGGGGAACTAGTTCTCATGTTCATATGCCCATTACATAAATGGGTTTTTGGGAGTGACAACCCTTCATGTGAATGTGACCCACATTCCTTTCTTTTGTTTGGTATATTTCCTTTTCGACTGTTACGGTGTTCAGACCAGCTTACACGCTCTTCGATTAGTTCCTTTTCCGATCCGGTCAATAGCAAGCCGTCCATGCCAGTGTAGAGAATTAGTAAGAAATTCCTTTCTTGCAGCCTGAAATCCGAAGACCCGAACCCTGATCAATTGTGTGAGGAACAAACTCACCGACCAATCTAAACAACCCTTGGCTCATTGCTCTGTGTTTGGTAGTATTTTCTTGAGGTGACACAATTGCCCCTTTGTCCTCTTGCAACAGTACATCCACATGGTCCCAAAGTAGTAGCACTAAAAACTAGTGAGAGCTATCCCCTGGGTGTCTTTGGGGTCCCTATGTTCTCCCAATTCGTGTGATGTCTACAACATGTTTCTGGAAAAAGGATAAAGAGGAACGAGGAGTGATTTTCACAACCCTCTTGAAGCTTTATTTGGGGCCTGCAGCTCTCAAAAAAATGAAGTGTTACTTCATGTTTTAGTTGCTAATGGACTAATGGAGTGCTCTTCTACCAAAAATCAATTTAAGATTTCACATGATTTGTATGTCTTAACTTAATAATATCAAAAGATGTTTCGAGAAAAAGAAATCGATACATGTTCCTTCCAAGCACCCCTGCCGAGCAGGGTGCTTGAGCGCATCCAGACTGTTAAAAAGTGCTTTCACTTTGGACTATTGATTGTCGAAATGGACGGTCCGGATGTGTTCAACAAGGTGCTTGGCAATATCCCCGGGATCTAGGTTTTATGTCTAATCACGAGCTCTGCTTTAGGTTTTAATTTTTCTTTCATTTTAATTTCCTTTGTGAATCCATTATTAACCAATATGGTGATAGTTACCTACCTTCGACATTGGACTGGAATCAAAAGTTTACAAAAACATAGGACAAATATACTGAACTGATGTGAAAATTTGGAGAATTCCATGGAGTGATGACAGTCAAGTTTACATCAACAAAAGACTTGTTTTGTGGATTTTGTGCCACTAACCTGGTGGCGTAACACACTAATTAAGAAGCATGTGTACGGGTATGAGTACAAATACGGTATATAGATACGGCGAAACTTTTAAAAATGTAAGGTATTTTTGTAATTAGAACAATGAATTAATAATTACACTTCAAATAAAAGAAATACCTAAATCGAGTTTGAGGGGCGATTAGAAATCCACCATCAAATAATAATTTAATGTCAAACTTAGGAAAACAAATTCGAGTTTAATGGCGTTATTAAAACTCCAATAGACAAATCATTACAGTATTTTACAGTCATGCTAATTGGTAATCACTTGGTTTCGCTTCATTTATGTATTAAGATCCGAGTAACAGATGGTTTAGATATCTATGTGCTCAGATTAGATTTGAGCCGTTCGTGCCGAAATGAACGGCTGGATTAACCGCTCGGCACCGCTGCTAAGAACATCTCCCAATCCTGGTATGCCTTGATATATTTTTTAGTACTTTTGGGTGCGGCTAAAGTCTAAAAGAAAAGCCATAGTATGAGTTTTCTATATCCGGTATAAATTTAGAAGTACTACGCAAAATATGATACCCGATAGGCTGGTACATTGCGAGTGGGGGGTTACGCCGGAGTTTTAGAAGTACCCGAACTCCATAGATACACGCATTGTTTATGATGTACTAGCTGTCTACTGTACAATGATCCAATAGTTGGCAAGGTCAATAATGCTACCCTAGGAGCATTTTGGATAAGGGTCTCTAGTGGGATATATGAGTTGTACTATGCAAAGAAATTTTGTAATTTGTCCACTTCTTAAGTTAATAGATTCCACCAAAACTTGTAAGAAAAAATAAAAATAGATAACTTTACCTCTTCTTTTTTTTATTTTATTTTATTTTATTTACGGAATTTCATAAACCTCTACAAAATTAGCTTCGTAGTAAAATCAATGGGTCAAAGGAAGCCCTAGCGAATTATACGGGTTTTGCCTAATATCACATTTTAACACGCTTCCGTGCATCAAAAAATGAAAGAGGAATAAAAAGACATGAAATTGAAGCCCTCTTTATTAGTAATATATTTTCCTACAATGTCTTTTTATTTTTTATTTTTAACAGCACTTGACTACAATGTCTGCAACCTTAAAGTCTCCCAATTGAACCACCACCACCACAGACATGCATGTGGGTACTGGGGGAGACAATAAATGCAGTTATACAAGGGACCTAATTACTGGGCATGGAATCAACTAGGGGTGTGCAAAATACCCGCGGGCCGACGGACCCGCCCCGACCCGACCCGAAGGGTTTCGGGCGGGCCCGAACATGTGGTTGGGTCGGGTACGGGTTTAGTTTTTCGAAAAAATCAGTTTTCGGTTCGGGGCTCGGGTGCTGTTTTTCCTTACCCGACCCTACCAACCCGACCAAAACATGAACAATTCATGTAGCTTTACTTCGGTTTGGCCGGACCCGACCCGACCCGACCCGATCAAAAAAATCGGGCTCACGGGCGGGTGTACACCATCGTTCGGTTCGGGTTGGTTTTTCTCCTACCCGACATGGTCGGATCGGGTTCGGGTGGCGGGCCATACCCGACCCGCCCGACCCGTGCCCACCCCTAGAATCAACTGGGGCTAACTCAGTTGATCAAGACTCTTGCATTTCACAAGAAGGTCAGGAATTCGAGTTTCCTCACTTGCGTGTGGGTGTTCTTTCCTTGGAGGACTTTTTCTTTCTTTCTATGTTTCTACAGTATAATGGACTTATTTCTTGTATTGGTTAAGTTGTTGGGTTTGGTTGTCTCGTGTATTCTCACAATTGATGTAATGTCCCGGATTTGTACTCTATACTTCATATATCTGATGTAAAAATGATCTCTTCTATTGATTGACAAAAAAAAATTAGTAAATTACTGGGCATGGTCATGGTGAATGAGTTTGTGGCGTAAGTCACCTAATGCATATGCACGAGCGCGAGTGATAAAGCATCTTTCAATAATGATGTCTTACACTTATTGTCAAAAAAAAATAATGATGTCTTACACTAAAAAATTTGCAAGGGCAATGATTGAGGGTGCGAGCGTAGGAAGGCCAATATCAACATGGAACCTGTTTTACTGGGCATTTTGACAATTTAAAACATAGGATCACCCTCAAGGGATGTTTTGTATCAATATTTTATAACTTTGACATAACGTTGGGATGGCTGGCTGCTCCTTACTCCATCGTGGATTTTTTTTTTTTGTCTTCTCCTGTCTTGGATTTGAGAGTGTTGGCTTTATGTGGCCAGCATTCACCTTGTGCTTGAGACGCCTCTTATTGGCGCGTGGCAAGCGTATTGGGAGGAGTAACCGCCTTCACCCGTCCGTGCTGTATGGGCAGCATTGCGAAGCCCCTTAAGTCCAGATGCCGCTAAGTGCAGGACTCTGCGCTGTCCATTAAAGATTAAGTTGCTCCTTCCCCTACTTACAATTGCTTTTAAGTGAGTTGGTTAGCACGTGATTCAACAGAGATCCGCTTTTGGAATGAATTCTAACAAAAGGATTGTAGAAGGGGTTGAAGAGATTAGCATTGTTCGTCGGGACTGACACTCTTCATTCACTCCTGTTGTTTGGCCTGGACCTCGGGTTGTTGATGCGAAAATGTTAGCTCTCCCTCCTCTTGCAATATTTAACCAACACAGAAGCAAGCAGGCAGCGTCCTTTTGCTTTGTCAAACGGTGCCGTTTCTTTTCTTGGGAGTGTGCTTGCCGGGGACGCTCGGTAGCGTCCCCGGACCCAAAACCACTACATCAGTCACTACATTTTTTGTGGAGCACACCTCGGATCCCATAAAAATATAGAAAAATGCCCATAAATTTTAAAATGTTTTATGGGGTCCTACAAAAAATCAACTCTGACAGATATCGGTAAGTATTATTTTTGAATTTGCAGGGGCGAAACTGCGCAGTTGAATAGTTTCGCCCTACGAGTCCAGAAATACTGTAATACTTACCGATATCCGTTAAAACTAATTTTTTTGGCAGGGCTCCATAAAAATATTATTTTAAAATTTATGAATATTTTTTTGTATTTTTGTAGGACCCGAAATAGGTCCCACAATAAAATATAATAGATGGCATAGTGATTTGGTGAGTAAAAGGCTCCCAAGCACCCTGTTTTACATGTCAAAGTTGGAAGAACTTTCCAAAGGAGGTTACATCAAATTTAAGTGGTATGCTTTAATTTAGGCGCCAGTTCTTCTTCTTAATTATTGTACTTCGGTCTTTGTTTCCTATAAATCGTGTTCAGAGTCAATGTTGTTGAACACTTTATGGTAAAGTATTCTGTGGGAATTTTTCAGAAGATCCGATTTTTTTTTTAAAGAAGATATCAGAAAAATGTTTTTTTTTTCTTTTCTTTTTCCCCACTCCCTTTTTTCGTAGTAACATTTTCTCCAAAACAAACCAGATGTAACTTCAATTCATCTAACTTGAGACATCTGTGATGATCACTTAAGCCACTCTCCATGCCGCTAGGTGAACGGCCCGTCGGCAGGCAACTGCTCTTCCTTGTGCCGCAAAATACAAGAGGGATCATAAACGTACATCACATAATCCCATTTGGCTAATATTGTAGTTGACCACATCCCCAACCTTTGCTTCAAATTGGAGATTCCGAAAATTCTTAAGAGTTAACATGACAAATTGACGGCTTGTTCTCTATGTCAAATTTTGATTTGATGGTCTAAAATATACTCCATTTTTCTTCAAAAAAGAAAATTTTGTACTCCAAGGTTAACTTTTGCACCTGGCTCCTGCTAATTTTGAAATAAATTGGCTGTTGCCAAATTTACTTACAATTTAATTTTCATTTGAAGATAAAATTAGAGAGACTTCACCTTCCAATTTTAACAGCTGGTAAAGCAACACGAGGGATCTCAACTTCTATGTGGTCCAAAACTCTAACTAGTCCACCAAACCCCATTCATTTTCGCGATCCCCACGAAAAGTGACAATCAAATCTTCCTCTTCCTCTATCTATATCACATCCGCCCATTGTGAGAACCCACCATGGGAATCAAAGTCTCACATCGGTGGATTGTGGGAAGTTGATATGGTATACAACGGGACATATCGAGCTACTGTATAACATGAGATTTATCTTTTGAGTCACGTAGTTAGGCGAATGGTTAGCAGGTTAGCTGGCCCGGGTCGTGACACCCATCCAACTTCCATTACAAATGAATTAACAATTCAAAGCCCATCAAACGCAGAATTGGATTCTAATTTTTACAAAGAGAGAGAAACATTAGGATCTATTAATTTTCTTTTAGAATATATATATATATATATAAATTTATGCCCAATATTGTACTAGTACTAATGTTTTGGTAGTATGTTTGCAATTTCGATTGGCATACTTTATATGGTCTTCCGTGTGTTTCAAAAGAAAATTATAATGTTCGCTCACCCGTCATTCAAATCTTGCGTCTATCCCTGAAAAGAAAGGGAGCGTGTAAATCATTTATTCTACATGTACATACATAATACACACAAATGACCTGAAAGCCCTTCCTAGTCTGGCCATCCTATCACAAAGAAAGTGACCATCCTATGACAGGGGCCAAGTTGGTGTCTTTCTGTTGACTACTTTATGGGAGCCTAATTTCTATGCCCATGTGGATTCTTAGATTTGATTAAAATCTTGGACGGATGTGTTAATGCAGTTTCTAAACCCACATGCCCCACCTGTAAAGAAAGATTATATATGTTTTGTGTCCAAACACAAGATTTTAAAAAGGCTAAATTTAGCTGTATTTGAGCTAACACACCATTCCTAAAAAGGGTACACTAGAGAGGAAGGTGACCTACTTAGTCTTCAATTAGTCACTTCACTTCAAAAGTAAGTAGGGAACTGTTATTATGTCTTGGTTGTTACCTAGCTTCAAGAATTTTTGGGGACCATAGACCGTTACCGTCCGTCTCGACAATTAATAGTCTAGATTACCGAGACGGATGGATGGTTGAGATTACGCACAGTGCCATACAATTTGGACTGTTGATTAACAAAACGGATAGTCCAGATGAGAACAACATTGTGCTCTGCATCATCCTCCAATTTGGTAATGAAATTAATGACGAGGCGATTGGCTTGTTCGATTTGGGTTTTGAGGGAGGTTTTAAAGTGTAATGAGTAGGGAGAGATAGATAGAGAAAATTTATTGAAAACTGTGTCCAGGGGTTCTGACTACTCCAAACGAACAAGCCTGTGACTCTGAATTTTTTTTTTTATGCTGACAGTAAAATTCACACATGCTCACGATTGCAAACCCTATATATTATTGTTTTGCTCCTACTCGACTAATAGGATTTAAGCACTCAATTAGACAATGAATTCGACAATAATCAGTGAATCAATTACTATTGGACTGACTGGGGAGTCCACAAGAAATCATAAAAATCTCCCTGCTTTTTGTTTGCAACAAGAAATGATTTAGTTTCACATGGCACGACATTGAGTTTCACTCATTCCGAAGGCATGAAATGATTTTATTAGTTTCACTTTCGACCCCCAATTGACTTTCTCCACAATAATTACAAACTACTTTTCCTAATTGAAAATTCACCATCAATCTGCCAAATAATTGATGTACGGCATGTTGTTTCTGAAAATGATAGTAGTATACTATGAGACCATCCTCTGCTGCTATTCTATTGACTCTACTGGTTCAGATGTTAAGGTGTGAAATGTTCCCTCTTCTCAACTTCCATCTTTGGAAGGGCTAAGAGGTTTACTCGAAGGATAGTCCTCTCGTTTATTTCTAAATAATAGGAAGGACTAATGAGATCAATGAGAGTTGTCGTTTTGGATAAGAGGACATGAAGAGGGTGCGTCAATATCCAATACTCCTTCAACTCCTCAGATTTGGCGGGCTAAGAGTAATACTCAAGTATAGGACGTCTCGCATAGCTGTGTTGAGAATTGATTTGCTGGAATAGAGATGAATGCTGTTTCGGAATGCTTTATTGTAGCTGTTGTTAATGGATCTAAGATGAAGGCAGTCTGCTGGGATTTCATGATCAATTGGGATTGTCTTGGATGCGTTGTTGCTTAAGGATGGCTTTGAAGATCTTATCTCGTTTATCTTTCTAAGGTTGAATGCTGAGAGAATTTCTACTGTGATGTGATGCTGACTTAGGTGGCAAATTTTTGGGTCTTTAATTTTTTGATGGTTGGCTTGAGGATGCTATGGGGTAGTCCTAGTCCTAAGAGTTCTGAAGCTGATGTGGTTGTTAATTTGGTCCTATAAGGCTCCTTGCAACCCTGTTGCATGTAATCTTCTTCTTTCCTTCCTTTGGTTTGGCCTACTCTGTGATTCAAGTTTGCCTTGGATCTAGAGTTTGGACCCTCGATGTACCCTTTGTCGAGTTTTAATAAAATCTTGTTGCCGATCAAAAAAAAAATACTATGTCATTGTATACGTAAAATACTATATTTTTTGGAGAGCTAAACTTTAGAATTGGGATATATGGATAATAATCTAGTAGCTAGATAAGTCCGGCCGCTGTTAGGGCATCCACATCTCCCTCTTTACTCTCCTCTTTAAACTAAATTAAAGAGCCAAAATAAGAAAAAACATCCAAAACCCCCCTTTATCAGCCTCTCTTTCTTCCTCTCTATTTTGAAGAAATTTAGTTTTGCTACAGTAGCTCGTCTATAAAAACGAGCTACTGTTCACTTGCCACTGATTTTTATATTGTTTCTCTCTCTCTCTTGTACCAGCGCCTCTCTCTCTCTCTCTCTCTCTCTCTCTCTTGTACCAGCGCCTGTCAGAGGCAAGGGAGACTGAGAAAGTTTTTTTTTTTTTTATCAGAAGGAGGAGTTAAATAGAGTATTTAATTGAGGTGGGTTTGATTATTTATTGAAAGGAGAGTGAAAGTAAAGAGTCTGATGCAGTAGTTATTTTAAAAGTAGATAGCTAAAGTAATAAAGTGACTTTTTGAGGTGTAAATTGGTCCAAAATGTAGAGATGCTGGTGCGGATGCTCTTACTAGGCGTAATGCTCGGGTTCGACAAAGGCTCAATGATACGAATTAGAACTTTCATTTTCCCATTTTATCATTCAATCAACAACCGCAAAGAAATAAAATTGGAATATTGAGTTTAATTTGTATCCGAGTGGTAACTTATAACAATTTGTTTCGACATTGAACTGAAAGGGTCCTACTAGTTTTGGTTTGTCGATCCTGTAAACTAACACTTTGATTAAATGTTAGAAAATTTTGTACTTTTTCTCATGAGCTCTATTTTGTGCTGAAGTTTTTTATTCTCTTTTATGTCCATCTTAATTACTAAGCATGTAAACATTTGAGTGACTGACATTGCACGTTTGTTAGTGAAGCATTCTAACTCTCAGAAATTTCTGTGAGATTACTTTTATTCTTTCAATCATCCTTCAACTTTTTCTTTCCCTGAAATATATAGTACGCGTGCTTAAGTAATATTCGGTGGCCGACACAAGCGGGTGCCTAGGGTTCATGCACAATTCCAAATATTTTCGAAAGCAGTTTTTTCAGGTTAATTTGAAAACAGTTAAATGGATTGGCCCCAGTAAGTCCATTAGGTGTATAAAAATCTCTTCAAAATTTCAAGCTATCAACCATTTTTTGTTGCACGCGTAAAATTAAATAACGATTACGTACATGCTCATAATTTCGTTCTTCATCAGACTTTGCAAGTGACGATATATACATATACAATAACATAGATATATATATATATATATAGATACATTTTTAATTACTATAAATGGTTAGAGCATGCATAAAGTCAAATCCCTAGCTAATTTCAGTTGCTAAAAAAGAACTTGATAGGTAGGTACGTAGCCCACAATGGCTTTTAAGACATTAATAATATATATACTTGGAACAAAGTTGTACAAAAAGTTCATGAAGTTTTAAGATCGATCATCTGGTCTAGCTAGCCCTAGCCAGGATATTACTATGTAATTATAAATCTAATTAATTAGTGTGGCCGTAGTCTTTTTGAAATTAAGCATGCCCTAGCCCTAGCTAGTGTAACGTGGTGAGGCTAGTGTGAGCCACGTGGCTATGTTCAGGAGCTGTCAAAGAATAAAGAAAGAAAAAAAAACAAAACAATGTACCCCAAAAAAAAAGAAAAAGAAAAAGAAAAAAACAAACAAATAGACAAGCAACTAATTATATTGCAAAACTGAAGAGTGAAAATGGATCGGATTCGATTTGAATTTGTGGTTAATGAATAAAAAGAATCAATTTGTGTGGCGTGGATTATAAATTTTGAGAACCATTCTCCAAACCATTGACAATGTTGAAATTCTGATTTCTAACTATGGTTTGCTTGAATATCTAAAGCACTCGAAGGGACTAAATTTCGATACATGTCATCGATTGGTTATGACTTGTAGGAGGGTGTCTTTTAGTAAGGTTACTAGTACGTGTACATATTTACCTATACATATTGATATCAATGTATGTTGGAATCGAAGGCGTTAGCATAAAAATTCACACACCAAACCCTTTTTTTATATTTTAATAAAATTGGAACCAAACCACTTCCTAAAAAATATTTTGAAATTGCCCGATTTGAACTAGTTCAGTTTGAATTCACAAAGCCCATGGTTTTTTCTCACCCCAATGCAAAACAACATAAAAAAAAATTCGATAAAATGGTACTAACATGCATAGGGTTTTGGGAGGAGTTCATATTAATTTCGTTAATCGTGATTCATGAGGTTAGGAACAAAAAGTAAGCAATTTATAAACAAAAAGTTTGCTAATTAAATTAGTGTAAAATGTCCAGGGCTCGAAGCAGCACAACTATAGATAGACGCCATTGCACGAAGTTGACAAAACCAAAAGAGCCATTATTTGATTATTAATTATCTCTAAGTTTTTTTTAGTTGGGGTGCAAACTAGTCAAGTTTTAGGGTGCGTCGCTTGGGCCCAAATTATGTAAAATTTTGTTGAGCTCGAGCTCGGCTCTAACTTGAATCAAGCACAGATATTCAAACTCGAGCTCAATTTGGTTACTAGACAAACCTGCCTAAAAGAGTCGAGCTCACACATGCGAGTCGAACTTACCTACATAATCTCGATTTGTTTACTGAACAAACCGAGCTGACCCCCGGATACTTGTGAAGAACTCAATTCAGTTGCAGCCCTTAATTTGAACGAGCCTCGATTATATGTCTTAATTTACCATCCCCCAATCAATAATTATAGAAGAGTAGGAGAATCAAATCCTTATGTAATCTAAATTGGAAATACAAGATTGGAAGGGTAACAAGGAGAGAAGGTATAATTGTTCAAAAAACTGCCCAGACAACAAGTTGTGTAGGGGTTCAGATTATCGGGACCTTGATCGTGAGGGGGGTTCCGATTCCTTCCTCCGCTGCTCCGCGCGCCTGTCGTCGGACCTGTAACAAGTCACTAGGGCTGTGAAAGCTAGTGACCCTCTGACGATCAAGTTAGATCTAGGGAGAAGTATATAGGTCTAGGGTTAGGGTAAAATGACATACCTCTTTAGGTTAGAGTCCCTTTGTTTTTATAGACCTTGCTGGCTTGGCCTCCAAACAAGTGCGTGGAGGATACGCTTGGATAACCGCTTCAGGTGACGTCATATGTGATGCACAAGATAAGGCGGTTATGGAGCACATGGCCATGTCAGCTCCCAATGATTATCCTCCTAGCGTAATCGTCTTTCTTCATGCGGTCTCGAGGGTGTTGGGGTTGGGCATGCTCTGCGCCCTCTGATGACGGCAGTGCCCGACCGGATTCTATCTACTAAGCGATGTTCTGAGGGGACCCCGAGGGGCCCTTGGGACTTGTGTTCACCACAGGGCCGGGGGTCCAATTGGTACCGCTCGGTGCCTTATGGCTCGGTGAATGGTCTGACCCCATTTCCTTGGCTAGTTGTAATGACGCGCGTGAACCAGTCCGAACACGCGGAAGTTCTAAAACAAAAAGGAGGAGAAGAAGAGGAGTAGGTGTGATCTTCAAATCCAATTATTTGAAATGTGCCATTGAGGACAGAGGATCAGTAGTCAAGCTGGTGAATTTGAATGGGTCCTACATGAACAGCAAAGCAGTGCCACACTTTAGCTGACTTTAGTAAACCTAATTTTGGTTCCACGTGAATTAAATAGAAACATTATCAATAAAAAAAAGAAAAAAGAAAAAAATAGAAATAGAGCTGCTGACAACTAATTGACAATTACCACAGTGATCTGGTGAGGTATGCAATAATTTTCAATTGTGATCTGAGTTTTTTCTTCGTGGCAACAGAAAAAGGATGACTTCTTAAACCAAAAGGTCAATTCCACAAAAAAAAAAATCAAAAAAAAAATAAAATAAACAAGAGATGTGATTGACTTTTCGTCTCTCGACAGTTGTGTCTTGTAGATTAGCTCCCTTAGCATCTCCCTGTAGAGTGGTGCAGAGTCTTGAAAATCGATGGCTTGAATTTTAACCAAGCAAATTGATGATTCAAATTTGTATGCGTTCAGATTGGATTTGAGCCGCCTGTGCTGAGATGAACGCCCCGATTGACCGCTCTGCATCCGCTTGGCAGAGAGTTGCACAGTAGCATCCCCGGGTCATGTCTTTATATACTCGTAACAATTGAAAAATGAATTAGCTTCCGAAAAGAATACCAATTACAAGTACCACCACTTTCAAATTTCTCTAAAACTCGCACTCTACATTTCATGTTTTTGTGGGGTGATCGAACTTAAAAATCTAACGTATCATGTCCTTTTCCATGAGCACATCTCCCTAGTTTTAACTACACTCGTGGGGACTATGCTTTATTGGATCATGGAGTCAAATTCGTAGCTAACCTTATACACAACAGATTATCTTTTTCAAAGTAAAAAAGTGAGACGCAAAATAAACAAATGCGAAGAAAATTCAAATAAGGATAAAACCCTAAAAAAGTCCTAAAAGTCTTAAAAAGTCTTAATTGTAACAAGGTCTAAGACCGAGAGGCCTTGTTTTAAGGAAGGGTAAGATTTTGTTGGTCTTAATTGAATCAACCTTAAATTGGAAAGTACATAATGAATAGAAAAATGATTTTCGCTTTATTTGGAGCTTAAGAGTCAAGACGAAGGAAGAAAAAGAAAATTTATAATTTAAAGTGGAAGGCAAATTGTTTTATGCTTAATTACTTTATATTTTTGCTATTTTCTTCTCCCTCTTTTGTTAGTCGATATCTAATTTTTGCAAAGGATTTGATTGGCGAGGTTGGAAGTAAGTAGAGATATTTGTCGATTTAAGAGACAACTCATTTGACATTATTGGTTGTAATTACAATTTACTGAACAACTGTTTTCTCTAATAACCAAATGAGATTTTGTTTTTCTATTTTCTAATTTTTTTGGGAGAATGATAAGTGATCCTTAACATAGAACTTCTACACAGAATTTGTGTCACTTTCTAATTTGGATTAGCTTAGAACATATACTAGTTTCTATCCTTGATTACTTTCCTAAAAGGAAGAGGTACAATTGTTTTTCTTTATAGCAGTTTCCTTTTTCAAAATCAAGGATATGCAAAAGTAATACAACGATAATGTTCATATTCGAGACGGAAATTGATTTTTACACCCTTTTTTTATCCAAATGCACTCTTTTTTTTTAGTGATATAAAATTACATGATTACCCTTTCCATATGTGATGAAAAAAATATATAAATGGTAGGTTGATAATTCTACATAAATGAAGTCAAAAAATGAAATACACTTAAATAAAAGGGGGTGTGAAAATCAATTTCTATTTGAAAATTGAAAGTATATTTTGTTGTACAAGAATTGTTCTCAGAACCATCCCTTCTCTCGTAGCATGGGTTTTAGTAAGCTTCTCCTTACTCATTACTCACATATCTTTGTCAATCTTGGTTCACTTATTACTCCTCCCTCGAAAGCATTTTAGCAAAATTGATTCTGGGAATTTGCTGCGAAACAGCCAAGAGTTCTCTGGCCTAATGGCGTCAGGGGTAAGTGTTAAGAAAAAATAAGGTAAAAAATTCAACTTATCTTTCAATGTGTTAATTTATGCTTTGTTTGGAACACTTTTTGAAAAGCATTTTACGAAAGATTCTTTCTACTTTCAATCATTTTTTACTCTATCTCTCTCCACTTATTATTCATACTAATTTTTTTTAGAAAATTTTAAACAGTATTCCAAACACATCATTAATTATTTTAATAATATTGACTTTCACTGGATGGGTTGCCAACAAGCCTAATGCAAATTTGCGTAATTCCTTCATTAGTGCTCCCAAACATCCACTGAAGCTTAATGAAAGGAATTAAGGACAAAGAAATGACTGTGTCACTGTACATAAATGGCCAAACACGTGTGGTTGGGTTTCAGTCATCAGTTTAATCAATCACCATAATACTCTCTCTCTCCCCTGTACGCACAACAACCAAGAAAACAATAGTGTTACCATAGAAGAATAGAATCGCAATCACCCAAGCAGAAAAGAGAGAGAATCAAATAAAGGCTAATTGACCCCTTCCCTTCTCTCTCTCTCTCTCTCTCTCTCTCTCTTTCTCTCTCTCTCATGCTCTGCAAAGCAGAGCTTGAATTCTTGGTTCACACACATTCTCTTGTTAAGGTTCCCTTGTGAGGCCACCAAAGCCTTCCCCTTCACTGCCTCTCTTGTCTGCTGCTTTTCTTGTCATTGCATTCTCTCTCTCTCTCATGAACTAGTCTGGAAAATGACTGAAGAGTTCCCTGCAACAGTTCCTTCTGACAGAGCAGTTGAACAGGTGCACACCCATTTACTGAAATTGATTTTTCAAAATCAAATTTCACTCTCTCTTCTCCTATTTGTGTACAATGTGTGTCTAGATCCTTGCATTAATTTACCCCAAATTTGACTTTTTATACTTTGTACTTCAGTTGTAGTCACATGATCTGAGATGATTAGCTAAATTTTCAAAAACCCATTTCAAAAAGTATATAATGTATATAAGTTGCGGTTTTGGTTGTATGCATAATTGAGGCATTGCTTTGTACTCTGGTTTGGGTACCTTGTTTTATTTTCTTACTAGTTTTTTTTTTCTCTGATTTGTGTGTGCATTGTGTTGTGGAAACCTGCAATTTTAGGTCAAGTGTGATAGTTTTTGCTCTTTGTTTTTTTTCTTTTTTTTTCCAATAACCAGGTGTCGGGCCAGCATACGCGCACCCCACTAATCCTATGACCATAAACCCACCGTCGAGTTTTGGTTCTTTGTTGAATAGGTTGAGACCTGTAGTTGATGACATTTTAGCCGTCATAGAAACCCTCACAGACAATAGATGCAGAGCTTGTTGATTCGATTGTGTTTATGGATGTCTAAATTGGGGGTAGATACATAAGCTGATATTAGTTTTGAAGTCTTCAGAGATTTTTGGGTGGTGCCATTTGAATCAGTCTTCTAAAAGGCGCTAGGCTCTAGTCGGGCGGCGACCCACAGCCCAGCGCCTTGGCGCTGCCTTGCAATTAATTAATTTTTTTTTGAGAGTCTAGACCCTAGGCGGCCGCCTGGCCTCCCTGAGCACCTAAACAAACCGCCTAGGGGAAAATCGTGGCAGTAACCCGCCGCCTAGGCCGCGTTTTAGAACACTGCATTTGATGGGGGGTTTTACACTTTTGAGTTGGAATTTAACAAAAGATTTAATCTTTGATGGTAATTCGAAAGTGGAAATAAGACTTAGACACTTTTCGCAAATCATGGATTTTAATGGTGCATTTGGCTTTGCAAATATCTCACTGCTCAGGTAAACCTTTTGGAGACTTGGCTTTTCGTGAATGAACTCCAATTCCGCTTTAGCATCGCATTTGGCTTGGTTAAGGCATATACCATGGTGGTCCCCTAAGCTCTCTGGCTTAAGTAGCTGTTTTGATTCCTATGCTTGAGTTTGCCCGCTTCAGTTCTTAGACTTTCTGTTTTCTCGACTTGGTTACCTTGGTTTAATCAAGATTTTGCATTATCAGTAACTATTTTATTGATCAAAATCAGAAAGGGAGTCTAAATCTGTTTTAATCTGAAAAACATAATGATTGGCGACTGCTAGTTTCACGTGTGAGATTACTGCATTTATCAGATTGAGAACTATTTTTACTTTCTTGTATGAATTATGGAGCCAATGTACTGTTATTGATCTGGTTTTTGTTTTATGCAATGTGTAATTCTCCTCTCAAATGACTTTTAAACATCGTGCAGGCACTTGTGGCTTTAAAGAAGGGTGCCCATCTTTTGAAGTATGGGCAACGAGGAAAGCCGAAATTCTGCCCTTTCAGGCTATCCACGGTAGGAAATTCGAGAAAAAGAGTGAACAAAAGCATTTTGGAATTCTTTGATATGCGTTAGAATATCGTATGGATTTGTACAAGAAAGTTGTGTCTACGAGCAGTTCAAGTCTTTGAGAAGTATCTAACTAAATCTAACTCATCCCGCACTTCATTGTTACCAGTTCTATGGTTGGCTCATATATGCATAATATCGATTACTCTACTAGATGTTAGTGCTCAAGTTCCTAATTCAATTGTACACTTCTTTCCTTCCACCAGAGATTGAGTGCCATTTTCGTAGATTTTCATATAGGGAAGATGACAGTTGAGCATTGGGATGGTATGACAGGGTTTCACTCTACTAACACTTGGTTTTCCCATCGAGTTTTGCTTTGGATCAGATGTTGATGATGTCATTTTCTTGGGTTCATTATCCATAGTTCTCTTCTACTTCTTCTTGCATATTGACCACCTTTTGATGTTTTCCAAATTGCAATTTAATAGTTGATATTTCAACCCAGTCTTTCAGAAATATGACTGGAATTAATATTTTAAAGTGTCGTTAAATCTGAAGGTGCAATCTTTTACCAACTCTCGAGCTGAATACTTAGGACGAATTTATAACCACGTTATTAGAAGTACGACTCATGGAGATGTTCGTCACACAAGTCGCACAATATTCTTCAAGCCAAGTCACTGTCTCTTTAATGTCATCATCCAGATACTTAATGGTTCCTCTTTCAGTATGAAAAGAATCTTATTTGTATGTAGAGTAAACTTCACTTCTTGGTTTCAGGATGAGAAATTTTTGATCTGGTATTCTGGTGAGGAGGAAAAGCAACTGAGGCTAAGCTCAACCATGAAGGTTATTCGTGGACAGAAGACTGTAAGGACATGAAATTTACTTCGTCAAGTGATTTATGAAGTTAGGGGTGTGTGCATGCTTCTAGTGCGTACGTGTGAGTGAGATAAATGATGGGGATTTTTAGCGTTTGTTCCATAATGGCCCCAAGTTAAGACCCCAGTTTCAATGTTTCATTCCCCTGTAATGCCTTTTTTCTTTTGACAGACAAATTTTCAGCGGCAACTTCAACCAGAGAGGGAAAGTCAGTCCATTTCAATAGTATATGGGAATGGTCAACAGTCTCTTGATCTGGTAACCTTAGGACTTTCTATGTCCTTTATACACATTGTTGTTTTGTATTTTAAGTAGAAGTATGTCCCTTTCCAAGATTCTTAGTTTCATTTGTGTCCCTATTTTCTGTTTATACAGATATGCAAGGACAAAGCACAGGCTGATTCTTGGTACTTAGGCTTGAGAGCTGTAATATCCAGGTGCCACCATTCCAGGTTACTGGGTGCTCCGAAACACCAAAGAGGGACACAATCTTGTATCTATAGCCCAGCTAGTTACATGCGAAGGAAACATAATCTGGGAATTTCTGAGAAGACCACCAAATTTTCTGAGGTTTGTTCTGGTTCCCTCTGAATTCTGATAGTTTCTTTCCCCAATGATTGAGTTGCTTGTCCCTTGCTTGCATCCTCTTAACAGTTGCTTTTGGAACAATAAGGAATAATAGTTTACCATGTAGATTGATCTTTATAAGTAGGAGGATGAGATTGGAACTAAGTTCATAAATTTTCACCAGAGGAAACAATAAAGTGGTGTTTGACATAAGCTTTATGGTGTCAATCTCTCGGCATTATTTTATTCTTATAGGCGATTCTCCAAGAAATCATGAATGTTGAACTTCTTGTCTTGGACCAAAGGTTGTCACTTGTCACTATGATTAAAGAATGTGGTGCCTTGTTGATGGAATATCCAACGAAATACAATAAGCGCTTAGGTCCTATAAATGAAAGTATAGTCCGAGCTTCTTCTTCTTTTATTTTTTCCTGTTGTTGGTGGGCGTTTAGATCATAGATTCTGTTCTCTTTGAGGACGAGTTTCATTTTGCTGCCAGCTCTATTTTATTTTTATTCCCTGCCTCCATACAATGTGGAAATGTATATATTCGGCCTTCTCAATACTCTGATGCTTTTTATATTCCAATATGAAGGTGCACAGCTTATGTGGTAGTCCCACTCGGTCAATGTCAGAGCAGTGCTTTTCTGATGCCCTATCATGTTCTTCCAATAGTTTCTATTCGGAATCCAGTCTTTCAAGCGCACCAAACGTCATGGATACTTTTACTCCAAATTCTCCATATGTTGAACCAGATGATCTCAAGAAGAGGGGAACAGTAACAGATGATCTCAAGAAGCGGGGAACAGTAACAGAAACTGATACTGAGATTCTCCGTAGTGGGTTTAAGACACGTGTTCATGGTTCCCCACAAATAGATAAAACCATTTTGAGGGATGTCTTGATCTGGGGAGAACATATGGAAGGTGCGTGTTTGGGGTTAGGGTTTGATAAGTTTTGTAAACCTAAGGAATTTCATGCGGACGCTTTGTTACCCAAATTACTTGAGTCTACCATGGCTTTAGATGTGCAGAAAGTATCTTTAGGAACAAAGCATGCTGCCTTAGTAACCAAACAAGGGGAAGTTTTCTGTTGGGGTGACGGTAGCAGTGGAAGACTAGGAAATAAAATTGACATGGATGTTACACAACCCAAAATTGTGGAATCACTGTCCGGGGTCCATATAAAATCAGTTGTCTGTGGTGAATATCAAACATGCGCTCTCACATTTTCTGGCGAAGTTTACACATGGGGAGACAATTGTTATGGTTCTGATTTAGGTGGCGAGGATAATAATAGGAGCCAGTGGCTACCGCATAGAATCTCTGGTCCTTTGGACGGTGTAATCATATCACAAGTTTCTTGTGGAGAGTGGCACACGGCAATTGTATCTGCCTCTGGAAAGTTATTTACATACGGAGATGGGACTTTTGGGGTTCTTGGGCATGGGAATCTTCAAACCATATCTCAACCAAAACAAATTGAATCTCTCAAGGGTTTATCGGTGAAATCTGTCGCATGTGGGTCATGGCATACAGCAGCAGTTGTGGAAATCATGGTTGATGGATGTAAGTTTGACGATCCGGGTGGTAAATTATTTACCTGGGGAGATGGGGATAAAGGAAAGCTTGGTCACGCTGATCAAGAGAGGAAACTCTTACCAACATGTGTCCTACAGCTAGTGGACCACAATTTTGTTCAAGTTGCATGTGGAAGAATGTTGACTGTTGCACTAACTGACAGAGGTAAGGTTTACACAATGGGGAGTGCCGTGCATGGGCAACTGGGGGATCCACATGGCAAAGACAAATCGATTACTATCGTTCAAGGGAAGATAAAAAACGAGTTTGTTAGGGAGATCTCGTGTGGATCTTATCATATTTCTGTCTTGACTTCAAGTGGGGGTGTTTATACATGGGGAAAAGGTTTGAATGGGCAACTAGGATTAGGTGACACCGAAGACAGGAACTCTCCAACTTTGGTGGAGGCGTTGAGAGATAGGAAGGTAGAAAGTGTAACTTGTGGGTCCAGTTTCACAGCTGCGATTTGCTTACACAAGTCTATTTCAAGTAGTGATCAATCGGCTTGCAAAGGGTGCGGATTGGCTTTTGGGTTTACGAGGAAGAAGCACAACTGTTATAACTGTGGTCTTTTGTTTTGCAATGCATGTAGTGGTAAGAAGGCCACGAATGCTGACCTGGCACCTACCAAGAGTAAGTATTTTCGAGTTTGTGATCCGTGCTTCAACACCTTGAAGAGGGTTACACATTCAGATAGGCTGCCAAAGGTTGAAAGTCCTAGTCCCAGATTGACTTTGACCGCAAAGAAGGCATCTTTGGAAGAGAGTGCAGAGAGAGGGGAGGCAGTTAGTACACCACGTCAAATGGTTTTAACCAGAAAAATTTATAAAGAGATTAGCCAATTGCATGAAAGGAAGAATGTGAAAAGCCAAGGGGAAAATCAGCAGCTTTTAGACACTGTTTCTTCTTGTTCAGTTGGGTTTCCCAGATGGGGCCAAGTCTCCTGCCCTGTAACATTTAGTAACATCAACAGAGAAAACACAATGTCCCTCGTTTCTGTTCCGAAGAATCAACTTTCTTCCACTCCTGTCTGTTCACAACGGATTCCCTTGGGATCAAAATCTCCGATTTCAAGTGCCATGAGTGCGCAGAAAAGCTTCTTGGAGTCAGACGATTGTCTAATTGAAGAAATTCACGAGCTGAGAGCTGAGGTAATTCCTCCTGTATACATGCAAAAACACATATATATACATGTATATGTAGTTTGAATATTTCATATTACATACTTCACTGTTTCTGTAGTTCACTTGGGTGTGACATTCCTCTGGCTCCATCTTGCTCACTGAGGTAAATGTTGCAACGGAGTTCAAGCTAGGTGGTTCTTATAACTCTTAAACCGCTCTGTTGTACGGTAATTAGCGTGTGCATATTTAGGTTTTGTTTGGTTTTTAGGGAAAGTGATGGAAAGTGAGGGAAAGAAAATGAAAGGGAAATTGGGGGAAAATGGGAGAGAAATTTTACTATTCACAACACTTGAATTCTTTTATTTTCTCTCCTCTTTCTCTCCAATCCAAACAATTGGAGGGGAAATTTTTTAACTTTCCTTTTTTTCCTCACTTTCCCTAAGTTCCAAACAAAGCCTTAGGGACGTTAGTAAGTGATATTTGGATTCCTGTAGTTGGAATGTTACGAACAAGCTATGTCCAGTACAAAATGAGAGTTTCTAGTGGAGTGCGCTTGTTATTACAAGTTGTTCCATTATGCACAGAGCAATACACTTGAATTATGTTGGTGTACTTGTATTATGTCAGTACTATTGTAGTTGGAATGTTATGAACAAGCTATGTTCCACTTGCTTTTTCGCGTTCAAAATGAGACAGTATACATCGTAAAGGTGTACTTTTGTACTCTATTTTGCATGTACACCAGAAACGTGCACGCATTTGTCGATGTTTTGATAGAGCCACAATTTTTATTCCTATTGAGATGAGATCATTATCTTCTGATCTGAATGGATTTGTGTAATCATTTATGTCCCACTGTCATCTGCGTCCAATTGAAAATGGATTTGTATCTCTGAGCCCCATTCATTCTTAATAGGTTGAGAGTCTTGAAAAGCTGTGTGAGACAAGGAACGAGGAAATAAAAGAATGTAAGCAGAAAATTGAAGAAGCGTGGTCTGTGGCGAAGGAGGAAGCTGCCAAGTCTAAAGCAGCGAAGGAGTTTATAAATGTTTTGAAATTGAAGGTAACGACTCTGCTCTCTTTGTTTTGTTAAATGCCGCATGTCCCATGATCTCGATTTGGCTTTTCAAAAGCAGAATATACCTGGAAGAGCTTCTTCAACGGTAAGTTGTATAGGTTGCAAACTTGCTATAGCTATATTGGAGCATGAATTTCCTAGTTGTCCTCTCTGGGAATGTAAAATACATGATATGTCAGCCTACAGTAGAACTTTGTGCCAAATTTGGCACTAGTGTGGCTTTCGCTAAAAATGCAAGAACTCCATTTGTTTCTACCTCTCTCATGACGGGAGCCACATATAGCAATTCCATTTAGCATGTTTTTTAGAGAAAAACAGAAGAAAGACACTGACGAGATTGGAGCAACACTGATAAAACGTAGCATTTTGAAAAATATGTATTGCTCGGATATAGAATAGCTGGTCATTCAGCTATTGAACGATGGGAGATGCTCCAAGTGGAGCTGAAGTCATACTTGTATCATCAAACTATGCTTCCAAGTGTTGATAAAAAAAAAACTGTACGTGCTTCCAAGTTCTTCAGTGTCTATTTTAATTGTCACACAAGTGACACAACCAAAAAAAAAACGATCAACTCCACCTGTAAAATATCTTTGCATAGGTTGAGAAATGAAGTATCTGTAATTTGTCGCAGCTCCATACTACTTCAGAGGAACTTAAAGTGGAAAAGGAGTTCAAAGATCGAGTTAGTGCTCATCTCCCTCAAATCACATCCATACCTATAGATACCCCATCACTGAAGGATGCGAACACAATGTTAATTCCTACGCGTTTGCCTACCAAGGTCGGATCTCGGGAAGGGCAAAAAGTTGACAGTATATGTGGTCCTCCGATCTTGTTCTCCAATACTCTACAATCTATTTCTGATGGAGACTTCTACCGTGGCGGCCCTATGTTAGCAGAGGAATCAATTGTCGAAAAAACTGCTTCTGTAGAAAATGGATTAAACCCCTTGAAGTATGAATGGGTTGAGAAGTGTGAACCCGGCGTTTATATCACGTTCATTACCTTGCCAAGCGGGCAGAAGGGCGTCAAGCGAGTGAGATTCAGGTAATTCTATTTATCCATAAGGACTCTTTTATGTCTATGGGAGTTTATTACTATGATGTTCTGTCTATTACCGGCCATATATGGAATTTTTTTTTTTAAGTGACTGAAGATAGAAAAAAAAAATTCCTTTATTCTGGAGTTGTTGAACTATTGTTTACTGAGAAGCACAAACACTATCACACGCGCTTGGACGCCTGAAACACATACTTGACGAAAATATGAAGAAAACAAAAGAACTAGTATTTAAGCATTAATTCAGAGAATTGGTTCAATGACTAGATCAAAACAATGCGAATTTACACCTAGAAATCCCTGCTCTAGTCTTTTTAATGTTAGAACCCTAAAGCGTAAAAATCAAATTCCTTTGGGATGGAGCTTTATCAGGAATTCCTGATAAAACCTAAGAAAACAAACTGTTATTTCACCAACTGGTATGGTTAGTTTTGATGTGATTGTGTTAGTTCCATTGGTATTCATATGATTTGACATTACTGTAAGCCAAACTTGTCGGAACTGTAAATCCACTTGGAATGACCATTTGGGCCTTGGAATTGTGCAATTGCAGCAGGAAGAAATTCACCGCGAAGGAAGCAGAGAGATGGTGGGAAGAGAATGAACTAGCAGTATACCAGAAGTATGGGATTGAGTAAAACATAAGCTCAAACTAAGATCATGGGACACTGGTGGCTGATTTTGCTTTAACCTCCACACTATAAGATCATTTACTTCTCGGGGCCAAAACAGATACGGGTTAAAATGGTGGAGTCTAGCAAAGTCCATATGGTGGAAGTATTGATGGTGAAGAAAGAAGGAAGAGATGGTGATTCAAAGTTAGTTAAGGTTGCCTGGTAATGCTATTAACCCAATATTTTGCATAACGATGTGCATGACATGCTCGTGTGGCACGGTTTATTGGCGATTGTATGAGATACTATTTTACAACACTAACGAGACTGTGCCACGTGAACATGTTCTGTAGATTATTGTGGGAAATATTGCGTTGACTGTTTATAGGCTTTTCCGATGTGGGGGGAGAGGAAAAAGTGATCGGAGCGGGGATGAGAGTGATTTTTGTTGTATTAACTTGCCCTCATCTTGTTCATAGGGAGTATATCTTGCCTACTTCATCGAACTGTATAGTTTTACACTTTTCACAGATAGTACTCTCTCTCTCTCTCTCTCTCTCTCTCTCTCTCTCTCTCTCTCTCTCTCTCTCTCCCTGGTAATATAGTACTTGATCCCTGCCAAATCCACGTCTAACAAAGATGAAACACATTCCAAAACAGAAGCATAAAAACGTAGGCCCTCAAGATCAACGTTGCATCCTTCGCCAGTGTGTCGGCGCAGTGGCGTTGCAGCAGGCATGTCCTGCATAGGCCTGATGTTCAAGCATGGATGTGAATTGACATATGGGCTGGAATTAATGCTAAACTTTGGCTTTGTGGTAACCAAATATTGCTTGTTCTCCATTTGACTTATATTCCCTCTTTATTACAACTAATCCCTACCTTTGGGTGGGGATAATTGAATTCGTGGATAATAAGGCAGATAAAGATTACAAAAGTAAATTTAGTAATGATTTTTACTTCGAACGATCTACTGTTTGTGTCATGTCGCACGTAGACCACTGTCTAGTAACTTGTTGGAGACTCACTTCATGTCCCAAAATACCCAAGTTCAAGTTAATAGAGGTACTAGTTTGCATGATTTATTATATATCCAAGATTCCCTATACATACGTGCGTTTCGAATGGAGTGTTAAAAATTCTCCACTTCTATATACCCTCGTGTCTTGGGATTTCTCTGATAACCATCTATAAAATTTCACGTCGATCACTGACTTAGTAACTTATTGAAAACTCACAACATGATCACCTAAAATGCTCAAGTCCAAATTTGTATTAGTAATTTACATGACTTGTTATATACCCAAGTATCCATATAAATTCCAGATGGAGCTTCCGATGTGGGACGAAGTGCACCTTAACTTGTTTATATAGTTTGTTTATCAACTTTACAAATAAGTAATGGAAACCAAAGGATCCTTCCACACACCTGAGCCTGACAAAAGTTATGTGAATTGTGAGATTAATGAATCTAAAGTTCTAAACAATATTATACTCCATAGGTAAGGATATTTGGCAGGTCACCTAACATTACCGAATAATATAAGATAAGAATAACGCGAACGAATTTGGTCAAGTGAGTAAGAGAAAACAATTAAAAGACTTTTTAAAGATGTCGCAAGTTCGAATCCCACGGAAGCTAAACATTTCAAGTCTTAATGCCACAGGAGGTTTGCCAGAATTTTAACTTTAAGATTCTAAAATTAGTAGAGGTGCGCGTAAACTGACCCGAACATCCGGTTGGAGAAAAAAACTGACCCGAACATCCGGTTGGAGAAAAAAAAAAAACCAATACCGAATTATATTAAGAATGAATAAGAAACGTAAACCCTAGAAAAGGGGAAAAGCACAAAAAGATGGATTGATGAAAAGGAAAAGTGTGATAGGGAGAGAGGAATATAAGACTGCACAAGGGATCCTGCCGTGCCACGTCGAAACTTTTAAACTCACGTGGCAAAAGCTGGCCCCCAGCATCACAAGTTCTGGAGTACCTTCTTAACCTTTCAGTTGAACAAACAAACAAACAAAAAACAGGGACACTTGAACACATTTTTGTTCATTTTTTATGTGCTGCTTTAGTTGTAAGTGTGATTGCAAAAGTGCTTGAGTTGAGAATTTTTTCCAAGTAAGAATGGAGTTAATCACTATCTTATGCCCTTTTTAAAGGGGGATCCCAAGCCAGATCCCATTACTCTAGTACTTTTGCAAAGTTAAAACTCAATACAGGATATTAGCATGTCATTAAGTAACTTTTTCTTTTTGGGGTTTGACGGTCAGGGTATCCGGGTCAGCTTACATGCAACTCGACTAATTTCCTCTCTGGTCTAGTAAGAGACAATCAGACAAATCATTCGCGCCGAGACGAAGAAATTCACAAGAAATTTTTCATTGCAGCTCGACCGTATGGAGCACTGTTTAGGGCCATTATTATCCAACATTGAGTGAGGAAGGATCCCCCATGTGGCCATGTGTACCCCATACCAATAGCAATATGTGGTGAAGAAGGTCCCTAGAGCACCATGTAACAGCGTTCCAAGAACAATTAATAATCACTTGTGATAAAACAATATTTGTGCATTATGGGTGCGTGATCATTGTGAAATATTAAATCTTGTCATACAATGGAAAAGTCCATTTTTCTTAGACGACTAAATGATCAAATTTTGATGCAGGCCACGATATACAAGTTAATTACAACGTCTACTTATAGTTTATCAGGAGACTGAGTACTTAAAACCCTTTTCTGAAAATTAACTAATGACTTGTTTAATTGCAGATTAAGGAGTCGGACCAAAAAAAATACTCCAACGCATTTGATCATCTCCCAAAATATGGTGTATGTAGCCAAATACTAAGGAAAAAAAAAAATCCAAACTTGGAAGGAGTATGTTGAAAAGGAGAAGTTTTTGAATGGCGAGCGGGTACCATGATATGGCGGTACACGTTGGTGATCCTAACCGTCCAAACGTAATTTGAAAACGGCCCAGATTTATTCCCTCTCTTTTCGCTTATCCCACCACTCTCTCTTCCGATCCTTTTCTCTCCCTCTAAAATCTGGATCGTCTAAAATACGTTTAGATGGCTGGATTGCCGACGGGGCACCAAGTGTGTGGTACCGCTCGGCGCCCGAAAAAAATTCTCGTGAAAAAGAGATGGCCCCGCAGAAAAGGGAGAGTTTTTGTCGGTGGTCCGGCAGTTGAATTGGGTACCAGTCAATTGACTATGTGAAAGGAACATTCTCTAGATTGGGGCCTGGGATGATCAAAAGAACTGAAAAGAGAGAAGGGAGAGAGAGACAGAGGACATTCTTTAGTAATTTGATGGAAAATGATCATAAGAAACGAGCGAGAGAGAGAGAGAGAGAGAGAGAGAGAGAGAGAGAGATATGAAAAAGGCCCAGCCGCCAATTCGTTGTCTACACAACGGTTTCTCGTTAACGTAAGATCCTTGTCTCAACAGAAAGACCTGTCGGTAATGCAACGAATCAGGTGTGACCACCTGGAGCTCTGATTCCAAGAAAGGACAAGTGAGAAGCATGGCATAATCGGAGACAGAAGAAACATAAAACATTCTGCGAAATACTCCTATTAAAGTTGGAAAAGTGGGATGAAATACACAAGTAGTATAAAAATACACCGGGGTTAGCTCGGTTAGTTAATGAGTTTGCTCTCTGTAAAATTGATCAGTGTTTGATTCTTGAGGCTAGACAGTAAGAAATTAACTTCTTGTCACTTCCTAAGTTTCAAGCGTGGATAATTTGTTTTTTATCAGACTGGAGAGATAATTAGTCTAGATACACGTAAACAGATTCAGACACCCTGATCCTCGAAAGAAAAAAGATCACCCGCATTATTTTATTTTGTGTTGAGATCATTCAATCAGGGAATTCTACATGACGATGTTGCAAGATACTTCAGGAATACGTAACAATATTGCTGGGGATTTTAGGGAGTAGTATTTTACAGAGCTTGGAACGAAAGACAACAAGCATCATAAAAAGTATAAATATTTTATATATCGATCTGCTATGTGGGGGAAAAAAGCAATTTCAATGTTATAAAAGGCAAGGGGGGCCGGGGGTGGCAGCCTCCCCCTCGTTTGCTTTTCTCTCCTCTCTCCTTTCTCTTTTTGTTCTCTTTTCAGTCCTTATCAATCCCCCTCAAACCCCCCGCTTCTCCCTCCCTCTCTCTCCTCTTTGCATCTTCTCTCCAAGGTCTCTCTCTCTCTCTCTCTCTCTCTCTCCCTCTCTCTCTCTACACGTTCCAATGATTAGATCATATATATGCCAAGAGTACTAACTGTGTTTAAATTCCTTGTGTCTTTTATTGTGCAGTTTGTACATATAGGTTCTTGATTTTAATTTCAAAGGCTGGTCTAGCTCTTTGTTTTTGGATAAGAGGCTGGTCCCACCTTTTTCATTAGAGCTCAATTGACTAGACAAAGATTGAGAACAGAATTTAAGTTAGGAGAAGAAGGAGGAGGAAGGAGAGAATATATATATGTCACCTGTTTCATTGCCTCCGGGATTCCGGTTCCATCCGACGGACGAGGAACTGGTGGGTTACTACCTCAGGAGAAAGATTAACGGCCATGAAATCGAGCTTGAGATCATACCCGAAGTTGATCTCTACAAGTGCGAGCCGTGGGACTTACCAGGTATATCTATTGTTTGGTCGTGCACAATTCCAAATATTCTCGCGTATTGTATTAATTTTCACGTTAAATAAGACAATTTCTTTGGGATTATTGGCCCTACAAGTTCCTTGAGTGGAAAATTTTCTTAAAATTTCGATGTGTGGCTAGAAATTCCTAAAATTTCAAGTTATCAATCATTTTATACGTTATTGCATGTATAAAATTAAACAGCGGCTATACACGTACATATGTCATCTTTTCTTCGGACCTTGTAGGTAGTAATATATACATACAAATATATTATTTATTACGAATTTGAAAATACAAGTTATTCGGATCCTTATTAGACACAAATCCTGCGTCCCACCCGTATGTTAACCCTATATAGTTGGTACAATAAGAGCTAGTTGGCAATTAGCTAGGAACTCCAAAAATTGAGCTATCAACGGGGATCCTGCTGACCTTTGAGGGTCAGCAATCAGCATGTGTGTTGTTTTTCATTCGGACCGTCTAAAAGTATTTTAAATGGTCTACATTTAAAAAAAACCCTCTTCCAGGGAATTTTTTTATTTAAATTCGAATCATGAATTGACAAGATGGACAATTCGGATGGAAGACAACACACATTCTAACCTTTGAGGTCAGCCGGATCCCCGGGTTTTCTACATTAGATCAATTCATGCGTGGTTTAGCTTCTGCTTTGATTGAGCCCTGATTACTTGGTTCATTGAGCCAGATTCTGCGATATATAAGAAATCGTACATAAGTCCACATATGAATCGGGTTATATATATATATATATATTTGATTATAGATGTGATGTACATCTATGTATCTGCAAATAAATAAATAAATATATATATGTATGTGTATATATATATATATATGATATATTAATGAAGAAACCTATAACACAAAAGATTAAAAAGTGAGTACGAAGAAAGGTATAATTCATGACCATACATAACTTAATGGATGCATTTCCTTTTGCTCAATTTGGTAAGAGCTGCATAAACATATTTTAAAACCCTAATGAAGAGTCTAACAAATCTCGAGCCGATCCGGTATAATGTTCCAAAACATAATGGTACAGTGTGCATGCAAAGTGTTTATTGCCCAGGCCAATTAATCGAGATGTGCGTAAGTTAGCCAGAACACATGTTTATGGCCCTAGCATTGTATTATAAGCCAATATTGTGGCTTACAATTTGAAACATCCGTATGATGTAACTTTCCGATTACTACAATTTTTTCGTATGTTTGGAGTATGAATGAATTCATTTAACGAGATTCGAATTACTGGTGCAGGAAAAGCATTATTGCCAAGCAAGGATCTGGAGTGGTATTTCTTTAGTCCCCGAGACAGGAAATACCCGAACGGGTCGAGGACTAACCGCGCAACGAAAGCCGGTTACTGGAAAGCCACGGGCAAGGATCGGAAAGTGAACTCGGAGAGGAGGGCAGTGGGGATGAAGAAAACCCTAGTTTACTACAGAGGGAGAGCACCTCATGGGGCACGTACGGGTTGGGTTATGCATGAATATAGGCTTGATGAGAGAGAGTGCGAGTCTCAAACTGCCTCAGGCTTGCAGGTAATACCTCTCTCTCTCTCTCTCTCTCTCTCTCTCTCTCTCTCATGCACTCTCTTCCGTATAGAGATTTCTCTGGTTAATCTAGTCGTGGCAATTTATAAAGTCCTTTGCAGACGTGTACAACCCAATATAGATCGTTCATATATTTTTTTAAAGTAAATGGATCGTTCATATTGACAATTAATAATTGTTGAATATTTTTACCGATAAAAATATCAAAAACAAATTTGGATCATTGAAAATGCTAACCGACAGTTGCGATTACTTAGATTGTATATCTGCAATCCAATGGATTGCAGACAAGCCATACGAGTGGAATAAATTTACTAAGTAATATCTAACGTTGGGCCTATCCAAAGGATGAATGAGGCTTTCGGGCATGCATAATGGGCTGGCTTTCCACATCGGGAAGTTTGAGTTTTTTTGTGTATTTTAGTTGACGTATATGAGAAGAATGACTTGTCTGGAAATCCGTGAAACATGAGTTTTAGTCTGTTTAGTTCATTTAACTTAGTAGAAACACACCAAATTATCCTTTTCGAATTTTCGAGTCGAATTTTTTAACTTGAAACAAAAGAACCACAACATGAATCCTCCCTCTCAACGAAAGTTCTTTAGAAAAAAACATTACTACTAAAATTTCAAGGCACTTATCATACATATAGTAATCTCCTTTGATTATGGGTTGGCTGCAGGATGCCTATGCACTATGCCGTATATTCAAGAAGACTATAACTGCACCAAAGACTGGAGGAGAGCAATACTATGGTGCCTCATCTTCTAACCAGATATCCAGCAACCGCTCCTCAAGTGTAGACCTGTATTCCGAGGGAAGATCGTGTGATGATCTGGAGAATTATGATCACCATCAATTCCCAATGGACAGATGCTCAGTACCCAACATTAATATCCACGGATCTACCGGTAACGCCGGCGGCGGCGGTGCTAGTACCGATGGGAATTGGATGCGCTACTTATCAGAGGATGCATTTGGCTTCTCAAATCCATCTTTTCCAAGTTATGGGATGGTTCCAAATTCTCCATCCAAGGTAATGTAACTGGTATAATATTTTTTCTAATACTATTGGGGCACAAATGTATTTAAAACTGTCCGATGCACGTGCGTCTTATGAATGTACCGATGACAAGCATTGAATGGCTCCCAATACAATACTAGCTTGGCCGCAAATTTTTGTGTACCAGGTCGCAAACTATTGCACCTGGCTGGCTGCAAACTTTTGCACACGGCTGTAAATTTTTGTGTACCATGCTAGCAGGCCACAAACCATTGCACTTGGCCGTAAATTTTGTGTACCAGGCCACAAACTTTTGCAAAGATCTTTCGAGGGGCTTCCCTTTCATTACTTCTTTCACGACGAGGGAAGAAGGAACTATTACTCTTGGGGTCTCTTGGCCGCAAACTATTGCCCGTGGCCGCAAACTATTGCACTTGGCCTCAAACTTTTGCACATGGCAGTAAATTTTTGTGTACTAGGCTAGTTGTAGCGCGCTAGCGGCCCGATGACCGCCCGGGGCGGAAATGGGTTTCTTTCCGGACGGAAATTACTGAGATCACGACTGCTCATCCTGGCACGGGCCGCCCGGGCGGGATTTTCAGCGACGTCAGCGAGAACAGTTTTCACAGCTCAACAGTAATTTGCTTCCAAATAAAAAGGCAACAACATCATTGTTATCAAATGCTATTGTGTACTGAAAATCTGTTTTTGTAGAATTGTTAGTGTGAATCTGGTAAATGTTCTGCTGTTATTTTTTTTCAGGTCGACATAGCATTGGAGTGTGCAAGGTTGCAGCACCAGCTCTCCCTACCCCCGCTGCAAGTACACGACTTCTCCACCGGCGGCTTCCCGGACCCGAGGATGCTGCAATACTCCAGTTCTACCCCTGCCAGTGGTCACGGTGACGTTTTGCAGGAAATTCTATCAGTGGCTCAGGCCTCTCAGCAACTGATTAATCAAGACACATGGGGTGGAAGCTATGCCCCTAGTGATGATTTTTCGTTCCAACCTTATTCTGAACACCAAATTGGTGATCATTATGGCCTGGGTACTAATTTTCCAAGATTGATGGAGAAGTCAGGGTACCAAGATCAGAATACCAGTAGCATAGAGATTGGAGGGTTGGATGAGGGATTCAGGACTGAAAGAATGGCAGAGAACTTGCGATGGGTTGGAATGTCTAGCAGAGATCTCGACAAGGTACTAATTACTTTTATGCGATCACATCATCTCCGAAAGAACTTACAAAAAAATGATACGTTTTCCCAGATAGCTGATTATTGGATGGTCCTTGGGCATGGACACGTGGCCCACCCTAGGACTATCCAAAAAAAGAAATCGTATGTGGCACGTACGCCTAGTTAAAATAGTCAGGTCAACGTATAGTATCACCAGAATGTAAATAGAAAGGAGAGATTTTGCTTATTGGGATCAGGTAATTTGCTACTAAATAGGAGAAAACATTGGTGATATGTTCAATTTAGAAATGCTAATGTGAATTTCTGTTCTGTTTTACAGAGCTTCTCGGATGAATTCAAGAGTGTTCCGATAGAAAACATTTCGTGTTTTCAGACAACAGAAGACCATGAGAATCCAGGTACCAAAATTCCACATGTTTCATATTTCCTCTTCATTTTTATACCATAAGGTCCATGACTACGGACACAGAGGGATACATACTACATACACATATATTGTCAACGTTTTGTTTCGTTCTCTAACGTAACAGGTTGGTTGCAGGGGCAATGGATCATAGTAACAACTTCGACGAATCCAACGATAGAGATGAAAATGACTTCCCATTCGGATTCACTGACGATAACCCTGATGAGAACTTTCTAGTTGATGACTTATCCAGCTCGCCGGACTTTGAATTTGATGAGAAAATCGAAGTGAATCACGGAATGCTGGTTTCCACTCGACAAGTATCCGAGACATTCTTCCACCATACAGTGCCTTCTGAAACCGTCAAAGTGTATCTAAACCCATCTGCGAAAACAGATTCACCAACAAAGCACAAGAATGGAAATTCATCGGAAAATTCGAAGAGAAGCAAAGGAATCATGAAGCTATGGAGGAAAACAATGAGCCCTGCTGCCATCGGCGTCGTTGCATTTCTTTGGACTTATTTCTTGTGCTTCGGGGAATGTTTGGATGATGAAAAATCAAGAGACAGAGCTCCGGCCGCCGACGGAGGTTCGGGGAAAACTCGGTTTGTTGGAAGGATAGGAGGGAGAATTTCCAGTGGTGTTTTGAACAAGATATGGGCATGCATTACCATAGCTTTGGCTATTTGTAGCATTTGGGTGCAAAATATTGCACCTTCCCCTTAGCTTCATGACCTCATTATTATTTCAAAAAAAAAATTGACCACATTATTTGACTCCTAACCATAGCTGTTGTAGAGGGGAATGCATAATTCAGCCTTACCCTAGAATAATGGAGAATTTGTATCTTTGGTGTAATTGTATTTTTTTCTGTATATTAACATTGTAATTTAAGCAGATTATTGAAACGTATATTTTTCTTAGTTGTCATTCTATTATCTATTATCTGCATCAGAGATTGACTATGGTGCTGTTAAGACTGAACAAGTTACGCTGGTTATGCTGCGATGATGATATCTATAATTCCCTTCATTCATCGAAACTCCGAATAGGTAGGTGACGATGTGTTATCAAATATTTAACCTAATAAAACATACTCGAGTCTAAAAATTCATGAAAAATAATTTCTTATGCATTAGTTCCACGAAATAGATTATGGCCAAAAAAATTTGAATGTTTCAGCCAATATCTAAACCATAGGATACGAATTCGAGAAATTGTAGAGTTCAACCCAACATTTTCTTTGGACGCTCCATTATTAATCTTGTACTAAAAAACTAACCAAACCCCATCGAAATAGGAAAATGGAGAGAAATCAACAATATTTAACCAAATGTTATCCTGGGTTAATGACCCGCGCGAGCTGATCTACTAACCTCTTAGGCTAACTACATGGCTCAAAAGGTTAATGTCAAGTTATACAATAGCTACTCGCGAAGCCATGTATATCATTCAACATTTTCCAAATTTTCCTAATGTGGAACTTTTTTGAGGTCTCAAATTGGCCCAATGGTTGATTAATGCTCCTTTGGTGCGTCAGGTCTAGGGGTTCGACTCCTGTGAATAAGAGGTTGACCCTTGTAGTAATTTAACTTGTACTAACAAGTAACAACTACTCCTAAAATCCTATTGTCCCGAAAAATGAACGAACAAAAAACATGTGTTATTATCTTACAAAATGGATTTTACTGGACTAGATGGTAAATATACCAAATAGACCGAAGAAAGCCCAATCCATACAAAACGGATCCGAATGTGAAATAGGAGTAGAACTGAAGAAAGGCCCAGGCCCAGGCCCATATATTTTTACTAATTGAATCTCTTCCGTACACGTGGCCAAGCAGTCAACCCCCAGCCACCGATTCCCCGATCCAACGGAACTAGGGTTTCCAAGCCCTACTCCTTGCACTATATAATCACCGCCCCAACTCTGTCTTCCCAATACCCCCTTCGTCTTCTTCTTCAGCTGCGCTCAAATGTTTCGTAATTAGGGTTTCTGTTCAACTTCCTCTTTATGTCAATTTTTTGGGTTAGCTGTGTAGATGTAGTTACTATCTGATTTAGGAATAGGGTTTGCGTCGAATACTGATTACCAGCGCTTCTAGAAAAAAAATAGGCGTTGAGTATGAGCCGACGCCATATTTTTCGCCACTCCGTTTCTGACCTAGATTTAGGGCCTCTTTGATAGAGTCCTTTCGAACCAGATTCGGAGAAATTCCACGTTGTTTCTGCTTCAATATTATTTTTTTTTTGATTTAAAGTTTGTAGTGTTGGTTTGCGATATCAAAAAGGAAAGAGAGATGGATGTGATGAGTATTTCCCCAGATGATCGACAATGAAATCACTGAGCGCTCTTCTCTTTTTAGAGAAATTCCAAGCCAGGATACTCTGATCCGTCTACCTCTCCATTTATTTACTCTTCTGTTTTTGAATTACAACGGTTTATGTTTAAAACCCTAAACCCTGCGACCCCTAATATGTGTATGTATCTCCATAGCCCAGTTGGGGTTCTGGGTTTACTGTTATTTGGATCTATTGTCTGTTCTTTGTGTAGTTTATGAACTTCACTGTAATTGGTGAGGTAGTTTCAATTTAATGAAAGATGGAGGTGATGACTATTTCCCCAGATGATCGACAGTGAAATTACTGAGCGCTATTCTCAATTTGAGAAATCCAAGCCAGGATATCTGATCCATCTTTGTAATAATTTTCAGTCTTTTGTATTTCAATGATGATTGTGTTACTTTGTGTTTGGATTTTACATTTATACTCTTGTTATAGGCATGAATTTTGAAATACAGATCTGATTTTGTATTTTGTTTTTAGTATTCGTGTACTTCTAAAATTATGGGTTTTTATTATCAAGTACTGATTCAAGGTTTGCGAGAGTAGTCTTCGTTGAGAACATATTTGCTGCTTAACTATGAAGGGAAAATACCTGGGTTTTAGAAGGCTCTATGCTCTAAATTGGTGTTGGAATTTGACCCTAGTATGATTCATTCAATGATTTCCAAAGCTGGTTTTGATTCACTTTTAATTGGGTGTCTGCTTATCCGGTTTGTTGTTTTGCCCAAGGTTTTGCCCAATAAACCTTGTATCGGTTTGTGGATCAAACCCTTTTCAGACCTATGATGGTTTTCTGTGCATGTTATTGAAAGTTTGTTGCGAAATATGGTGAATGTGAACCTGATATGGTTCTGTGATAACTTTGTTATGGATGGAAGTTTGGATGTTATCTAAGATGGTTTATTGAAAGTTTGTTGGAAATATGGGTGTGACCTTTGAGCATGTGTTGGGAAGTTAGATAAATTTGCTATGGAAAGCTTGGATGTTGGCTACTGGATGCCGGTAGATGATTAATTAAGCTCGGTTTGGATAAGGTGTTTCGTTGAATGAGACTGCTGGATTTTTATGAACTGAACTACAATTCCTTCAATGATAGATGATGATAATGTCCTGTATAGGTTGAACAATGAGAAGTAATCCCAGGATACGGATTTTTGTGTAGTCCTTGTCTTGGAATTTATTTGGGAAGCTTGTGTTGGCACACATTCTAGGGTATTGACTAATTTTCTAGCATTAATTAATGAACTAGATAAAAAATTGAGAAATCAATGAAAGATGGAGGTGATGATTATTTCCCAAGATGATCGACAATGAAATTACCGAGCGCTATTCTCAATATTGAGAAATCCAAGCCAGGATATCTGATCCATCTTTTTTACAAATTTGTTCTTTTTATCATAAGGTTATTCTGTTCCATTTTCTTGGATTTTATAGTAACTTTTGTCACAGGCATTCATTTTGAAAATTTTAATTTTTTTGCATTTAACGTTTTTACTGTGTATGGAAACCTCAACGTAAACTGGAAACTTTGTTAAACTTTGCTATGGTAGCTTGGTTGGTTGTATACTTGCCGCTGGATCCGTTCAAATATGGATGTTATCCTTTTTTGTTTGAATGTGACTTCAAATTTTTGTTTCAATTCCACATTGAATTGGAAACTCGTTCAATAAGAATGATAATTGTGTCCCTAATCAGTCTTTTGTTTATGTATTCCAAATCCTTTATTTACGATGCTCAAGGTACGTGGATCTGTTTTTGGTCATTCAATATCTGTGTGCTGATATCAAATTTCAGCTCAATATACGCAAACTGGAGCTCCGTGGAAGATGACATGAGGTAACAAATTTGGGGCCTAAATGCAGACAGGGTAAAATTTGTCTTCTTTGAAAATGTATTGTGCAATTGCATCCTTGGGAAGAAAGTTTGAAGGATTTTACTTTCATTTATCGAAGAGTTGTTTGCAAGCAGAGTCTGTTTGCCATGTTCCCAAAAATATTGTACCCTGTACTGGAATGTTCGTAAGCAATGATAAGATGAGACGTTCTTGCGAGTATGTGATTGCTAAGTTGTCTGGTTTTAAATATGTTAGATGCCAACTCAAGCATTGGTTACTGAGTTTTTCTAACTATGGTGGTTTGTTTTGCCTGTTGTAAGTTCTGGACATTGCTTATGTCCATTAGCATATGGCTGTGTGTAGCTTTCTCTCTGCTGCTGGATGATGGTTTCTCATCAAGTTCTAGTGGTTACATAAATGATACTTTCTGCAGTTTAAAACCCATAAATTGAGTATTATCAAACCTAATTGGTGTGAAAATGCACCATCAAAATAAATGTACTCAATTCAACTTATTCAACTGAGGTAGGTCTGATGCGTGCACTGCGAATCTGCCAAAGTAGTTGGCTCCTGTTGTTGGGTCTGTTTCTGTTGCTGTTATTTTGTAGGTTCGGCAGCCGCAAATTTTTGAAACAACTTCTTACATGATTCTCAGTTATCAGAGTTCATGTGTGTGTGTCCAAGAGTCATTGCTTCAACAATTAGCCTGGTACAACTGAACACAATAGCCTGCGTAACTTTCTATCCTCCCCCAGATTATTCTTGCATTAGAAGGTGGAAACCTGAACCGGGACTGAGGTTAACTTCACCATAAGCAATGGTGATGATTGAAATCTGCCCTCTATAGTAATTTCAATTGCTCTACATAGGGGCGGAGGTACGTAGTGGGGGGTGTGGCATGTGCTACCCCGTTCCAAGAAATACCCCCCAAAAAAAAAATTACGTAGAGAGGTTATAAATAAAATCAGTGAAGAATTCACAACTAATGTTTGGTTTACTGGTCAAGAAGCATGCCTTGCGGCTGATCTCTTCTTTGCGCTTGTTCGAATCTTCGGCACTCCAATTTTTTTTTCCAATTTCCAAAAGCACCTCCTCTCATATCTCTCTCTTTCTTTCTTTTTGCATAAATTTTCACAAGAGTTGATCTTTTCCACTAATTGGGAGAGGAACATGACCTATTTGGACATTATTTTTTTTTTTCAAGAGTTCAATATTTTCACTGCACAATTTTTTTTTCACAACTTTAGTATTTTTACTGCATGTTTTTTACAGTTTATGGTGAGTGTGAATTAACATATAGAGTGAATTCACGAATATTTTGGTTTTCATACTTGTATCATTATTACTATTTATTGTGCAAAAAACACATACCACTGATTTTTTTATCATACAAACCATAGTTTCTATCAAAGATTTATGTTTGTTTGAGTTTGAAAGAGTGGAGATTGAAGAATGCTTGAAATCAAAACCTATTTCTTTTCTTTTGCACAAATTATTTTTTGTTGATCCATGCCCTGATGTCTGTATTCCATATAGATTTCAATATACATTTTAAAACTATTTTGTTATTTATTAAGGAATGATTAACATATGAAAGCATGTATTTTTTAGGATGCTGATGTACGGTTAATGTTAGAACACGTTCACTTTTTCCCCTGGTATTTAGTATAACGACCTTCTTAGTGCCACCTCCACCTTCACCTAGGAAAGGCTCCGTCCCCCAGGCTCTACATAATATCCAAGCTTATGTAGAGGATGAGAAATATTATTTTCCATGTGCTTTTTAACCAACTGCAATGGATATCTTTTTGTTTTTCTACTCAAAAATGTCCAACTAGTATCAACTACGAATCAATATGTACTTTTAATGAATTGTTGATATCTTACATTTCGAATTGCGAGTGCATGTTTTCATGGTTAAATACTTCTCAGCAGCCAACTTCTCTTGTTACCTTTTACCTCGGTACCCATTGAACGGTCAATTTCAATCTTTTTAGGTACCTCCCTATCACCTAAATTCAAGTAATTAAACTTCACCTGCACCCACCATTGATCAAATTTCAAAATGAAATCCTCAAGCTTCCTAGAACTGCCAACATCTTCCGTTAAATAGTTTGGCCATGGTGTGGACATGTAACTTGTCCTCATCCGGACAGTTTTGTGCGGTTTTTTGATATCCATCTCTTGACTTCTATTTCATTCTTTACTGATAGGTGTTTTTTTTTTAATAGTTCAGATCCTGAATAAAGGATGTGGCCAACTGGTTGTCTCTAGTTCTTGGGGTTAGGGATAATCCTAGAGCAGGGAATAGGTAAAATGAAGGCTTACTATTTTGATGAATGTATAGTGAGTCATTTGGCCATGACTATGAGGAACAAATTTCGGTTTCTAAGAGATATAGTAGAAGTCCCTAGTGTTGGAGAAGCTCCAAGATGTACGTCCCTATAGCTTAGAAGCAATTATTAACAAAAGTGACTGTAAGTACAATGGTCGGTCGGGTTGGGGCACTGTTATGTGATGACTACACTGTTCTGCAATAAAAAATTCATATCAGATCCATATGTTTTCATGATTTTCATAGGAATGTTTGGGAGGGTAATTTTACGAGGAAAGTCCACTTTCACCCCCTGTGGTTATCGCCATGTGCGGATACCCCCCTTGTGGTTTAAAACTGACCACATAACCTACCTGTGGTTTTGAAAATGTGCGGATAGACCCCCTGCCGTCATATTTTCCATCCATTTTAACGGAGGTGTATCTCACACATCTCTAGAATGTAATCTGAGTCGTTCATAATGTATTAAATAAAGAATAGAGTATCTCTGTAAAAAATCATCTCGATCAGGCATCAATAACCCAGTGATCTAATTTTTAGTAAATTCAAATTTGAAATTTTAATTTCATAACAAAATCGATTTGACCATGAGCTTTTCATTTTTTGATTGACTTGAATTTTGGCGTAGACGTAGTACTCGTCAAAATTTACAATATCAACGGTTAGGATTCAATTTTTGGTATACAGGATGGTGTGGTTAGATTTAAAAAAGAAGAAGAATCAAGGGATGTGATGAGGGTATAACGGTCTTTTAATATAGTGTCCGTTAAAATGGATGGAAAACATGACGGCAGGGGGTCTCTCCGCACATTTTCAAAACCACAGGTAGGTTATGTGGTCAGTTTTAAACCACAAGGGGGGTATCCGCACATGGCGATAACCACAGGGGGTGAAAGTGGACTTTCCTCTAATTTTACACCACATATTCAATGAATTATTATTATTAATCTCTATAAAACACAATGGTGTGAGTTCCACTATAAGATAAGTTGTTGGAATGGTTTAAGATTCATTTGACCTAATGGCTGATGTGTGCTTTCTAACTCTCTTGAGAAATGCCCACACTCTGTCAAATATTTTACAAAAATGCCATTAGTTCTTTTTACCCACTGGTTATCAACTTTTGTCGTTAGAGCATCTCCAATCCTTATCATTGTTTCCACCCAAAATTGGGTTTAAATTTGAGTCAAAGCTTGATTTGGGTAAAGTATCTCCAATATTAAACCCATATTTGTACGGTTGTGCCCAAATCTAGTCTTGAATTACATACTTGTAATTAATGAGTGGCACACTTATAATTATTGAGAGTAAAAATAGGCTTTGAAAAAAATGGGTATGGGTTTGTGTCTCCCCAATTTTGGGTAAGAAAATGGGTAGAACTCAAAATGAGTAGACAAATGAATATAGCTTTGAAGATAGTTTTTAAGTTTTTTACTTAAATTTTGGGTATGGGTAATAAAATGTGTACGGATTAGAGATGCTTTTAGGATCACCAAAAAAAAAAAACCGGCACTGTCTTTTGGGTGCCTCCTCTCTCTCTCTCTCTCTCTCCTGCTCATCCCCTGCTTCCAGAGCATTTCCACCACCATCTGCTATCATAAACTCAACTCATTTCTCATTACGACAGAGTTTTCTGCACGCCACGTATCTCCTCCCTGTAAGTTTGCCCTCACAATCTCTCTCTCTCTCTCTCTCTCTCTCTCTCTCTCTCTCCCTCCCTCTCTCTCAGCTTCTTTTTCGAATCTCCACCCATTGTCTACTGCCCAAAGCTTCCAATGGCTGATGTATGTTTTTTTTTTTTTTTCCGAATCTCCCCCTTTTGCTCTAATCCATTTAATATTTTTGGCCATGAAGATAAAATGAAAAATGAGATTTTTGGACAGTAGAGTTTGTGGGAGAAATGTGAGAGAAGACAAGAAAGTAATAAGAGCAAAGGGACGAAACATAATACCATGTTGGTGCGTAATCAGTTCTTTTAAAAGAAGGAAAAACAAACAAAAGGGGAGACTACGTGGGGGAAAAAGAAAACCTAAGACAATGTGATGGGGAAGGTTTTTGTTAATTTACTCGAAAAGATTGGGTGAGATGATAAGATTGGGTGAGACATCGCGTAGTCGTTGATATTCTTATTTTGTGGTGTTTGAGAATTCGAGTCATTACCCTTTTTGGGGGAAGAAATCATAGGAAATGAATGTGTAGAAAGGCCTAAAATCTCTGGATTCTTGGACAATACAACTCCATACCAACTCTGTTAGTTATAATATGCTCAAAGTGTGGTTAAGTTCTAACTGTGTTCATGTGAAGAATGAGTGTGTATAAAAAAAGCAATCGGTTGAAATTTTTGAGGTTGTATTAACACTTCAGTTTCTGCATTGTTTTTGAAAAGTGATTTTGGGAGCTGAAGAAGAAATATAACTGTTGCAATTTAATTAGTACTACTGTGATATCTCCAAGCCCTCTAATTATATGCATTCCCATCTCTATTAATCTGAGCATGCAGGTTAGCCTCGCATCGACACTAAAAGGCTCTTTGAAGTACCAGTGGTTTGCTTTGATAACTTGAGAACTTCTGGAATAATTGATGTGCGTGTATAAGTTGAAAACTTCTGGATTAATTCCAATTGGAAAGAATAGTGCCGTAAGCACAGACAAGTCCTAATATGCAATAGTTCTCCATGCCCAACACCATATAGTCCATATCAACCAAACATGCACCTCAAAGTAATGGCAGCCAAATCTGGGGCACCTCAGAGTCCAAAGTTTTGCATGGAAAAAAAAAAAGAAAACCTTTAGATCAAGCACTTATCAATTTTTGCTTGAGCTAATTTTTGTATGGTATCTTAACAAATAGATCTTGATAAAGGCCTTGATTTGAATCATCAAAACGAAACTCATAACGAGCACACTCTCACGGAATATAAACACAGTGAACCGTCCACCTTATTGAGCTCTGCAAAGTGACGGTCCGCGTCGTATATTTTCACTATATTATTTTTGTTTGGGTTGCATCGGAAAATTTCAACGCGCTCTGTACAGAATGACTCTTGTCTTGGGCTCTCGACACTGATGTCCAGCTACACGTTTTAGCCAAGGTCGTTAAGCCAAAAAGTTTGCCGGGAAACTGTCTTCCTCTCTCTCTCTCTCTCTCTCTCTCTCTACAATGTCACGCCATTCTCTCCATCTGATCGGAAGCTCGCAATCCAGAGCTTCCACTCCTTCGTAATCTGAAGCTAATTCAAGCTCACACTTGGTGACAGGTACGGATCTCTCTCTCTCTCTCTCTCAGATTTTTATCCCTTCCTCGTGTTTCGAGCCTTACCTGCACAATTACAATTCCCAATCGGCCGAAAATACCCAATTGTGCATTCTCCCACTATCTCAAAACCCTATACCCGACTGAATCCCTGTGCCGAGCCCACCTGCAATTGGGATTTTTGTCCTGCTGTTTGAGAATACTGCGAATTTCTTTTGTCTTTTCTGGGATTGCTTTGCTTTACTTATATTGGTTTTAGATTTCTGGGAATTGCTTATGTTCATTCAATTGGCTGGTGGAAATGAAAAGCAGGTGTCAATTTGATTTCTCGTATCAGCTAAGTTTACTTGATTTTGAAGTAAAAATTCGAAAATGTGTTTTTTATCTGTCGTTAGAATTGGAATCTTGTATGGAGTTGAGAATACCATGGCAGAAACTAGGCCTTCTTTTGAATTCTCTATTCACATAGTTGAAGTTTGATGATACCCCAGGTCCCCAGCCCAACCTATCTGGAAATGTGTCTATCATATGTTGAAGTGAAATTGCAAGGACGAGGAGGGATCAATTCTTTTTTGCGAGAAGGATTTTCTTGTGCAGGTGTTAACAAAAATTTTCTCTTCCAATCTCTGAGGTCGTCTCTTCTTTAGAAGGTGTACGTCCGGCTACATATACAACAAAATCAAGAAATGTCGAGCGACAGTGGCGACCTAGACGAAGATGAGCTCCTTCAGATGGCACTGCAGGAGCAATCTCAGCGAGATGTGAATTATCAACAACCATCCTCAAAGCCATCGAGGCCGGTTTCCAACTTCGTGCAGCCACCGCCACAACGGGCGACAAATCAGAGGGTTACGGCACCGCCAAAGAACCATAACACGAACGCCCGACCTGCACAGAGGGCTCAGCAGCGGCGCGGTTCGATGGATGATGATGATGATTCGGAGGTCGAGATGCTGAGTATTTCATCGGGAGATGAGGAATCGTCCAAGGGTCGGGGTTCCGAGTCGCGGAATCGGGCCGGGAGCGGTGGGAGGAGGGCTGGGAAGGAGGATGATGGTGACTGGGATGGCGGAGAGCCTGATAGCTGGAAGCGAGTCGACGAGGCTGAGGTGCGAATATAGGTTTACATGCATCTCCTACTTACGAACGTGAGCCAGAAGTTGAATTTTTTGCATTCACTTGCTATCTTTCGGTTATTGATGGGATTTTGTGGTGTTTGGGAGTGTAAATTGGGCTGTGTCAAGATAACTCAATTCATATCAATTTGAGGAAGTCTTATATCACATAGCCATACTAACAACCGCTCAACAAGTGAAGTTTATGCGCAAATATTGCCAAATTTAACAGTTTAACTCTTAAAACTGTATACACGTTTCACACATTACAATAAATATCAAATTTTTTTACTTACTTTTGCCATATATTCCAACACATTTCTTCCCTGAGGCTGAAGTTATTGCGTCATACTTCATTCAAGTTAGCAACAGTAAAATCCCCAACGTGCAATAATGGTATGTGATAGTTCAATTACAGAGGACTTTTACTAGAATTGCATGCTAGAAAAACTACCAATTCCTGTTTTAGTGTCTATATGATAAGGAGTTGGAATGCACTGACTATGTTGCGTATTGCTTTACCTTAAGATATCAGGGATTAACATATCAAAGATGTGACCATGAAGGTCCATTTTAGCTGCCTGTGATGGCAACCTTCATCCAATGATGCAATGGAACCCAACAAATGCAAAGATTTGCTGATAAAAAGAAAAAAAACAAATGCAAAGGCTTGGCATCTACTGAGTTTGTTAATTCAAGAGCAAGATCAAGTCTTTGAGTTTGTTATGATGTGAAGTGGTTTTGAGTATATTATGTAGCTGCGCTGTGGAAGCGTTTTTGAGTTTATCGTGTAGTATTGAGAGAATAATTTGTTAATTTTTATTGCTTCGTGAGGTTGCTAGGGAGCATGGACATGGCATAATTGAGGGGTTCACCAAATTATGTCTAGTTCTATTATGAAGCTGGCTGGATGCGTATATCGGTATATGGGTTTTCCTCAGCATGAGTGTGGGAAGAGAATGCCAAGTGTACATTGTCGGGGAGGTTGACGCCCTGGCCCTTGCTTTTAAGTAGTTCTTGTGGAGAACCTTTTTAGGCGAGGAAAATTCCTGGAGTCATAACTATGGAGCTTAGTTTGGGTAGATTCCCTATAATTTGTCTAGACATGTCTTTTGACCGTGCTTGATATCGGTATATGGGTTTTCCTCAGCATGAGTGTGGGAAGAGAATGCCAAGTGTACATTGTCGGGGAGGTTGACGCCCTGGCCCTTGCTTTTAAGTAGTTCTTGTGGAGAACCTTTTTAGGCGAGGAAAATTCCTGGAGTCATAACTATGGAGCTTAGTTTGGGTAGATTCCCTATAATTTGTCTAGACATGTCTTTTGACCGTGCTTGTCACCGTTTTAATAGAAAAAATTCAGATAAGGGAACAAAATTTAAGAGTACAAGACAATATTAATAAAAGGGTGGTACACCAATTTATAGACTCATAGGCATTCTAGCTATGGTGGAATTAATCTTACAATCCTCAAAGAGTGTGAATAGCAGAGATATCTCTTTACTTTTGGTTTTTTTTTTTTACTAATTTTATTTTGAGTTGTTTATGGACTGCATCACCATGTTTTGATATTAAAGGTCATTGATTGCTGGGCAAGGGCTAATAATGGGTTTGAAATATGTAAAAACTATGTGTCTTTAATTTAGAACTATTTTGCCTTCGGAAGATTACATGCACCTTATTGTGCCTGTCAGCATTATTTTCATATTTTTTGATAGGTAACTACCGTACCTTGGGGAGACTTGAATTATAGATATTTAATTGGTGGAATGCAGTCTAAGTATCTGGGACTAATTTTTCTTGAATTTTTATATGTTCTCTTACATTTTGACGGAAAATTTCCAGACAACATTGTCTTAAGGTTGTATTATTGTGGTAGCTTGCTCGTAGGGTTCGTGAGATGCGGGAGACCAGAACAGTTGCGGTTGCTCCAAAAATTGAGCAGAAGCCAGCAACGGCTAGACCGGGTCTTAACAGTTTACAGTCCTTTCCACGTGGTTTGGAATGTGTAGATCCACTAGGACTCGGGTGAGCTTCTTCAATCTATTTTGCATGTTACTCATTCCATAGTAATCAAGTAACCTGGGTCAACTGGTCTTCTTATTGTTCACCATGTTGATCCTAGTATCTTACAAACTGGTCATTGACTGTTTCAGGGATTAATATTGTCTTTTTGAGGTTACTTATGTTATGGTTAGTTTATGTATTGATTAAAACTTGAAAAAAAACTATGATAGTTTCCTTACTAACGCCAGTAATCCGATGATTGGGTGTACTGGGGACCCTAATGTTCATGTAATGATTTGGTCATTGAATTACGGTCATTGAAAAGTATGGTATTAAATTTGTTTTTCTTGAAATTCGTGTTTATATTTCTCCTTTTATGCTAAAAGATTTCAATTTCTTTCATGGTACACAGCTTTGTACTTAATACCATGAAAGTGCTTTGGGCTTTGTTTCCAATTGGTGTTTTTTCCCATCGAACCTTTGGTTGTATTCCCCTTCCCTACCTCCAACTTGATGTACCCTTTATCAAGTTTTCTTAATATAATGTTACTTTTGCCGATTAAAAAAAGAGAGGCTTTAACTGTGGAAGAGTTATTTTACTATCTCAGACTGGTCACTGAAGTTAATAACCATCACTAGGCTTGTTTGTATATTTTTAAATTATCTTCTTGCCATTTATGCTGAAATAAAGTTATCATGTGACAGAATAATAGACAATAAGACGCTAAAGTTGATTACTGAGTATTCAGAAAGCTCTCCTGCGAAGTCCGACAAAGATTATCTAGATTCGAACATTCGCGGTATGATTCTCTCTTTGTTTATTGACTAGTCTGATTCATAGTGAAGCTTTCTTAATCAAGTTTTAAAGCTCCCTTGTCTACATGTTAATTCCTTTTTCCCAATACTAGTGAACATTGATTTTGGGGTGGGGCAAATTTTCTATCATGGTCATATTGTTCGTGGGCACGATTATTTTTGTTTTCACTTATCTACTACTTGAAGATTAGATGTGTGTGAATAGATTTGGCAGCTTCCCCAAGGTGGTTTGTTTTCTTTAGTTTTCGGAGGACTGTAGCTCATGGTAACATTTTTATTACCATAGATATGATCCAGAGAAGACAAGTAATCATGTTTGATTTGTGGCCACAAATCAAACTAGATAGTGCTGTGGGAATGTTCTAAGATGGGTGGGTGGCTTATTGACTGCCAGCCTGCCATGATGGACCCCATGGATTTTATGATGGATTGGTCTCTTGAGCACACTTGTTGGAGGTTCCTGCTTTATTTCTGAAACTATTAGAAGATTGGTGTTTATCCTGTAGTTCTGGATGATTGGTTTTTAGGATATTTGAAACTCCATTCTGTTTAGGTTACTGGTTGCTAGTTGTTATATACTGTTTTTTAGATGTGTGACTATAAGATAAGCACTGTGGTTGCTGTTATTCTTTTATTCCGTTATTTTGTTCTGGTTGGGGTGGAGGGAGGCTGTGGGGGTTGGTCTTTGGTTGGCATGTTCTTCCATTAACATTATTGCTTAAAGGTTTTTCTGTGAACTTACATGATATGTGACTGCTGTATATGGATATTGTTGGCGTCCTCGTTGGTGAGATATTAGGATTTCTGACTTGGGAATTTGCAGCACTACCAGCGGAGGTAATTCTTGGGTGCTTGTTTTGCTGACAACATTTTAAACATGAATACTTGCAGAGAAGTTGCTGTATTTCTCTGAAAGTTTTGATGCGAAATTGTTCCTTTCTCGTATACACCAAGAAACAAGCGGAGCAGACTTGGAGGCTGGTGGTCTTGCTTTAAAAACTGATCTTAAAGGACGGACGCAGCAGAAAAAACAGCTGGTCAAAGAAAATTTTGACTGCTTTGTCTCTTGCAAAACTACGATTGATGGTAAGCTACCATCTCATAAGACGAGGGAAGTGATATTATCTTTTGTGATGGCTTGTTAGCTAGTGCCTTCCGAGTCAATCTTGCTATTTAGGATCTCTCCGTCCCTGTTTTCCTTCTCCTTCTTCTTCTCATGCTTATAAAACTTTATTTTTTGGGTGGTAAAATGAGGATCCTTGGTTGATTATTTTACAGACATTGAGTCAAAATTGAAGCGGATTGAAGAAGACCCTGAAGGTTCTGGAACCTCTCACTTATTTAATTGTATTCAAGGAGTCAGTTCACAGGCTAATCGTGCTTTTAGTCCTTTATTTGAGAGACAGGTTAGTAGGTTTGAGATTTGCAATGTATCCGGAGTTCTTTCTTGTAGGTGTAATAAGGTTGGGATAAATTTTATTAATTTTAAAATTATTTTATGTAGGCTCAAGCTGAGAAGATCAGGTCTGTTCAAGGAATGCTTCAGAGGTTCCGTACACTATTCAATTTGCCTAGTTCAATCCGTGGGAGCATTAGCAAGGGTGAATATGATTTGGCAGTTAGGGAGTACAGGAAAGCCAAGTCAATCGTGCTGCCATCCCATGTACAGAAAAATCTAGTCTCACTTATTGATGTTTGGTTGACAAAGATAATATCCACTTTTGATTTTAGGCATGCCATGCATGTGTTTGTAGCTGGGTTGTCTTCTTGCCAGTAATGCACATTTGTCTAGATTGAAATCTATACCTGTTGTTTCTAAATGGAAGAGCATGGTTGAAAAGGTGTATGCAGCATTTGGCTAACCCGTCACTTAAAATTCTTCTAACTTGTTCTGGTCACTTTGCTTCGATTTAGAAAGTCTGCTGGTAGGAATTCCTCAGGCAGGTAATGGTTCATGCAACGAGCTACCAATTTGTGAGGATGATGTGTTGCTTTTCCACTACATTTTTGAGGATCATTTTGATAAAACAATAGGACACTATAATGATTTGTGATTAGCCTCAAATAATTTCTGGGTTCCCACACTAGCATTCATGTTAATATTTGTGAGGTATCTCTATTAGGCCTTTTTAGCTTTGGAACTAGCTAGTTACCATCATGGTAACGCAATGAGCAACCATTTTATTACCATCATGGTAACGCAATGAGCAACCATTTTATGAGGATGATCTAGTGTTGGTGCATATTCTTACCTGAGCTCTTAGTGGTGTATGATACTCTGACAATAGTTTGGAGGCATTTATCCTGGACTATGCATTTTTGTTATGAAAAATCGACGGGTTTTGCTTTATTCATTTTGTAGCATGTTTGTTTTTGTCATGTTTCATTGCTTAAAGTTTTCTAGTTTGATTATGTTCTCCTTTTTCCTGCCCCAACAAATGTGTACTTATGCTATAACTCCTTTTCAGGTGGGTATTCTGAAACGTGTTCTTGAGGAGGTTGAAAAAATTATGTACGAGTTTAAAGGCATGCTTTACAAATCCTTGGAAGATCCAAATATAGAGTTTAGAAATGTATGTTCTTCATACACCTACATGTTATATAGTTCAGTATTGTCCTATCATGCCGAAAGGATATCAAACGTATTGATTTGTTTGCTTTCCCTATCAAATAAATACAACATAAGAATGTGCTTGAGCAATCCCATGGCTTGGTGTTTGTGTCTTTGTTTCTAGTTGATGCCGTAGAAGATGTAAATAATGATACTGTACCATGAAGAGAACTTACCTAACCCTGACCAGTGACCAAGTGCCAGTTCCCCCTCTCCTTCCCCTCCCTGTTTTCATAAATGAATGGAAGAGATATGTTGTCTGTTGCGGCTACATTTTCTCTGCGCCTAGTCAAATCATATCATTTTTTGCCCCCTAGTTCCATTGGCCATAATTTGAACCATATGCACAACTGTGGTAACACGATTTTGGACGATTACAAATGTGGCTTTTCAAACACAAAATGTATTGTTTGCATTCACCCCAAACAACCCTTCCTATGATGGCATTAAAGTCCATGTGTACCCAAAACGATGGTTAAGGTCACTATATTAGGTTTGGGTGCCTTCATGGTGGGACCATTTGACAGTTGACTCACAAGCCTGGCCCCAAGGGACTCCTCTCTCCTCTTTCGATTTTTTCCCCTTGCCTTGTAGCACATTTAACATAATAACTCAAGGCAACATGTTGAAACATATGAAAGGGGCTATAATATGAACTTAGAGCGAGTCTACCCTTGTGCCAAATTACATGTCAAAGCCAAAATTTTGCCTCCAAGAGTGGCGAAACCCTCTCCACACTTATGTCAAATTCAATGCCTAACTTTGGCAATTCCATTCTTTGTGCCCAATTTGGCAATTGCTAAACTTGCCACATCATCCAAGCCATTTGATTTTCATCAAAAATGAGATGTGTGTAATCCAATCTTCTGGTTTTGAGATTGTGCCAAAATAGCACCAAACTGGTGTAGTAACATTGCAGTTTTTGACACCGTAGCGAGCAAAAAAATGGCTTTGGCAGTGTTGGGATTTGTCCCGCATCGGTTAATTATCTCCTCTAAAACTAGTATATGAGTCTGGGCGGCCTCTCCACTCTTTGCCAATTGGTTTGGAGTTGGATGCTTTAACAGGCAGTCTTTTTGTGTGTGGTAATTATGGCAATGTCATTTTGACATCAACGGGTGAACTTGCTATTAGAGCATGTTTGTTTGGCTGGATATGAGTATCAGAATGGTCTATACATTGAAGGGGACCACACATATCTAGTGTTTGGTTAAAATTGTTACTGTCTGGATGAAATATCCATCGGATTTTGTATCCCACAAAAGATGGGATATAGTATGTACACTACCATGGGGTGTGGTATATTATTGGTCCCTCACTATTTGTCTAATGTGATTATATATCCTCTGTGGTGATATATTCAAACAAATGGGCCGTTAAGGCGCTTGATGGTCACAAGGCTTGTGGTTGACCGATTTTAAGAAAAAGGTGAAATTATGGGAGTGACTGCTTAAGTTTGATGCCTTTTCTTACAATTGGCATCACCTGATAAGTGTAAATGGTACTGATTATTGGCCTAGTGGGTCATATTGGCAATATGGTTTGCTCTCCCACGTTTTCAATTGTCATTTATAAGTTTGTTTCCTCGATTCAGTTTTCTAACTTGCGAACAGATTGTTTCTGTAAATTAAAAAAGTGTACCGCTTGCGACAATTTCTGTTGCCTGGATGTCTTTTATGCATTGCATAGCTACCATTACCACCTCAGATGTAGTTCTTGGGGGATGGGAGGTTTAGCTAGCCAAGGCAATCCCTCTGGAGTTCCATTGGCAACACCTTGACAACTGTGTCACTTTGATGTAGCTCATCTATGCGCATCTATTACTTTCGATGGCGGTTACTGAGTGCCATTGTTATGTGTATGTATGTTATTTGGTTTAATTTCAAAACTCCAGCAGTTAATATTTATCTTATGCTTCATGTAGCTTGAAAACATTGTTAGAATTTTGTTGGAGCTGGAACCTGACTCAGATCCTGTGTGGCATTATTTGAATATCCAGGTGAGCTTAAATATGAAATGTACTACAGTATTGACTTGTTCTTGAGGAATATTCAGGTGGCTAACTGAAATGGATAAATATCCAAGTTACCCTGTTTGTTTGATCTCGAAAGATGCCAGTAGCCTTGCTGGTAAAGGTGACTTAGGTCATTGGAGTTCATTCTGTAGACTTGGATCATCAATTTCCATTCTTACTATGTCTTCTCTCTCTAGTCTTAACAGACCAGTGTCCAAAATCTTGCTGTTCCATTTAAATTCTTGTTGGCATTCCCCCCTCGCCCCCCCTTCCTTCTGATTCGTTCACCACAGTGTTACTAGTTCTAATTTGATATGTTGCCTTTTCTACTGACAGAACCACAGAATTCGAGGTTTGCTTGAAAAATGCACCTTAGACCATGAAGCACGGATGGAACTTTTGCAGAATGAGATATGTGAAAAGGCATTATCTGATGCAAAGTGGAAACAAATTCAGCAAGATTTGAATCAGACTGTAAGTGCAACAACGAAAGGACAACCTTCTGCTAGTATAAAATCTGACCTGATTAGTACTCTATCAAGAGCGATGATTTTCCTGTGTACTCTTAGCAGGCAGATGTTGACTATTCTCTCACTCCGGAGAATAGCCATCTTCTGGGATATTCAGAGCCAGTAGACTTTAATGGTGCAGAAATTGACGCTCTTAGGGGAAAGTATATCCGCAGGTTAACTGCTGTACTTATCCATCATATACCAGCCTTCTGGAAAGTAGCCCTTTCTGTTTCCAGCGGCAAATTCGCAAAGGTATCTTGGAGATTCTATTAATCTAAGGTCCAAACATGTTGTCTAATATGTACCTTAAACATTGTCTGTTTTTCTGTTAAGGTCAAACATCTGTAAGGTGTACCTTGTACTTTTTCCCCCTTCTTTAAGTAACTAAGATTTTCCAGGAAATTTAGTGTCTTTATTGAATTTGGAACTAAAGCGAGTGCTGTTATCATAAGTGACAAATTGGCCACTTCACTTCAGTTTGTATTGTATTGTATCCTGATGCATATATTTTATCCAAGGTTGATGGTTCACTATTTGATGTTCTAGAGTCATTCTAACCATACTTAGTGCTGTTTATTGATTGGAAAGAAAATGGCTAATTTGCTACTTGCAAATTTTTTCGTTCCAAGAAGAAATAGCTAGTGAACTGGTGAAGGGTTGAGGACGGGTGGGGGACAAGTAGTTCCATGGTGCATGGAGATAGGGGAAATCAGCACAAAACTGTACTACTGTCTGCCGAATAAACTCCCAACTAAGGACTGTAGCCACTGCACATGAGAACTAACAGGCAAGCAGCCTTACACGTGCTTTTCTTTTTAGAGGCTGATTTTGTGACTTGCAGCCACACTGCAGCCAGGGCTGATGAGCACTTGGCATTGTGCCCTTCGAAAAAACCACCACCACCACCCTACCCAATCATCTGAACTCCCACCCTCTCTCTTCTTTTTTGGAATGCAAAGTGGTGTGCTGTGGCAGATGTTCGGTATTCCATTATCTGTTGCAAGTTGTATTGGTGGCAATTCACTAATTTTATGTTTTTTGTTCAATTTTCAATTGCTATTTCAGTATTCAAGAAAAAACTAGGGTTTGTCAAGCTGGGAACAGCCATCAGTGAGAGAACAAGTGTGTCCAAGCATCACTTGAAGCAGTAACGAATTAAATCTAGGGGGGCTCTGGAGAACTTTGGAAATACCAAAGTTTCATTTTTGTGGTGGGCTAGTGTTGCAGAGCTTGCAGTTCACTTCTTAAAAGTAAGGAACACAGTTATAGGAGTTGGATAGAGCAGTTCAAAATTGGCTCTGTTTCTAAAGAGGCTGGTCGCTGGAGTTACAGAAGAGCAGTTGTTGCTAGAAATTCTGGACAGAAGCCTACAAAGGCTTTGGTTTTTAAAAAACAAGGCCAAAATTGGGTGGAAAGGTGTTAGAAAGAGGAAGATAAGATGAATCTGGGAGTTTCACCTAAATTCAAAAGAATCGCTTCCTGTGATATGGTGGCATCACGCACTAAACGTCCAATGTGAGTCCCATGTGGATTGGGGTCGTCTCAATCCCTTTTTCCCTACATGAGGGGCCCCAATTCGATCCTAATACCACGATGAGCTCTTGGTCCTCCCAGAATAGTGACCCATTGTACTGCCCCTCCAGCCAAACAAACACTGAAGCTCGCTCAAAAAGGCTATCCAAAGGGATGCCATTTGGGTATGTTGCTCCTAGTTATGTACATAAGATCTCCTGTGCAAATTTCTGGTGTGGGACAATACATGCCATCATGGCGAATTGGATTTGTTTCATTTTTCAATTGCTGCTTGCAATTGTTTTATAATCCACTGATCTGCATTTTCTCCTTTTAGAAAATGGACTTGCTCGGGCTTTGAGGCTGGGAAAATTTACTGGAAATCAGAAGCGAAATGTATTCTTTCATCCTTTAATGAGGACAATTGGAAATTTCTTGCAAAGTTTAATGGGGCATGAATTATTTCCTTGCTTTGGCTTTAGCTCAGTTAATCTGTTCTGTGTTCATCTAAAAGTATTCATCGTTCTTGTTCAGTCTTCCCAAGTTTCTGCTGATTCCAATGTTAATAATTCTGCCAATAAAAGCGAGGAAAAAGTTGGAGATGGAAAGTACTCAAGTCATTCTCTTGAGGAAGTTGCTGGAATGATACGGAGTACTATATCCGTGTATGAATCAAAGGTAAATATGCTCTCTATTGTTACAGGCACTATGGAACACCATTTTGTTATGGTACTTCTGAAAATGAACCTTAGTAAGATGCTTTAGGTTTGGTGATTGTAATGATGTATTTTACCAGCTGGAGCATGTTGGTTGCATATGCCAATGTTATAACTTGAGCATTGTATAGATAATCACACATTCGTGCAAACTCTTTTTTGCTTGGCAACTATGTCCAATGGTGTATTGTCTAGCATTGAAACAATATTTTACTCTAGAAGCATATGTCTGAGTGTTTGAATCTTTAAGTATGGGTTATCAATGCTGTTGCATCCCAAAAAAATAGTTACTCTTAATCTGATTGTTGACCTAAGCAGACTAGACCCGTTGGCGTACTATGATCATCAACAGATTGATGTGATTGTGGCTCTTCTCACATGGAAAGGATAGTGATTCATTTATGCAGCCCATTCAGGCAACTAAAGCTAGGGTCTTTATTTTGGGGAAAGATGGATAAGAGATTTCTCTTTTTCTTTTTCTTTTTTGCTTTACTTTTCTTTTCTAAAACCCGGGATTGACAGGGTATGCCAAATACTCGACCATCTATACTGCATCTTCTGGGTGTACTAATGCTTAGCATCTCTTCTTTATGGTCTTGTGATCTTCAATCTGGCTACTGTTGTTTCCAGCCTTTGAGCTGAACTCGGTAATTTTATGTAGGAAGTCTATTATGAGATTCCCAGTTGCTCTTCAGATGAGAAAATTGAATCACTCTGGCGACTTTGTCAGTTTTGTACATTGCACGTGGTGTTAATGTAAAGTCACCTACTATTGGAAACTCTTGACTATAGCTGTTATTTTGATGGGGCATTGTTGATTGTGACATATTATTCTTAACCTTTTGGTTTTGAACTATATGGCATCTGGGCTTATATGTAATCTAAGATTTTTTCTTTAGTTTTTACACTATCTTTTTTTTGGATTGATTCAGCTAGTTATCATTTTGCTTTTTCTTGTTTCCTTTCTAAAATCTTGTTCTCTCTTTCTTTTTCTGCTTTTGTTTTCCATTTGTTGTTCTTAAAAATTTCCTTTCTTAACATGCCTTCCTGTCTTCCCTTTTTTCTTCTTTTTCTAACCGATTTTGGATGCATTTAGCTGATCAATGGTTACAAATACTTAAACATGATTTTTCATATCAAGTAATGTTTTTCCTCACTTCAGGCATGGACCTTCTTAAAATTTCTCCTGTATAATTGGTATGCAAGGCTTTCCTTGCACTTCAGGCATGATCCTCCTTAGAATTTTCACGCATAAGTAGTAATGAATGCTTTTCCTCACTCTTCAGGGATGATTGGGGTTAATATTTCAGGCCTTGTAAGTAACATGCGTATCTTCTTACATGGACAGAATTGGAGTTAGTTGTTAAACATAAGTACTGTGGATAAGAAATTGCTTTAGCCTCAATGATTTTACTACAAGCGGCAATCAGGCAACTAGTCTTCTGCTTAAACCAATTCTTAACAGATATGCGCATCATACATGAGGTGTGGCAGAAAAATTTCTACATTCTTCATTTAGTCCAGAAACATCCCTATTTTATGTACATCAACGTTTGAAGATGTCTGGTGGTTTTGACTGTGACAACCTGGCATGCGTTGGGAGAAGCAACAATTATGACGTTTCCTGTTTAATTTAATTGATCATGTTTGGCCTCGATTGCATTTTTTTCTCAGCAATGATGTTTCCATCTTCAAATAATGATTTGGAAAATGAGAGTGGATCTAAATGTTTGTACTGTTACTGCTGCAGGTCCACAACACATTCCGTGATCTTGAAGAGTCAAATATTCTTCAGCCATTTATGAGAGATGCCATAAAGGAAATATCTAAAGCATGCCAAGCTTTTGAAGCAAAAGAATCAGCTCCTCCAATTGCTGGTATCCGTATTTCGCTCCTGTTGTTGTTTATTGTCCTCTAAAATTGTTTTTGACTGTTAGCTTCTGTGACCAACAGTTGCAGCACTGTGGACGCTTCAGTCTGAGATAACAAAGATTTACATACTAAGGCTTTGTTCATGGATGCGGGCTTCAACGGAAGAGGTATCTAAAGAGGAATCATGGGTCCCAGTTTCTATACTTGAAAGGAACAAGTCCCCATACACAATCTCTTCATTGCCCTTGGTGTTCCGTTCAGTTATGGCTTCAGCAATGGAACAAATAAATTTGTAAGTCTCCAGAGCCTAGTTAACTGCTTTGCATTAAAAGAGATAGGAGAAAAATGATACCGATTTTTCCATTTCTGTAAAGAAAGTAACACAAGATGGAGTTGGGTGGATAGTTTGCTTTAAGTTCATTGTCTATCTTTAACAAGTAGTGATGACAATGCTATTTTTACGCTTGAACATACGGGTGTAAATGATCTTTTCCGGGCCTGTGCTCTGTTACCCTTATTTCCTGTGATTAGCTAGCTTAATGAACTGCCCATGCTGCTCAGCTAGCCTATCTTGGTGTCAAAGACTCTAGTCCGTAATTATTTGCTTCATTTTGTTTTTGCAAATTTGGAAGATGTAAATTTTAATTTGTTCTAACTTACTGCAAATTACTCCTTATAGTTGCTACGTGTCATGGATAGGAAGACAGTCATCCTCGTATTTTCACGGATAGGAAGACAGTCGTCCTCGTATTTTCACGGAGAAGGATCTACATGTGCCATCCTCGAAAGGAAACACATGGACATCCATGAGTTTGGTTCCTATCCAAACCCTAAGGACTTAAGGTTACTATAGATTCTCCTAAATTCCATGCTCTCAATCATAAGAGATACTGTCTACCCAACTCCACCCCAGACAAAAGTATAGGCCATGTCTTTGGGACGGTACTTTGATTTCATGTCCTCCTCTACCACAGGAGTCACAACTGAACCTGATGATGATTTTGTGGATCATAGGCTAGTATAAGAGGTGGCCTGTTGGTACAATTGCCCTGGTCATTCCTACTGTGTTACTTGGATCCCTGATTTTGGGGGAAGTACTCCTGTCAACACAACACGGGTACGGTGTGGGATACACACGGGATTACCAATTAAAGGATGGTCGGGGGCAGGGAGTTAAAGGATGTAGAACTGGGACAAAGGGCCAAATGCATCTATATTGCATAGCATAACTAACGCCTTAGCATTTATCATGCGAAAAATGTGGAATTCATAACTAGAGGGATATCAATGAGAGGCTCAAAGGATGCCAGTTATCATGCAAAGAATGTGGAATCACCATCTCCTATGGTTTAATGAAAGGCTTAGCTATAACTCTTATGTTGAAGAGCTTCCTCCAAATCCAAAGCAGTCCAGAGCCACATCATGGTAGCATGATTGCAATGAACAATCTTAGGTCTACAAATATTTCTGAGGAGTTTTGTAAAGAATTGCAATCCTAGGTCTACAAGTTATTTCCGAGACGTTTTGTAAAGAATTGTTTTGTACTAGACTGTAGAAATGTTCTCAGAATCATTCAGTGTGATGGCATACAGATTTTGGGAGAATAAAGTGCATACTCCAATATAGTTGGACGGTGAACAGCACATCTTTAATGAGCTCAACATGCCAGCATATGACGGGTTTAGTAGACCAGTGTTTAACCTTTGCAGTTAGTTAATCCGCCAAAGGAGATCAATGTGCTGCTGTAGTTTTAGAGGATATAAAGAGGAACACCAAGATATCTAACAGGTAATGTCCTATCAAGGTTCTAACAGTCGGGTGGGCACTGCCTAGACATTAGGCGGATTTTCCATTTTTTCCATTTTTGAATATTCTCCTACCCTCCCAAGTTTTGAGATTTTCGATTGTGTAAGAGAACTGGGTAGACTGGAAATGTATATATATACTATCTTAGTAAAACTACACCAAAGCCGCTTATATTATATTACCACGACACTAAAGCCCTTAATTTTTTGAAATCACATAACCTACCTGCCTAGGCGCGTAATCCTGCCTAGGCATGTAATCCCGCCTAATCTGCCTAGCTGCCTAGCCAATTAATTGCCGATTAATCCCGCCTCACGGTCGGTTAATCGGCCTGGCGCCTAGCCTAGGCTGACTTGTAGAACACCAAGATATTACATAGGATATAAAGATGACCAATGTTGTGTAACATCCCAAATTGGAATAGTGGACCAAAATTAAAGGACAAAGGGAGCAGTTGTTTACAAACTACTCTGGTAACAAAATTTATTATCACTCATCAATAATTAGATAGTGATAATGATAGTCTCAGATGATTTAACAATCTGAACCCCGCCAATGGATTCAAATGATACAAATGTCTTGGTTTTTTCTTAGTTATGATGGCGGGCAGACAAGTTCGAAACTGCCACCTTTCGTATTCGTTTGTCAGAGGTCATCGTATTAGCATGGAATTGATACAAAAAGTTAATGTTTGGTTAGAGCAGCATTTCTGAGCATAATTTTGAACTTTGTGGCTTGTAGATCCATGTGAGCTGTTTGATACACTATTCAACTCTTTGTTGGATGCACAAATTTGATTCCCTTAAGTGCACTCTCAAGGTTTGTACTTTTCAGGATGATTCAGTCTTTAAGGAGTGAGGCTACAAAAACAGAAGATACTTTTGCGCAGCTTCAAGAAATTCAAGAATCTGTTAGACTTGCGTTTTTGAACTGTTTGCTGGATTTTGCTGGTATGATGGATGTATTATTGTCTTGACTCTGTTTTCCACAGTAAGAAAAAACTTGTGACTTCCATTTACTGCACATGAAATTAGGTCATCTGGAGCGTAGTGGTGGTGATCTTGCCCAGAATAGATCCAGTAAAGGAAACCTGCATTTGCAAAATGGATATCCTCACGAGTTACAAGAAAACTATTCTGATCCTGTCCCTGGAAGTTTGGTTGATCCACACCAACAACTTTTGATGGTTTTGAGCAACATTGGATATTGCAAAGATGAACTTTCTCGTGAATTGTACTACAAATACAGACATATCTGGCTACAATCCAGGTATGTAGTCAGCACTTCAGCTGCTTCTTGAAGTGGAAGCATAAAAAATCTGTTGTGTAGGGTCAACAGCTTTGGTTTTAGTGTCAATGAGCTGGTAGCAATTTGAGACATCTGGCTGTAATATGGTTTGTGGACTTCTTTAATGATGTGTGCTTCCACGTCTGCACGCATCACATTTGCTCCTTTTCTGTCCCATGTGTGGGCATGTGGCTACAGCCTACACTGTTCTACAAATTTAGTTGTAATATTTGGCATTCCATGAGGTTACTGGTACAAAACAGGTTGTCCTTTGATTGTGGGTTTGGGGTATTTTGTCGTTTGTCATTTTATTCTATTGTTGAATGTCAATTCAAGCCACATATTATCTTTTCTACTGCAGAGGAAGGGATGAAGAGGATAGTGATATGCAAGATTTGGTTATGTCCTTCTCTGGACTTGAAGAGAAGGTCCTTGAACAGTACACTTTTGCAAAGGTATATCTAAGCATTTGATTTCGTTTGAATAGATTATTGTTCCTCCACATCTTCACACATCACGTGACTCTGAACTCTTTCTTTGTCTATGGCCTTCTATTAAATAGGCTTTGCACTAAACTAATTCCCATTTGGGTGGAAACTTAAGTTGTGAATCTCTGCCTTCTAGATGACATTTCTTACTGCTGCAAGTATTAAATCCTTGTGCAACAGAAGCTAGTGTACTAATCAGGTTAAGTCATTGACGTTACCTCGAAAAACTGAGAGGAAAAACTACGAGGAGAACTTCATTAACATTAGTCAGCATGAGTTGCAGCCTGCAGAACTTGGCATGGACTTCAATAACTGAAATGATACGTGAGCATTAAAGGGCAGCATGATGAATCGTTTTGGTAGCTCCCTCATTTTGCTATGACAAGAAAACTCCTGCCTTGCACTTTTTACAGAATTTGCAAAAGCTGATGACAACCGAAATTATTCTTTGGGTAGAAATTACTTTTGCTCCTCTGCTTGATTACTTGAATTATGAAAGACCAGAAGGAAAGTCTTGAAAGAAAATGAGATTACCAATGAAATGGATAATAAAGGGAGTGCACTGAAGGATACTGCAATTTTCCATGAAAACGGAAGAATAACCTAACCTGATTACAAACTTTTTAGACATCTTCGTCTTTCATTTTTTATCTTCTTTGGCAAGTAAACTGTGTCCATTTCCACATTGTGATTACAAACATTTGTGAAATTTTTATTGCTCTGGCTGCAATGTTGGGTTAGAATTCAATACCTGGCTATCTTTTGTTTTGTCTATTTCAGTTTTCTTGATAAGCTGGTCGAGATATCTTTGATGTTTATATCATCGAGTCAAATAGCAACAGGCTTTCCTATATTGTTTCTGTGTTGATAAAATTATTCAGTAACATTGAGTAAAGTTAATTGGGATCGGTTTGTGACGTGGAAAGTTACTTTTTTACAGAATGCACACATAGCTACCACTCAATTGTTTGATGAAACCAAAGACAAACTCTCTTACTGTGGTCTCCCTAAATATTGGCCCTTCTAAATCAGCATCCTTGTCTTTTTCTTAGGCAAGTTTGATCAGAACAGCTGCCACGAACTATTTACTGGATTCTGGAGTTCAATGGGGGGGAGCACCTGCAGTCAAGGTGAGGAATTAGAGAAATCAATTATTGGTTCTTTTCTCCTTCTAAGTTCAATCTCTCAACAATTCCTATAAAATGGTGCTGCACTTTTGTAGGGTGTGCGAGATGCTGCTGTAGAGTTGTTGCATACTCTGGTAGCTGTGCATGCAGAGGTACTTGAATGCATGCTTTGCGTGGTTCATGTTTCACATTTTCTTGTTTGGTAATAAGTTTTTACTACTGTCTTTTCCTTTACCTACATTTGTTGCACTGCATTTATGATTTCTTTACTAAGGCCAATCTTTAAGCCCAACTAAGCCATCAACTGGTCACCATTTTTTGTTTAGTTGCTTAATTAATCTTATGAGATGAAATAATTCCCTCAACTCAGGTTTTTGCTGCTTGTAAGCCCCTATTGGACAAGACGCTTGGTATACTTGTGGAAGGTCTAATTGATACTTTCCTCAGTCTCTTCCATGAAAATAAAACCAAAGATCTTAGGTCATTTGATGCAAATGGTTTCTGCCAGCTCATGCTCGAGGTAAATAATGGTGTTCCACTTTGCTTGGTTGTATTGTCTTAAATTTGGTACTTTGTTTTCTGGCGGAGGTATTTATATCCTGCAGCTGCTAAAGTTTAGCAATTACTTGATTAACTTGATGCATCTATCTATATGTTTAGTACCTTGTTACAACAAATAAGTATCCTTATATTGATACGCTGGAATCTTGTGCCAACCATAGTTGGGAATTTTGTTTACTAGCCCTCGTTGCATTTGGATGGATGTGAAACAATAATTTTTTTCATAAGAAAAACTGACAAAACGTGAAGGCCAAGGGCCTGGTTAGTATTTTTTTTAGGGGGTCTATTTTGGTCTTCAAACTTTTTTGAAACGGAAAATGAATATTGTGACACGGCTGCGTTGGGACTGTTCCATTTCTCAGTGTACTCAAGAATTTAGAAAGTCAGTAAACTGTTTTGAGAACTATTGTGTGTGTTTTATTGCCTTTTTATCTGTTCTGAAAACAAAACAGTTCCTGAAGATGCTTCGATTATAGTGAAACTGTGAAAGGGTATTTTCAATTTTTTCTTGCCTAATAGATGTGTTAAATGCCCGGACATGATCTTATGGTTTCTTTCAGCTATTCTTGAAAAACCTACATGGTTTCTCACTCAAAATGCTTACAATCGGAATTTATCTTCTGCAGCTTGAATATTTCGAGACCATATTGAATCCACATTTTACATCTGATGCAAGGGAGTCTCTCAAGTCTTTACAAGGGGTGCTTTTGGAGAAAGCGACCGAGAGTGTGACAGAGACTATAGAGACTCCAAGTCATCACCGGCGGCCCACCCGTGGGAGTGAGGATGCTCTTTCAGATGATAGGCAGCAAGGGATGACTGTATCACCTGATGACCTCATTGTAAGGATCCCCTTTATTTAATCTATAGCTCTGATATGTCCTTAGTACTGAGGATATTCGGAACAGTTGACTAGAAGTTGATGTTGTGTTTATGTTGGTTTTTAGTTTGTTCAATAATTTCAGTCACTAGGTTAGGCTCGGTTTGGATCATGCATATATGGAGGGGATTTTATGAAGCAATTTTTTCCCCTTTCTTATCCCTTGTTTTCTTTCCTTTTTGCAAATCCCTCAAAAATTCAGGATCCGAAAAGAGTCTAACGATATTAACTACAATATGCTGAAGAATTTGGACAAAGATATTTGGAGTCATACAGAGTTTTATGACATTAAATACTGCAAAAAATGAAAATATCCGGAAGATCTGTAAATCTTCGTCTAGTGATATTCTATGATGAAAACTACTTAAACCTAATTCATTATGGCTTTCATTTATTAGACAAGTTAAATCTTTTAATATTTGGTTAGATGATATCTCTCATTTTGCTCCATGCATGTTTGTATATTCTTAGGCCCTGGCGCAGCAGTATAGCTCTGAACTACTTCAAGGGGAGCTTGAGCGAACTCGGATCAACACTGCGTGCTTTGTGGAGTCAATCGCACTCGACTCAGTTCCAGAATCAGCCAGAGCCGCTTATGCTTCTTTCAGAGGATCAATGGATTCCCCCAGCAGGAACTTCAGAGGCAACTCGCAGCCTGTAGGATCCCCAGGTTTCTCCCGCCAAAGACGTAGATGACTTTGTTCATACCCTTGTTCAAGTTTTGTTGTTTCTTTTGTTATTCGATTTTCTCCATTTTTGTTTGTGGTGTTGTATTGTATTAATTCATTCATTTTAGTGTTGAAAGTAATACACGTTGTCCATGATGAATTCATGTGCCTGCCGCTCTCTTAATTTGGGTACCCGAGCTTGTGAATTTCACTCTCCAGCAGTTATCGAAAACAATGTAGTTTTCAACTTTATCAACTGATGTAGTTCTGCTCTGAAATACGATTACAGTTAACACGTTTACTTTTTTTATTCAGATTCTAATTCAAATTCTTTATAAATCTAAGAGAGGGAAAAAAGGAGGATTGCCCGGGTTTGAACAGGATTTAGAACATAGATGAAGGATAGCCTTGGGAGTTCCCTTTTACTCATTTTCCCTACTAGAAGAGGGAAACCTGATGGTAATGGTTAGATGTATTTTTCATGATTTTTCATTTTAGGAGAAACAGACGCATATACATATTTTCCCAGGTTCATGGTGGTGGTAAAATCATTACTTTTAGAAACTAGTCTAAATTTCCAAAGACAATATCCAAGCTTCTGCGGAGGACGAGAAATAGGTACTTCTTCAGGGACATCTGATACAATTGGAACGAAACAAAGAAATAGGTACTTTTCCTTTTCTGTTCAAGAGAAGTGGATAGATGGAACATTTCTACTCCCTAAGCATCTACATCAAAAAAAAAAGAAAAAAGAAAAGGATATACTGTAATGAAGAAATTGAAATGTTTCACATCCAATTATGAGTGCTTAGTTCTCATGGCTGAACGATTGTCAGAAACGATTTTGTTGATTACATCAGTACATTGAGTGATGCAGTCAGCTAGAATCCTCTTGTACCTGAGTCTCCACTGAACTGCCAATTTCCATTTCTCCATATATCTCCTTATCACCCTAAATTCAAGCAGCTTCACACCACTTTCTTCATTAATCAAACACCTATTTTCTAGGAAAGCATGGGCCTCGCCTTCAAATGTCGACAGGACGTTCTCAAGCTTCCCTGACCTTCCAAAATCTTCCATTCTGTCTATTTTGCGAATAAGTAATTTGTCGTCCTCAATTGATGTTGCGAAATTCATCAGAACAGCTTTGCAACTTTTTACCATCCATCCCATGACAATTTTCTCGTTCTCAGCTGATAGTTGGGATCCGGAATAAATGAGATGTCCAACAGAGCGCCTCTGGTTCCGAGGGGTTAGCCATAACCGTAGAGCGGAGAGTAGGGCAAAGGATGGTTTACCATTCTGGTGGATGTATAGTGAGTCCTTGGGCCATGAACAAGAGGAATAAACTTCAGGTTCTAAGGGAATAAAAGCCTTGTCATTTGGGTTTTCATCTAGAAGAAACCCATAGTGTTCAAGAAGCTCCAAATTTGTGTACGTCCCATAGCTTAGAAGCACCTGTAATCAACAAGCCACAGTAATAAGTATAGGAGTCATGTCCAGAACAGTGTCAGGAAAGAAAATGCAAACTGTTGCGCAAAGGTCACATTCTACAGAAGCAACACAACACTTCAAGGCTATATGGAAAACAACATTCCAGCATATCATCGAGCAAATGGCAACCAACAACCGGCATGTGGTCCACTTTTTCCCTAAAACATTTTGTTTGTAGTATTTGCTTCATCTGGTTTATGTTCTACTTTGTTTTGACTTCACGTAGTGAAGAGTTAGATTTCCAATTTTCCATGATTTGAGGTTATTGTATATTTTCATCAGAGAATGAGGAGAAGCCTCTATGCTTGAAAGTGGTGAATACGGTTGTTCGTTATGCATCTGTTCTGTGTGAGTGGATCCATGATCCATCCACCTCCTTTTATGGAAGTATCACGAATTGACAATAAGCTGAACGACGAGGCAATCAGTAAGAGTGCTATGGACACTATGTCCGAAAATTGTATTTTAAAAGAGCATCTAATCTTAACGAAGCGGAACGGAAAATGAATACAGATAGCAGACCCAATTAACTTGGACACATGGCTCTGGTTTGGCTCCGTTTGGTTTGCGTATACAAACACATCTGTATCCTATAGCAAAAGCAGTACCACAAGACCACAAATCAGCACTGATGAAGTGGATTATTAAAGGACCAAGAAAGCTTCCCCTAGCACCTAAGGGACGTAAAAATGCAATGAGCTAAACGAAAACAAGAACGATTATACCTGCTCTCCTTTTTGGTAGTTTTTTCTAGTGTAGAAGCAATATGCTGAGACATCTTTCTCGTAGCCCCCATCTGTTAACCTTAGCAAATTTACATCAAGCTGCTCAACATCATATTGTTCTGTGGTTTCTCCATTCCATAAAGAAGAAAAGGCATTTCTCCAACTACTTCGGTCATCAGTGACAAAGGAATCTTCAGAATCCAAGGCATCCTCCCCAGGTGCCGCGTAATTGAACAAGTCCCCCACGGGGCATAAACAGCCGGCATCATCCCATGGTATGTGCAATGTACGGGAGGATATCTTCATTCATATGCCCAAAGTATCACATTATTACAACTGGGAAGCGAATGCAGAGAACTAAGATTCACAATATGGCAAGACTTCAAGCTAGTAACATAACCAAATTGATCAATAAGAGTTTTGGCTTTGGCCTAATAGATAATTTGAGCATCAGTTCAGTCAATGGCTGGATAAGTTTTTCTGACGTGCCTGATCGATTCAGGGATTAGGATCAACACACTTATGGGGTACATTTTTATGCTGTGAAGTTGAGCATCAAATCCACTTACAGTTGCAGAAGCCCAAACCCAAGCCCTAAAAGTAAGGGTACGACTCTTCAAGTTAAGTTCTTTCATGAGGGAAATAGCTTCTATCCAGCTGAATTCAGCCTTCGATGTAGCCTTTTCTGCAGCCCAAATGGCATCATCGACCTAAAATCATATCAAATACTTCAGGATCTTTTTTGTTCCTTCATTTTTACTAAACAAAAACTGAATTTGTGACAAAAGTACAAAAAAATCATAAGTTGGAATACACACTTGTAAAGCTTCTATCTCAAAATGACCCGAACATGCTAGGGTGTTGTAACTGCGGGGCAACTCCATCAGGTAAGGGTACCACCAAGAACTCTTTCTCTTGTTCATTTCATACAACAAACAAACAGTAAATATCTGCATTTCAGAAACTGTTTAGAAAGTATTCAAAGATCAGACTGACTAAACCACATGAACAATTGTAAATCAATTAACATTCCATTGAATTGCCGAGAAATAATTGAAACGGCCTGATACAATCCCATAAATGGGAAGTTTCATTCTTCTAGCAGATAGATCTTGGTCTTGCTGAGTATTTTGGTTACCCTTTACTCCTATAATTATCTGCCTAGACTCAGATTTAGGGTGCCCTTTTGCCTAAACTTCACAAGAAGTCCCAAAATGCAATGTGGCAGCAATGCATCCCTTCTTGATATTTTCTGGTCTGTATACAGTAACCCTTCTTTCCATGGGTCTCGCAATAACAACAGGTTTGAATTGAAATAAGGTCAAAATACAATTCCTTACATATCTAACCACCTTCAAAGTAGCGAATTCTTTTCTTCTTTTACAGGCACTTCCGACTGTGAGAAAGGAAGAGAAAAGAAAGGGTCGTGGTTTCCCACCAATTCCCACCAAAAGTGATGAGATTTTATGGGAAACAAAAGACCCAATAAAGATTCATCTTTCTTGTTTATTTTTCATTTTTTCTAACAATCTCTCGTCTCTTCTATTGATCCAAAACAACTCATCTCTTCAAAGCGAAAGAGCTCTACTTTATTTACTTTCCTCACCATCCAAAGGAGTTGTCAGCTTCTGTACACTTCTTTAACTATGATAATAATAATAATTCAATTCTTCAAATTGTAAATCCTAGTACTTTTTGATATATCACGTCTAGCTTACATGCACCTCGACTAATTTTAGCTTACATGCACCTCGACTCTTCTTGGGACCAATCTCAATGTCTACAAGCGGGGGCCTGTACATCCTAGTATTTAAACAATAAACACTACAAATATGCAACTCACGACAGGCTACTCAAATTTCCTCACCAATTAAGTAAAGATTAGCCAATACAAACCTGAGTGGAGGAGAGAGAAGGGTATTTATCAACAGCAACGGAAAGTTTCTCGTCTCTCATCAGACTCTCCCTCGTCATTAGGGCAGATTTTGGAACCCTAAGAATTAACTCCCCCTTTCTAAGATCACGGGCAGCTGCTAAGCCTCTCCTGCATCATACATAAATAATTTGCATCTTTCTGGGTATATAAGTTGATTTAATCAAGAATATATCTTGATTTCCATATCTAATTACAAACGTACATACATATATTTCCACATAAATAAGCGTTTAATAGATTTGGGAAATCATTACCCGCCGGCATCAGGGAAAAATGAGACGCAGAGAGATTGACCGAGACAGGATGAGGATTCGGGTGGCTGGTTAGAATCAGAAATTTCAAGCTCAGATGCCCATTTCAGGAAGCTTTCCAGGTTTTCTCGTTCTTCTTCTTCCATCTCTCTCTCTCTCTCTCTCTCTCTCTCTCTACAGTGGCTGTGTGTGTGCGTGTGTGTGTTTTGCTCTCATGAATTTGCACTACAGTGGCTAGACGAAGACTTCGCTTCAAAACCGGTTTGAGACAGTTCTACCAAAAAGCCACTTGGTTTTTTTTGGACATTTTTTGATTGAGAGATGTTATAACCACACCCAAAATTACACATCCAAATACACATTCTCTCACAAAATACAAGGGTCGCACACACACATGCGACCCTTTGTGAGAGGATGTGTATTTGGGTGTGGTTGTAGAATATTTGTTTTTGATGATTTTGTTTCTCTTTATTCAAATTTTTTTGGCGTTTGTTAGTTTTGCTAGTTTTGAGTCAATTTTTTGTGAATTAATGATTCGTCTCGATAAGTTCTTTTATGATATTTTCATAATTCCCAAAAAAAAGATTTGGGTAAAAATCATAATATTAACTTTTCAAATTTCTTTTATTGAGATGAACTAATAATCTATAAAAAATTAACACAAAACTAACAAATGCCAAAAAATTTGAATGAGGACAAAACAAAAAGTCAAAGTTGGATTTTTTTGGAAAACTATTCCTTAAACCAACTGGGGCTAGTTCAGTTGGTCAGGACTCTTATATCTCTCTAGGACTCTTATATCTCACTAGGAGGTCAGGAGTTCGAGTCTTTCCACCTGCGTGTGAGTGTTCTTTCCGTAGAGAGCTTTTCTTTGTTTCTACCCTATAATGCACTTATTTGTTGTATGGAAAATTGTTGGGCTTGGTTATTTCGTGGATTCTCATAATTGATGCAGTGTCCTAGATTTTGTAATAACTCTGAATTTTGATAAATAAAAAATGTATTTATTATTCGAGCTATTATTGTTAATTGCATGAATTTCGTTAATATTCCGATAGTTTGTCAAAACTGCGCTTTAGCCCTCGAACTTTCATTTTCTGCACTTTGGCCCCTGAATTTTTATTTGTTGCACTTTTGTCCTATTTAGCCAGCCTAATTAGCTTCTAACTATCCGGTTAGAGAGACTAAACTAAGAAGCCATCTAGTCACCATGATTGGACCGTTTTGCCCTCATTAAACCTCTTGGACCTTTTGAACCCTTGTCAAAGTATTGCATATTCTTTTTCTTTTAATTATTTTGATTTTATTCTTTGTCCATTGGACAATAGTTGTTAGGGAAACTATTATCCATTGGATAATAGAACCCATTTGTTTATAATAAAAGTATATTTGGTTAAAGTACTAAGGATATAAAAAAAAAATAGACTTTTTAAGTACTTTTGACTATTTTATATTAAAAGAGACCTAATATTTATTATCCATTGAATAATAAATGTTACGGGAAATTTTACCCATTGGACAATAGGCTTGGTCTTCCAAAGTACCATGGTGTCCCATTAGTTTAATATTTTCTTTTAAACCATGTGAAAGCATAGCAATATTTTAAGAAAAAAGTATATGGTACCAAGATTCTCAAAAGTACCTTAATTATTTTTCTAATGGGGTTTGATCTTCCTAGGTACTTATGTATCTAAGTGTGTGTGTGTATATATATATATATATATATATTCTAGTACTTTAAAGGTTAAAGTAATACTCTTAGTACCATGTGACCTATGGACTTATATAAAATAGAATCCTAGCCTTAAGTCTACTTTGTCCTTAAAGTACAAAAGTATTTAGTTTTTTTTATTTGTTTACTTGCATTTTGAACATGTGTATGTATATATATTGTACCTTGAAGCAAGAGAGGGGAGAGGGAGAGGGAGAGCCGTGAGGGAGAGTGAGGGAGAGGGGGGGGGGCCGGGTGGAGGAGAGGAGGAGGGAGAAGATTGGGTTGGTACTTGACCATTTATCTTCCATGTACCATGAGATTCTTATGCTTTCAAGCAAAACTTCACTTCATGTCCTCTTTTGTACATTTTAGCATTTGTTTAACCCTTAGAATCTTGTACAATCTCATCTCCACCATTGGATTGTTCAAGATCAAATCCTTGGTACACCATAGCCATGCAAACCTAGGTTTTTAGCCTTAATTCTTCCATGTGAACACATCTTTATAGATTAAAAAAATTGGGGATGAAGGAGAGAGGGGGGGCCGGCCATAAAGAGGAGAGGGGGAGCCCTTGCCTATAAATAGAAGGCCTCACCAAGTTTTGAACTCACACCTCAAATCAAAACTCTTCATTCTCTCTAAGAATTCTAAGCATTCTTTAAGAATTTTCTTTGTTCTTGAGAAGTTCTTGAGCAAAACCACCAAACCACTTCCAATACCACTCTTAGATCTTAAAAAGTAGCTTAGTTAAGATTAAGAAGTTGTTTCTAGGAAAAGTAGTCCAACACTTTTCCTTTCGAAGCAATCCGAAGGACGTTACGCCGCCAAAACCAAAACCGACGATCAAACTTCCGTAAGCCGACCACTGCCTAGAAGAACGGTAGTGAAATCTTTACTATCTCGTAGTTCAATCTTATTTTCTAAAGTTGATTAAATCTCGCTACTTTAAATCTCTACTTACTTTACTTAAAGTTTAAGAAGTTATTTAATCATGAATGATGTTAACTTTGGAGATGCATGATTTACTTTTGGAAGGTTTCAAGCATGCTAGTTAGTAAAAGTTGGATGATCTTGTTGTATTTATTTCAAGGCTTTAATTGAATGCATGTGTTTATGTAAAGTCTTAAACGACGGAGTCTTTGCATGTAACGAGACACGAAACCCGAGAAAAGTAGAAACATGGCACCTAGGGTGTGATTTACTAAGAGGATGTGTTCTTCCCGGTTGGAAGATATCTTAGAAACTACATAATGACTAATTCAAGAGTATTATGTAAGTTGTGTGTGTGTGCCTATGGGAACCCGGCGCGGCGGAACCATAGTGAGGATATTCGGGAAACCGGCGCGGCGGAACCGAAGTAGGGTGAGTAGCAAGGTTATCCGTGGTAGGAAGCCTATGCAAGTTTTTGTGTGCCAACGGGAACCCGGCGCGGCGGAACCGTTGTGAGGATACTCGGGAACCCGGCGCGGCGGAACCGAGGTTGGGTGAGTTAAAAAGAAGTCTTTGGAAAAGAAAGGTAGCAATGAATGACACGGTCTACGATGTGTGCGTAGGAGGAAAAAATCGAGAATCCCTGACACTGATAATAGTTAACAAACGAACATGAATAAGCTGTTATTTTCTTTTGTTTATTGCTTATGTAATTATTATGTGGAAATCAATGCTAGTAGTAGGATTTTACTATTGAGCCATCATAACTCATGGTGTTGCCTTATGGTGACCCTGGCATATTATATGGGTGGCGACGCCAATATAATATGTCAGACCTGATAGACGAATAGGGCGATCTCTTCACCTTGGAGGCGTATGGAGCCGAAGAACTCGCTAGGTTGGAAGAGCAAGAGGAGCAGTAGAATAGGAACCCTAGCTCCCTTTTTGTTATCTATTTTGTATTTCGAATGCTCTTATGAGAGCCGTGCTGTAATATTGAACAATGACTCTATTTAAATTATGTAATAGATTAAACCCTTAACGTGCCTAAAATTAGGGGCGTTACAGATTTGCACTTTGTATTTCATATCTGATGTAAGGGAAATACTATAATACACACCCCTTATTTGGGTGTATATCATATGCACCCTAAAATATTATGAATTATAGAAAAAATTTTACTAATCAAATTGCTAAAAAGTTATGAATCATATAAAAGTTACAAGATACACCAAAATGTTATGAATCATAATAAAAATGTCACAAATCGTACTGCTGAAAAGTTATGAATTTTAAAACAAAAGTTACGAAAGACGTTAAAATGTTATAAATGAACTATAAAATAAATGCATATGGTATGCCCTTTTAAGGTGTGTATTATAGACTTTCTCCGAGTGTAAAAGGATCTCTTCCATCGATTTAAAAAAAAAAAAAGAAAAGAAACTAGAAGGAAAACTCGGCCGAAGTCTTTTTTGTGGGGGTCCTGGACGTTTTGACCCATTTTGTTGCCAGAGGGCCTCAAAAAGAGGAGAGGAGAGGACCTGGACTGGGTTAGTGACCGGCCCAATAAAACCCTAGGTTTCTGCAATTAACTTTCTCTACCTTCTAGTTTGAGTTTGTATTGAAAGCGGCCCAATAATACTTGCATGATTTTGGACCAAACTTGACACATTATTGCATACCTCAAGAGTAACGTACTCTACCACACGAACTAATACAAGTATTGGTGCACCTAAAGTATATTCGTATTTTTTAGTAATTTTTTTAAATGAGCGGATGTCCAAACCAACTTGCATGCACCTCGACTAATTTCAGGGCCCTGAAGTCAACGACCGTACAAACCCTCTAATGGTTCCACTAATTTACTTTCTCACACTCCCTTGACGAAACCCCTTTTGTGCATTTAATATACATTTATTTTTGTTAGTTCCCAATGTGCCACTAAGAGCATCTCCAATTCTTACTCTTTTTTCACCCAAGTTTGGGTAAAGATCTTGGTGAGAAGCTTGATTTGAGCAAGGCATCTCCAATACTAAACCCATATTTTTACCCAAATGAATGACACACTTGTAACTAAGGAGTAGCACGCTTGTAATTAATGAGAGTGAAAAGAGGGTTTGAAAAAGATAGGTATAGGTTTGAGTCTCCCCAAATTTGGGTGATAAAATGGATAATACCCGAAAAAGAGTTGGCAAATGGGTATGACATCGAAGATGAGTTTTTAGGTTCTTCGCTCAGATTTTGATCAAATAAAATGGATAAGAATTGAAGATGCACAATATATCTCCTAGGTGTCCAGCAATGCCATCAAGAAAGTACTCAAGACAAATGAAAGGTGGAAAGCCAAGCCTAATAGTTCCCTGATAGGGTTTGAAGTTTGGCAGCAGTGTGAGGTAAGGGATGGGGCCACATGGTTGGAGGATCGATGTACCTGGACTAGATCGATAACGAAATGGTGATGTGGGTGTCTTGTGTTCACATAATTACTTTTGAAGCTTTGAAAAGTCCATATTAATGCTTCCCACAATCAGGAATGTGAAAGTGCCATCAACCTACTTTTCGGTGGCTAGCTATAGAGACACGATTCACGTTTCGCCTTTTTTCGAAGAAAATTTATGTATATTCAAAGAGAATTGATAATACCAAAATTATTTTTGTTTCGGCCAAAACTTTTTTTGTTTCGGCCAGAACTCTTTTTGTTTCGGTCAAAACCCTTTTTGTTTTTACCAAAATTCAAGGTGTGTCTTTCATTGCATGACTTAATTGCCATCCAACACGCCTTATGATATGGGATTTCAAGGAACATTTTTATAAAACAGGTGGTGTAGTGGCGGGCAATTAAGTCATGTAATGAAAGGCACACCTTGAATTTTGATAGGAACAAAAGGGATTTTGGCATTATCAGCTCCCTATCCGACTAGTTATTAGAATATAAATAAGAAATTAATATTAGTTCTAACAGAATAACTATAATTAGGTTGATCTCCCATTCAAATAATCTTATGCTTTGATCTGAAAACAATTTCTTCTAACTAGTAGTATTTCATAAAACAATAACCAAATGTAAACCAACCCTGTTCCACTAACTAAAATAAGTAGTATATAGTATTTATTTTTTGAATTAAAGGTGATGTATTGTGAGAAAATGACTTGTCTCGTAAAGTAAAAAATAAGTATTTTAAAAAATAAGAACCTGAACAGAACGGAGCGTGAATACATGGATGTTCTAGTTAAAAAAAATTTAAAAAAAAAGAAAAGAAATTACAGAACCATTTACATAATGTATTGTGCATATATATAGAAGAAAAGAATACATAATACTACTATTATATTTATCAATTTGGCCCATCTCGATAGAAATCTTTAGCTCCACGACTGGTTGTCGACCTTGTGGTTGAGTGATCCTCGTGTCATGTCTGAAAATAGGAAATTTTTACAAAAATAAAAAAGACCCAAATCAAACTCATTTTCTATGGATCATTAGAAAATATTTTTTCGTTGGCTTTCAATTTCCCTCACACCAAACAAAACATATATATACTCCATTCAACCCATAAAATTTGTCCGATTTACAAAACGAGAACATAAAAATAGTAGTACAGTTTTTGCAAGAAAATTTCAACAATTTATTAGATATCACCGAGTTCTTTTAGTTTATGAAGAAAATTTGAATTTTTTTGTAAAAAAAAATGTATCGTGAAATATACTCCCTCTATCCCATAAAATTTTGACGGCGGGGTGGTGACTTAATTCTCTGCTTTTCACCCACCACCAGCTTTTGCTTTCGATTAACCCATAAACAAACTAATCACGTGGCAACCCCCAAAAGCTACCATGTAGTAGTACCCAAAAAAGAAAAAAACTCAAACAAAAAACCAAAATAACCAACACTTCAAAGCAGAGGAGAAACGAAAAACAGAAAAACCTCCCCAAAAAGCAATTCGAGCTGTGGACGTCTCACTCTCACATGGCAACCCCCACTTAATTAATTTGTCCGGACTCCAGAGAGAGAGAGAGAGAATTCCGACTCTCTCTCACTCCCCCAAAACCAATTACGTCAGCTTAGTTGTGTGTATATATATAGATGCATACATTCCTATTGGAAATCATTCACACACATGCATTTCATTTCATCATACTCTTTTAATTAGTAGATTTTCTAGCTAGCTTAATAAGTGAGGTTTTTTTTTTTGGGGAGATCGAGAATTGAAGATGGTTGTTAAAGTGTATGGTCCAATTAGGGCAGCATGCCCACAGAGGGTGATTGTTTGTCTTTTGGAAATGGGGGTGGATTTTGAGCTTGTTCCCGTGGACCTTGAATCTGGAGAGCATAAAAAATCCGACTTCCTTCTTCGTCAGGTACTGAGAGTTACTATAGTTCGTTCTTCGGTATATATACTTACGTTTTCAGTCTCCGTATGTGACGAGATTATTTCGGAAATAATCTCTCTCTCTCTCTCTCTCTCATTACGTGATATCTCCAATTAGAATGATTATTTAATTCCCAGCGAAAAATAATGTTATTATTCTTTAAAGAAATTACAAAGATCAAAAAGGGGAAAGAAGCAAAAAGCAAACCTCGTTGGGACTATCGATACGGTTTCCATGATCAGGAAATAATTAATCAATGCAAGTACTACTATATATTGTTTTCGAAAATGACAAGTGGTGCTTGCACGTTAGAAAAGCTCTCATTTTCGCAGTCTCCTTACAAATCTCAAGCAGTTCAAAAAGGCGATCGAGTTCTCTTGACATGGAGTGTTGTTTTGCCCTAGCTAGTAGAGAGCCAGCCAGCAGAATAAATTCTTGCATGGTTCCCGTTGAGTTTAATTTTGCAAACTATTTCCTCTTGTGCAGCCCTTTGGACAAGTTCCCGCCATAGAAGATGGCGATTTCAGGCTTTTTGGTAACACCACCTTCCCTTCCTTCTATATCTCTCATTTTTCTTGTTGCTGCCTGAATTTGTATTATTTTTTCTTATTTCGCTATTTTTTATTTTTCATAATTTTTTGTCGTAATTTTTGGATTTCAGAAAAGTGTAAATATATACGGATCGATATTGAAAAAATACAAAAAAGGGTATTTTAGACAAATAAGACAAATGTTTGATACTTTTTTCGTCTTTAGTGAATTTTTATTTTGCTTTCGGTCATAATTTTATACTGTAATTATTAGATTCCTCTCGTCAAGATGGATGATGAATCCAAAAACTATCACTCAAATCTAACAAAAATTCAGGAAAAAACGAACAAAACACACAAAATGAATAAAATAATTAAGTTTAAACTTTACCCCACTTGTTGGCTAGTAGACTAAAGCCTGCCTAGTACTGTACTACTCTCTCTGTTTCAAATTGCTGGTCTTTTTTTGGCAGTCGTGTCACTCTAAAAATTAACTATATCTCACAATTTATAATGTTTTATATAATTTCAAAAATATCATATTATAAAATGAATTGAGATCTATATAATAAACAAGATCTATATTGAATATAAAAAGAACTCTTCGACCCTATTCTATTATCCTTCATCCTATTCTAATCGGATAAGAAACTAATCATAACTTGTAACTAGTAATACTGTTTATATACAATATAAATTTCGTTTGATAGATCTTAATGAGATCTTTTAAACGATGTTTTTCAAAATCACTTAAAAGATTATAGATTGTAAGATATAATCAATTGAAAAGTGGCACAGATTCCCGAATGAGACTAAAGAATTTGGACGGAGGAAGTATTACAAATTATTAAAAGATATACATAATTTGTTGAAAGGTTCCAGTTAGTAAAAATAGATATGCAATTTGGGACTGATGGAGAAAGATTTTAGTAGCAAGTTTTGAGTGTTATTTCTGGAATCATTTATAGGGTCCACGAACCCAGCACACCACACCCGAACTGTACCGACAGATACGATACGACATGAATGGATGAACGATAGGGAAAGTTGCTTTAATTGATCCATAATGGAGTAGTATATATTTGTTGAGAGAGAGACAGTGACTGATCTCTTTGTTTTCCACCTATGTAAAATTGCCCTGAAAATATGGAAGCGAGGATTGTGCTGTGCACTATGTGCTATGCATCTTTTGGATTATCTGTCTCAGTAATTAATGGTCCGGATAAAAATAAAACTTTTTCGGGGGAGTTTTTAAAATCCGGACCATTCATAATACTTTTGGACAGTTAAGATCGCACAACACCTCGACCGTAAACCCCATCTTCCCTGTCGCCTCCCAACCGGTAAATGTGGACAGAGTTAGCTCCAGTGACCATTTAAATGTACATTGTAAACATTCGGAATGCAATAGACGCAATTTGTTTATTGAGGACAAAATTGAAAATTCCAAAATATTTTGGGACCATCCGTACAAAAAAAAAAAAAAAAACCCATACCTTCACCATCATTACTTGTATATGATAATGCACAATTTGATCACTATTTTTACCCTCTGCTCCAGAGTCGAGGGCAATCATAAGGTACTACGCAGCAAAGAAAGCGGACTACGGCCCAAACCTACTCGGAACCACTCTGGAGGAGCGAGCCCTTGTCGACCAGTGGCTCGAAGTGGAAGCCCACAACTTCAACGACTTGGTCTACAACTTGGTCCTCCAGCTGGTGATCCTCCCGCGAATGGGCGAGCGAAGCGACTTGGCGCTGGTCCACAACTGCAAGAACAAGCTCGAGAAAGTGCTCGATATCTACGAGCAGAGGCTGTCGAAGAGCAACTACCTCGCGGGAGATTCCTTCACACTGGCGGACCTCAGCCACCTCCCGGCCCTCAGGTACCTAATGGACGAGGCCGGGCTGGGGCATATGGTGAGGAACAGGAAGAATGTGAATTCATGGTGGATGGAAATTTCTAGCAGGCCTGCTTGGAAGAAACTCATGAAGCTTATGGATTAGGACCCTTTTAAAACTATTGAATTATTGGGAGGCCTAGCTGGCTGGCTGGCTCTTCTTTAATTTATTTCTATATAAAATAATGGGCGAACTTAATAAGTTATTTCCATGATCTTTTTCTATGTAAAATAATGGGTAAACTTGGTTACTTCTGTGTGGGATAAAAAATGAAGATCTCCATTTAGTATTTGTTATTGTAAGTTTTTAAAAGAATCGTATAAACAAACGTCTCCAATAATTTTTTTCTATTTATCTCTCTTCATTTATTAAATTTTAAAATTTCTCTCAAAACTCAAACCGAACGAGCTCAGGGGGATTGAGCCAAACATTTTACTTACCCGTTAACCATGAACTGAGAGAAAAAAGATGAAGAAGAAGAAGCAGCAGCAGCTAAGGCCGGCATTCTGCTCTGCCAAGAGATCCACCAATGCAGATATCTCCCATGGGCATGCATTGATAATTCTCGCGCTTTAATCAATTGATCGATCACCACACTGCAATCAAATTCAAACACCTGCCTCTGACATACCCATATCAACAACCATTCCGCACGCTAGGGATGGATTTAGGATTTATCACACTGAATTTTTTTTCTTCTTAAAAGTGATTATTATTTTTAAATATTTGGATAAAAATATATTTTTTTACTTTTTCGATCCATCTCATCGAGACGAATATGTAATTCACAAAAGTTTGGCGCAAAACTAACCAACGCAGGAAAAATTAAAAATAAAAACAAAACGCGCACTTTTTCTATAAGTAAAACAAGTGTTGGTAGAACATAGCCTACATTTGCTTACTATATAGTGTGTGTGTGTGTGTGTGTGTGTGTGTGTGTGTGTGTGTGTGTGTGTGTGTGGGGGGGGGGGGGGGGGGGGGGGGGGGGGGGGGGGGTGGGGGTTGTGTGAGTGTGTATTTGGATGTATGAAGTTGGTGTAGTATATCACAATTGTAAAGCTAAAGGTGCATATATTTGTCGTTCTCAAATTAGAAAGTGTTGTGAATTAAAACCGTTCATTTTTATATCAAGGACATTTTTATGTTTTCATGTCAGGGACTCTATTAAGCTCCTGAGGTCCTGTTTTTCGCTTAACTTTTCTTTTTTAAAAAGTTAACATTTTTGTCTTTATTTAACTTTTTTTTGGGCTTGTTCGTTTTGTGCCAATCAGAAAAGTAATTTTTTTACTTTTACCTAAATATTTTGATCAAGGATCGACTTTTTGAGCTTAAAAGTCCTCATTCAAAATATTTGGGTAAAAGTAAAAAAATTTTACTTTTTCAATTTGTCTCAACGAGACGAGGCGAATCAAAAAGTCAAAAAAAAATTGACACAAAACTAAAAATTTAGAAAAAATACAAATACGAACAAACCAAGAAAAAGCTCAAACGGGGCCTCAAATTTGGGTGGGCGGCGACTTCTCCCATTCACCATGCGTAGCATTTATTTTCTGATTGATTAATCACGTGGCAACCCCCAAAAGCTACCACGTAAAAAAAAAACATCACAACCGAAAAACGAACACTATTTATCATTGGAGAAACAAAAACAGTTTCACGCGGCAACCCCCGCTTTGTCCGGACTCCAGAGAATTCAAACTCCAAAAATGTATTCACGCAACCGTTGACATCAACATGACATTAGCACAAGACGACGTCGTCTTGATTAAAAAAAAACAGGTCGCAAAAAGAACAACTTTCCCTTTTTGGCGACCACCACACCTACATTTCAATGAAAGCATGAATTTCCAACTGAAAAAAAGGCATTCATTTTCATGTATGTATATGAACAAACGCAAGATAATCATCTTTAAATTATCACACACAGAATGACAGAAATTATCAAAGCCCATGATTAGCAAAAAACTAAACCCTAATTTTTGAATTAGGAGATTTTTTTTCAAGAAACTCAATTTATGGTGGAGCAACTCAGCAATCAGTTCAAGGAGAGAGAGAGAGATCTTCGTGGTGGGGTTAACAACGTCGGATTGCCTAGAAGCCGGTGGTGGTGGCAGTCGCCAGCGGTGGGGAGCATTGGGGTTGGGTTCTGGTGATGGAGTTGGGAAGTGTGGTCACTGGTGGATGTGGGAAGCGTCGTCGCCGGTGGTGACGGAGGTGGTAGCCCCTCTCTTGCTATTTGTATTTCGATCGTGAAAAGGGGAAGGGAAAGTTGTTCCGTTCACGACCTGTTTGTTTTTTTTATATAGCAAAATGACATTGTTTTGTGCTGACGTTAGCAGTTGTGTGAGTAGCATTTTTGTCCAGATTTAGGCTCGAGATGCTTTGTGCCAAAAAATAATGTGCGGAGTGCATTTGGGTCATTAGATTGTGTGAGCTTTCTTTATGTCTTAAATTTTTTGTATGATCCAACAGCCGAAAATGCACTTCATAAATCTTGGGCCACTCAGGCCCACTCCTCAAAAGAATTTCTGTTTAATTGTGAGGACAGATCCTCTTGGCCCCAACTATATATACACACTCCATCCTAGCCTGTTAGCGTTTTTTTTTTTTTTTAAACCGTCTCCATATCTATTAGTTCATTCACACACATTTCAGACTCTTAATTTCTAGCTTAAAAAGTAATGTGAGTGATATTCTCAATAAGTATATGGTCCAATTAGGGCAGCATGCCCACAGAGGGTGATGGTTTGTCTTTTTGAAATGGGAGTGGATTTTGAGCTTATTCCAGTGGATCTTGAATCTGGAGAGCATAAAAAACCCGAGTTCCTTCTTTGTCAGGTGAGATTTAATTCTTTGGTATATGTTTTCGTGTCTCCGTGCCGAGATTAATTATTTCGGAAATAGTTTTTCAAATTGGCTAACTAGTTAGGATCATTTGATAATCGAACGGATGAAACAAAGATGTCATCCCAATGTCTCTCTTCTACTTTTACATGCCTTTCATTAGTTAAAACTAAGCGCGTATACGCTACATATGCTTCGGGACTTTTTCAATAAAGGCAAAAAAAAAAATGGATTTTATTATTCTTTAAAGAAATTATAAGATTAATTGAAGAAAAAGGAGCAAAGCGCATGATCACAACAAATAGAAGCATCCTATGATTCCAATTAATTAGGTTGGCACCCAACTAACCTTGTTGGGACGACGGATAGGGTTTCCATAATTAGGCCATAACCAAGTACTATTATTGTTCCATATTGTCTATACTAAAGTAATGTCCAAAGCTCTCATTTTCGTAATCTCCTTACAAATTATGATTCGTCTTTTTAACTTTTTTTTTCAAGTAAGGATTTTCCTGCTCTAGAGAAGAGAGAAATTCTTGTTGCATTGCATAATACCTCTTGTAAATTCTATATTTTTCAATATCTAGGGAAATGTTTTTTCGTTCGAAATGAATGGCAAAATACTATTTCATAGAATTAACTAATTAAGCAGTTTAGAAAGGTGAGTTCATGATATTGTTTTGCCCTAGTAGAGCCAGCTGAATTCTTGCTTCCCGTTGAGTTTAATTTACTTATAGTACTAATTTGGAAACTATTTTCTCTTGTGTAGCCCTTTGGACAAGTTCCTGCATGCCATAGAAGATGGCGATTTCAGGCTTTTTGATAACACCGCGTTCCTTCTATATCTGTCTTTTTGTTGTTGCTCAATGTGGAGAAATCATGAAAAACACTATAGATTAAAAGATATACGCAATAAATATAGAAGAGACAAAAGAAATATCTCAACTAATCTTGAGGACCTAACGATTGGACAAACTTCTAGCGGCTACAAAATTTGCTGCGAGCCTTTTATTTGTTGTCTTATGCCTATCTGGCCAAACCCTTAGATCCCGTTCAGTTACCAGGAAAGTATAGAAAATGATGAAAAAATTAACATTCCCATAACTTTTGTAGTGTTCAATTGTCAGAAAAATAATGGGATCCACACTTTTAAGTTTTCCTGCATGATTTATTTTCTCACAAAACTGATCCGGCCAAGATTTTCTGTCGTGGAAAGGGAAAATTTCAAAATGACACCTAAACTTTGCACCAAATGTCACAGAGACAACTGGACTTAAGTTTATATCAATTAAACACTTGTACAAACAAAATTCCCAAATTTAGACCCCCGCCGTTATACTTTGTCCCAAAAATTGCTGACATGGCATCTCCAACCCGTTTAAATTGCCTCATTGCACATGTTTCTAACAAGGGACGATGCACCCAAACAAAACCCATAGGCAGACTTCAGGTCTAGGGTTGAAGTGAGGGAGGTGGTGGAACAATAGGCAGACTTCTGGAGAGAAATGGAGGGAAATCAATTAGGCTAAGGTCATTTTCCCTCCAAACCATGTTTTTTTGCCCAAACCCAGTTCTTCTTTCTGCTCGGCATACTTCTAATGATGGGTTTCGCTTGGGTACATCGTCCCCTGTTGGAAACATGTGCAATGTGGCAATTTTTTTGAACGGAGTATAACAGCGAGGGTCTAAATTTAGAGATTTTGTTAGTATATGTGTTTAATTGAAATAAACTTAAGTTCAGGTGTTTCTGTGATATTTGATACAAAGTTTAGGTGCCATTTTAAAATTTTTCCTTGTACAAAAATGGATCTATAGTGCCAAAACACAACAAGTAGCGCCAAAACACTTTTACTCACAAAAAATGGCACCAGAACTAGAGCTTTTTATTTTGGCGGCTTCTAGCTTCCCATTAATATAATTGTAGCATCTTGGAATTCAACCCTGCAAAACTCTCCATCTCAAGTCAATTTTTTAGGCTTTTAGCCTTTGTCCTTTTCAAGGTTAGTGCTTCTCTCTCTTTTCTTTCTCTAGTTATATATTGCTAATTATATATATATATATATATAATTCTCGTTTTGACTGGAAAAAAAATGTAGTTCTCATATTTTTTAATATCCAGTCTCAAATTCATTCTATTGTATTTTTAAATTTTTGTGCAGATATGTTAGATATATATGCCGCATGGATGCAGTGATGTTTTGTTTTGATTTAATGCACACATGTTGATTTCTCTTCATCTCTCCTGATATATACATGCGATTTGATATGTTAGTTCATTTTTTAACCAAAAAGGTCAATAGATTTACTGTTTTCGATTCGGGAATTTATGATAATTTCACGTATATGATAGATGACTCATGACGATGACTACGATGAGGAGATAAATTTCTCTTGTGCTGCTATTGTGAATGCTGCTACTTTGTTGACTTCGAATGCATATTTTGAAATATGGTAGCCAATTATTTAGCTCTCAAAGTTACTTTTATTTAAAATTAGTCATGAGAAAAAAAATAAAAAAAATTTCTCATAAGTGTCTTTTTTCTGGCAAATGAATAGCTAAATTTCAGTTTTTTTGCAAAATTCTTTAGTCAAATGAATACTCGCAAAAAAATAGATTTCTTATTTCTTTACTTTATTTTTCTTGAGAACAACTTTTCTGCACAACATTCTTGACAACTGAACGGAGCCTTAGAATTATTGACGGCAAAGTCGCACAGTTTTATTTTGAATTTTGAACAGAGTTGCAAAGGATTACCACCATTATCATTTTAGCAATTTCTTTTCTACCGCCTAGGAGTTTGCCAGCTTGTGATCATCTTGACGAGTCGGTAGTAATCTCATGGTCCATGAAGTTAATAATGACCATGCAAAACCTTCAATATCCTTGGCTGTGAGAGTCGAACAGTTTGGAAACATTCAAACCCTTACATGCAGTTATGCTCCTACTCAATCAACCTTTTCGATTCATAATCTTTTTTAGTATTGGGAATGCTTTCTAACAACCAATAAACCTGCTTAAAATTCAAATCCAAAATTCGATAGAATCAAACAAGCTGATAGAAGACAACAACATATATACCACTCATCAAACAAGTGATTCACAGGATACACACACACACACACACACACACAACAAGAGAAGTGTCTTGTTCTCCTTTGCATTTCCACCCTCTTCTTCATTGTTTTTTAACCAAAGTTAATCGTTTCCAAAGTTGTACTGTAAAATTGAGCAATTTCATGTGAATTTGGGACCTGGACAAGATTCGGTACGTAGCAGCAGATATTTCGGTACGAAGACGGACGTGGCGAGTTCTGAACCTTCAATCAAGGAGATCGGCGGACGGACCTGATGTAATCCTCCAGCCCTTCGATTTGCTCCTTGGATGTCGGCGTTTCGTTGTTCTTGATGGATCTGTGCACGTCGTACGTCGTTGATGCCAAGAACAGAACCCTGTATCATCAATTTATTTTGCGTATATATAGATACAAGTAGTAAGATATGGAATCCAGGATACCCTATCAGAATTCAGAGAGAGAGAGAGAGAGAGAGGAGATAAATACCCCGAACCAAAGAGTATAATTTGCCGCGGGAATATGTATTTGCCAAATATCTTCATGCCTCTCTCTCTCTCTCTCTCTCTCTCTCTCTCAGTGTGTGTGTGGTGCCCAGAAAATAGTGAGAGATTTTTTATAGCGAACGGTTTAGAATTTGAGTGGGCTGGAATTCGATTCTTGTATCAGAAAATCTATCATTAGATAGGTGAGGCCCATGGATGTGTTGGGCCTTCATGTCATTAAACCGGGAAATTGCTAGGGGTGAGAATGCTGCATTTTGGGGGTGTGAAATGTGTACAAGAAAAGTTTGAGGGGTGTGAATTATTTGTTATTTAAGGGTGTGAATTGTGTATAATAGGGGTGTGAATTGTTGAATATGAGTGAATTGTGTACACCATGAGGTTAAGGAGGAAAGGGGGGTTGAGAATTGTCTATTATATGGGATGTGAATTACCTATTATAGGGGATGTAAATTATGCATTTTGGGTTGTTAATTGTGTATTTTGGGGAGTGAGTTGTGTAGAAGATGTGTGAATTCTACATTAGAGATGTGTAAATTTTTTCATTTTTGACGATGTGAATTATCTAGAAAGGGTGTGAATTATTGATCAAAGGTATAAATTTTCTACGTGTACACAATTTCATATTCAAAATAGATCTTATTTGAAAAATCTTATCATGTAGGTTTGAAAAATATTTCCTTTTCCAAAATTGGATATACACAATAAAAGTTATAATTGCTTAAATTTTTTGGGAGCTGATAATTCCAAAACCCCTTTTGTTCTTGACAAAACTCAAGGTGTGCCTTTTATTGGATGACTTAATTGCCCTCCATTACACCACTTGCTTTACAAAATAAATAGAATGATTTCAAGCGGCATTTTCGTAAAGCAAGTGGTGTAGTGGATGACAATTAAGTCATATAATGAAAGGTACACCTTGAATTTTGCCAGGAACAAAAAAAGTTTTGGTATTTTCAATTCCTAATTTTTAACTATATATAAGCTATATATATATATATATATATGCATGTATATGTATGGACAAGTATCCGTACGTGTACCATTTGATAATTTTAGAGAGAAAAAATTGTGATCAGAAGATATTATTTGGTGATTTTTTCAAACAATGCTCCACCACTCATCAAATGCCAAATATCAATTTGTATCTTAAATGTTTATCAAAAAAAAAAAATTGTATCTTAAATCACTAACAAAAGATAATAGGTCCCGCAATATTAACCAATAATATCTAAGTTGGGACACTACAATATAATGTTACATCTGCATGGATAACTTTTTCTAATCCTAAATTCAAAAAACGCGCGGTACGATAAGAAATCTGAATAGCGAGTATATTTTTTATAATTTACTTAAGACGGAGCTTATGTGAGATGGGCTTGATACGTGGTGGACTTAGACGGGTAAAAGGTGACAAAATATGGCCGACTAGTAACCAACCCCTCATGCTTTTAAGCATGAATGTCCGAAATATCGCGGGCTAAAGATTTGGGCCTAATGTACCAAAATAGGAGTAAAAGAAAAGAGAGATTTGGGCCTCAAATGTCTATCTTGAAAGGGTTTCTTTGTTGTTTTGCGGAAGAGAATATTCATTGGTTTGATGAATTTGAAAAGTCCTCCTCCTCCTTCTCTCTCTCTCTTTTTTTTTTTGTTTGTCAAAAGCCGGAAGACAATACAGATTTCATCAAAAGATATAACAATGAGCCAAAACTATCAAGACTTCGACACAGGCACCACTTGCAAAAACAAGACTGACGAAACGCATAGATTAGGAACCAATCTAGGTTCAAGTAGTAGAAAATTCTAACGGACCACAGCTCAAACCCGTAGAAAACAATAAGCGCACAACTAAAGAAAAGAACAGCTCTCCTGCCGGAGTCCATGGCTCCCAAAGATCTACATGCCTCCTTTGTTGGATCGAGTCGTTGAAGCCGAACCCAACAAGGGTTGATTGCCCACTGCACCGGACGCCATCCATGAACACCAAAATCTTCAATTACAACCCAATTGCGCACCAAAACTGTCGGCACAACCTAGGCATGCAAAGGACATCATTGCAGCTGAAACCTCGGATTAACAACAAAATCTAACCTAAAATTATTATTCCACTACCAACATTACCTAGACCTAAAAGCCTATATCAGTACAAACCGGACTGGGGAGACCGGCCGGTAAAGACTATAATAATGCGTCTGATTTGCTCTGCATGTTCGCCTACACTCTTCGAAGTTTCTTATTACTACTTTGTGCCGTACAAGCCAAACATGTGATATACACCATTTATAAATGTAATGATTGTATTTCCAAAAAAATTGTAGTATTTCCAAATTCTGAGCAGGGACAATCCGCAGGGATAATCCGCAGGGACACGCGTTTGGCCCCATTTTAGATCCCGAAAAAATCTAGAAAAATATCCATAAATTTTTGAATATTATTTTATGGGGCCCTGTAAAAAATCAGCTCCAGCGGATATCAGTAAGTATTACTTTTGGATAAGTGGAGGCGAAATGACAGTTTCGACCCTACTTATCCAAAAGTAATACTTAAATCCGCTGGAATTTTTTGATTTATGGTAGATTTTTTTCCAAAATGGGGCCAAAATTGTCCCTGTGGAGCTTTTAGAATTTCCAAATTAGATAAATAAATTGAGTCTGACGAGAAAGTAACTGCCAAAAAAGGTAGAAATTGACCGACGCGAATCCTCTGTCCAACTCTCACTGACCTACCCTCTAAAATCTGCCACGTTACCCACCCTCCCTCTCTTTAACTTCTCCTTAACTCTTCTAGTTAACCCCTAATTACTCAACTGAACATATGCACTATTTACCCCAAAAAAAAAAAAAAAACCTGAACATACGCATTATCCAGTTAAACTTTGATAAACCGTACAGAAACAAGCTGCGGCTAAGGCTCCGTTCTGGTTTCTTAGAAAATGAACTTTTAGAAAAAGAAAACAATTTCAAACTTAAAAATTACTATGTATTTACGCAACTAATTTTCTTACTAATATGGATCTTATTTGATAGATTTTATTGAGATCTTTTAAACGGTGCAAAATTATTTTTCATTTTCATTATATTTGAGCTTGAAATTACTTTCTTTTTGAAAAAGAAGATTTATAAAGAAAGTGGAACTGCACCTAAGTTCCGCTAAGGATTTTTTTGGGTTTTTTCTTGTTTGGATTTAATTTAATTTGTTTTCATATTTGTTAGTTCTGCGCTTAACTTTTCTGAATTATTGATTCGTCTTGTTAGGATGAATCAGAAAAATAAAAAAATATGACTTTTTAGATTCGAATATCCAAGATGAAGCCCAAAAAAACAGGCTTTTTAGATTCGAATCGTCATGACGAAGCAATAATTCTCAAAAAATCGAAGCAAAATTAACAAATACTAAAAAAAAAAAATAAAGACAAAATAATCTATTTGGATTATTAGGCCAAAATAGGCCTTACCCTAAGACTTTTGTCTCCAAAAAATTTCGCACACATTCACTCTCTTTTTTGATTTTCACTCTTTCTTGTTTTTTGGTGTCAAAAGTGTATATATAGTAATGATTAAAAATATGGGTAAAAGGAAAGTTTCATTTTGGGAGTTTGAATTTAAATTTGTTGGTAATGAGTATAGAGAGAAATATAGTAATTATTGAAAATAAGGATAATGATTGGAGAGAGATAGAAAGAAAATGAAAATAATGATTGAATATATAGGTAATAAGTGAAGAGAAATAAAATAATAATTAGAATCTAAAATCCTTAACCGAACAAGGTCAAAGTCTAAAAGGGAAGGGAAATTTTCAAAATAGCACCTGACCTTTCACACAAATCACACACAGGCACCTGACCTTTTAAAATTATCAAAAAAACATCTGACCTATTTAAAAACCCATCAATTTTACACCCGCCGTTAACTTTCCATCCAAAACAAACGGAAATGCTGAAAATGTGCATTTTGGCATGAATATTGGCAAAACAAGATTAATGCTCATTTTGGCAAAACACAATATTATACTCATAAACAAGATTAAGACTCGATTTGGCTTTAAAAGTCAATTAATAACTTAATTTTTATCTTTATTTAAAAAGAAAAAAGCGCATTTGTTAGTTTTGCGTCAAGATGAATTAATAAGTCACAAAAATTACTTAACTTTTCAATCCAAACCCACCCTAAATAAGGAATCAAGCTTAATTTAATAAATTTTTTTTGAAAAGGCTTAATTTAATTTAAAAATTAAATACTCATAACTATGCAGCCAAATAAGATTACTCTGTATTAAACAAAGGAAAAGGCAAAAATAAAAAACATATAATAGTCATGGGTAGGTGTGAAAAGTGCCAAATCATGGGTATTTAATTACTAAATTAAGCTTGACTATTCTATATTTTTTGTTTTTGTTTTTTCTTTTGTTTTAATATGGAGTAATCTTATTTGGCTGCATAGTTATGTATATTTAATTACTAAATAAAGCTTGATTCCTTATTTAAGGTGGGCTTGGATTGAAAAGATAAGTAATATTTGTAATTTATTGACTCGTATTGACGCAAATTAACAATGCTTTTTTTTTCTTTTGAATAAAGATAAAAATTAAGTTATTAATTGACTTTTAAAGCCAAATCGAGTCTTAATCTTGTTTATGAGTATAATATTGTGTTTTGACAAAATAAGCCTTAATCTTGTTTTGCCAATATTCGTGCCAAAATGCACATTTTCAGCATTTCCGTTTGTTTTGGATGGAAAGTTAACGGCGGGTGTAAAATTGATGGATTTTTAAATAGGTCAGGTATTTTTTTGATAATTTTAAAAGGTCAGGTGCCTGTGTGTGATTTGTGTGAAAGGTCAGGTGCTATTTTGAAATTTTCACAAATGGGAATAGAGTTATGGGGATGACGGAAGAGTTAAAAGGGGAAGGTAAAAGAGAGGGAGAGTGGGTAACGTGGCAGGTTTTGGAGGGTGGGATAGAGAGAGTTGGACAGAGGATCTACGTCTGAAATTGATGCACAATTATTGAATACTAGGTTTTATCTGTGCTTACAGCACTACGCATGTCGACATGACTAAATACCTGGAAAAAAAAATGATGGCATTTTTTAAACAAATTTGAAAGAGTGAGGGTACATTCTTAAGAGTATGACAACACATATTAGCCATTGAATCAATTCAATCTTAGTCATTGCAACAAATTATCTTTTGGGGGCCCAACACCCTCTTGTTTTGTATAATACACAATAGATAGATACTTCCTTGACATATCCTTGCCGAGAAAATCCTCTTTACGGCTGTTCCGTAAAGAAGAAGTTACGGAATTCAATCGCGACCGTTCAAAGTGTTTTGGGATAATCCAGATTGAAAACCAATTATGTATGAGAGAAATTGATTGTGATTAACTTTTTTTCGAAAAAGCTTTATTAAAATTTAGACCGTTCAAAACCGAAATGAACGCGCGAGATTGAGAACAAATATGACCGTTTAACTTTTTTCCGAAATGACCGTTTAAAGTTTTTCGCTCCACCGAATATGTGGTCCAAATCATAAAAAACAACATGGTCAGATGTTCATTACGTGGAGGATACATCACTTTCATCTGGAAAGGATCAGGTCTGGTGATGAGTAGTACTGGTTCAAATAATGATGGGTGAGTGTAGTGGTGTCTGGTCGTCTGACAACAAATTAACCATTGGCTGAGAGTTTTTCCTGGGAATACCATTCGTACGTAAAGTTTCCGAAATAATTGAGAATGGGAGATTTGTACGTGTCATTTTTTTCACAGACCATATTCATTTTTTTCACAGACCATATTTATCTTCTCTGTATCACTCTAACAGCCTGTTTGGATGGATCAGATGAAGGAGGATATGTGAATCCCCCTGATTTCTATTCCGGATGTGCCTCAAATCCGGTGTTTGGTTCAGATTTTTGAGAGGTGGAGATAAATACTGTAGAGGATTCATATCCGGCTGAAGCCGGATTTGTGAAGGCGAGGTCCGACCCCGTCGTTGGCAAATCCAGGAGGTTTTGAGACGGTTTTACCCTTCCAAATCCACCATTGAACTAGAAGAGAGAGGAAAAAAATTTAAGAAATTCGGTTAGAGAGAGAGAGAGACGAAGACAGAAAATATTACCGTTCGTCGCCGGAGCCTCCCTCATCGCCGGAGCTGCTCGTTTTTTCAGTTTGGTTGGTTCTAATTCATAGATTTGGGCTCCAGTTTGGTTCGTTGCTAGAAATGGGGGAGAAATCTGTGGATGATTGTCCGGTTTTGATCTGGGAATCCATATTGGAATTTTATCCCATACAATTCTCATCTTTCGTTTTTTGATCAGAGGGCTATGATCCAATAGGTGGGATGACACCCCTTTTTCCTTTTCTTGATCCAACGGGTGGGATGCCACCCCCTTATTCGTACAGTAATTTTCTTTTTCTTCTCTTTTTCCTTCTTTTTTTATAGTATTCTAGAGTCTTCTCACAAATTTTAAAAAAAAAAAGGTTAATGGTATGAAATGAGAGTTATATGAAAAAAAATTCCGAACAAAAAAGGATTAAACATTTTAAAATTTTAATGAATTTATTTTTATCTCCCAATTAATAATAAATATGTATTTACTCTAATTATAATGAAGTTAATCTAATTTCTCACTATTAAAATAACAAATTGGGGGCAATTAAGTCATTTAATACATTATCCCATCATATCCACCTTCCAAATCCCCCTTCTCAAAAATTCATCTAAACACCTCATTACAAATCCACCATTCTTAAAAGGTGGGGCCACCCTTAACATATCACCCTTCATTACATATCCACCTTCAAATTCCCCCTCATTACAAATCCACCCAAAACAAATCTTCCATCCAAACGGGCCGTAATTTTATCAGATTTCTCTCAAGGGACATTCAGAATGGGAGATGAAATCTGGATAATACAGCTCGTATAATAGTAGATGATATGATAGAATTACTACTCCATTATCCTCGGTGTTAATATTCCCATGTTTTCGCAAACTCCTGATCATCTCTGTTGGATGGCTGGATCCCCGCCTGGTTATGTTTTCCACTGCTTTTGCTTATGATTTGATCAACAAAAAATGAAACAGAATTCGAAGGATGGAGCTGGTTCTGGAAAATTTTACGTACAACTTTTGCGTGGTTGATTTTGCTGAATAAAACTGCCTAGCTACGAATTCCCCCAGAGCTCCTAGAGGAATTACGAATTGCGATCAGTGTCCCTGATGTAACGATAGCCCTGAAGATTTAGACCACCTGTTTAGAAGGTGTAATAAACTTACAGAGCTTTGGGAATGAAAAGTCGTCTATGGAGAGATTGAATTGAAAGACCTGCGAATGAATGGATATCTCTTTTCGTCTTAAACCTAAAAGAAATGTTTTTTCTATGGGGAAGGATTGCCTTAATTCGAACATTGTGTTTTGTGTAACCATTTGGCAAATTTTGGAAAGACCGAAATAGAAAAAGTTTTGATAACAGTACTGATCCTGTGGTGTCAGTTGGTTCCATGACAATAATTTCAAATCTTCTCTTTATAACGGCTTTACACGATCTATTCTAATTGATCACTGGGTACCACCATGTGCAGGAAAAAATTAAACTGTGATGCGAGATTTGGAGGAATTTTTAGAGACGATAAGGGAGAATGGATATTGGGATATTATGGCAAGACTCTGTGCGAGACGGGCTTGGAAATTTGGAGAATCTACAGAGGATTGACTATAATACTACTAGAGAAAAGCATGTCTGGAATCACCATTGAATCTGATTAATGAGAGTTATTCGGTTAACCACCCTAAAAGGGTCATGATCGATGACGCACATGTTGTCCTAAGTCGGATAGAATCAACGATAACACACATATACCGGGAGGCAAATCAATGTGCTGACCATTTGGCAAGGCTAGAACAGAAATGCTAGAGACAAAAGAAAATTTATTCCGAAACTACCCCGAAAAGATCAACTAGTGATTAAGATTCACTTTGATGTGTGTGACATAATCATCAAAGTGATTCTCAACCATTGATTGTTGTTTTCGAGTACATTCGGGGTAAATTTTCTTTGTACCTAGCATTTCCCAGGTTAGAAACTGAGCAGAATGAAAACTTAGTGGTTTCGATGGACAAACTACGTATCCCTAGGGAATTCTGGCTTTGGGATCGCAATTAATTGAAGGCAGCTCCTTGATTAGTTAGGGCTAGACTTCTAGGTCGGTAGTAATTTAATAACTATGCTCACACATTGCATAACATTTCGATCGATTAGTTTTATAATATTCTGAAGTAGCATAAAAAAAATGATCACCATTATTCTGAACGAGAATTCAATATTAAAGTTTTGTTTTGCTAGTATTTATGGATCGGTTCCTCGTCCTCCAACCTCCAATTTTGCGCGCTCATTCCAAACCCACAAACATTATTCGAATCCGTTATCTCACGGGACCTATGAAGGAACGATTCAATGAAAAATCAGTTTGGTCAAATATTTATAAATACATGAACGAGTTGCGTTTTTTGTTCCGTAAATTGTAAGGCTTAAGTTGAAGTCATTCATTTTACACGACAAAATGCAATTTATTCACGTAACTATCGATATCTGAATGCATAATATTTTTTTTTGAAGACATGTTCTTCTTGCATGACGAAAATCTGATCCCAATATTTTATGGTTGTTCCTCGAAAGACCCCGATGGTGAGATTGGCGTGGAATGGAGACTCAACCACACGTTATTCAAAAAGAAGGGTACCATGAACTTTTCTCCATCATTCATTTCAACTCTTCTACGACCACGCGTACTTATTACACTCATAAATATACAAATTTCTTTCACACGAGAAGTGGAGTCCATACATATTACATACTGTACCACACACTTTTACATACACAAATATACAAACTCCTCAATTGTGTGTGAGAAGAGTTTGTGTGGTTATAAATTAAATACTTAATTGCGTTCCCTTTGCCTTACCAAACTTTTATTTATTCCTTGGATTGAAAAGGACATCTTTCCATTTCAACCACCCAAGATTTGTTTGTCGATTTGCTAGTATTTTTTAGCGGAAGAGTAAGAAATTTATTGATTAATACAATGATTACAATCTACCGTGTACAACTAATATAACTATTACAAAGACCTATTACATACAGGGAGATAGATAACACGTCTAAACCAATGAAGGGTTTGAGTCCAGCGATAAATTGATCAGACGATCAGGTGCTAGAGCTGCACATGCAATTTGTCGCGATATCCAGCTGTCACAGTAGTTCTACAATTGACAATGCTTTCCACATAAACCGATCGATGCCAATCACTAATGCCACTATAGTGGCTTTTTTTGCACTTTTAATAGAGAGTACTACGTGCATGGAAGAGCCGTATGCAACTAGATGGCCGATAAGCCAACTATAGTGCATAATCGATAGAGAAAAAGCAGAACCACACCGTGACTATGGTTATTAAAAGATGAACTACTGAAAACAGATTAACCACCACCGGAAGCATATACTACCCACACCAAACCACAGAAAACTACAGCTCAACATAGGAAACCAAAACTCATGCATCGCAAAGAAACCGCAATCCAGATTACTAGATTAGCATAAGCCACATCAACGAATAAACTAAAACCAATGTTAAGGTGGTGTTTCGGTTTCTAAAAAAAGAACTTTTTAGAAAAGGAAGGTAATTTCAAGTTCAAAAATTATATGTTTACGCAAATAATTTTCCTACCAATATGGATATTGTTTGATGATTTCATTGAGATCTTTTATACGGTGTACAAAAAATTAAAAAAATATTTTTTATTTTCATTATATTTGAGTTTGAAAATTAAAAAAAAAAAAATTTTACAAAAAGAAGCCTTAGTGGAACACTGTCCAACAAGCCCCACCACACAAAGCACAACAACATTAATTTCTCACATGGGAACACAGATTTCTGACACTAACAACATTAATAATTTAATTTCTGACATGGGAACACAGATTTCTTACACTAACAACATTAATTTCTGACACAAACGTCATAAGAAAACACATTGGCTTTGTTCGTTTAGCATATTTAGTTTGTTTTAACTTTATTTTTCAATCATTACCATATATCTTTCTTCAATCATTACCCTATTTCTCCAATTATTAATTTCATTTCTCTCTCTATCTCTCTCCACTCATTACCTATCTCTCCAATCATTACCCTATTTCTCTCTCCACCCACTACCAAAACTAAAATACCCAAATGTGCTAAACGAACATGGCCATTATTATTAGATCAGACAACACCAAACATATATAGGAGTATTGATGCGTAGTAGTACTCCGTAGTAATTGGAACTATTTTTACTTTTCTTGGGTGGATCAAAGACATCATAGTAGTAGATGATAAGATGAGGATCGAAAAAGTTTAGTGCAACTTTTATATATAATTCTTTTGGACTAGCAAGGCCTATTTTCCTCGGTCTTTAGGTCAAAGTCACCCAATTTATTTTTGACCGCCACCATAATTTCTATGACCAATTATATATATTATCCTCGATTATATGATATATCAATGTATGATTAACATGATTTTTAAGTTCAAATGCAATGTTCAGCGATTTATATATATACTATAGTAAACAAAACAATTCAGATCACGACGATGAAATTTTGATTATGCTCCTTTACGTCAACGCATTACAAGGATCCCCTCTCTTTTTAAAAGGAGATGCTATGTTAAATTAGCTTACCGCACGTGGAACAAAATAGGAGAACTGAGGTAGTACTATGTTTAAATTTAGAATTTAGGGTCCCAAGTGGGGTAGTTAGGTCACAATCAAAGAAGAAACCCAACTACTTTTGTTGCTAACTTTAGTAAAATCCACATAATTCCTATCTAACAATTGGTATTTTTTTGTTTCGTTTCTTCGTTGTAGTTTTTAGGCTAAATAATCATTCATTAAGACAAGAGAAACCAGAAAGGGTATAAAAATGTAAACCGAATGTGAAAAAAGTTCATATTAGACGACACTTTAGATAAAAAGACAAATGTTTATTTATATTTGTCTTTAGTGAATTTTTTTTTTTTTGCTTTTTGTCATAATTTTTTACATTATAGACTCATTTCGATGAGACGAATAATTAATCCAAAAAATACAACACGAATCTAAGAAAAAATCAGAAAAAAATGAACAAAAATCCCAAAACAAAAAGACAAAAAAAAGTTAGTAGAATTTGTTCTGGTTAAAGACAAATTGCTTCCTAGTCCAAACGTAAAAACATCAAGAAAAACTTAGTAATTGATTTTAGTTTGTTTGTTTGTGAAATTGGATTCGTAAAATTCGTAAAGGGTTTAAATTAGTAATTGATTTCAACTCTATGTCACTGTCACATAGAAACATCAAGAATAACCTTTTTTTACAAACAAAATCTTTTACTTTTTTGATTCGACATTATTTTTAATTTAAAAGTAAAGAAAATTGTCTCTAGTATCAAATCAATTGAATGGTTCAGAGGATTCCTGAAGTACTCTGTAGGGACTACATATATATCAGTTCAATTTGGATCACATAATTTATCTTATTTTTGACTGTAGAAAATTGCTCAATTCTTAGGGTTTAATTAATCACCATAGTTTTTGTTAGTGGGATCAGCTAAAAAACTAGTCACTGTTGAGATTAAAGAATTGAAACACTTTTTATTATTTTTGGTTGGTGAGTGGGAATGACAATTTGGAGAACCTTTCGAGCATGTAGTTAATTCACTTGACGACAAGGCAAGAGCACATTTTTTACCTACCATAGGCGGCTACACTACTTGTGAGTAAGACGATCATATTGCTCAATGAGATAATAATAATAATAATAATTAGGCCCGATAAGTTTTCAACCAAAATAAATTGTCTTTACTTTATATTTTGTGGTTCATATGCGAAATTTTTTGAAAATATTTTTGTCACCGTTGACCTAAAAGCCGGCACCCGGCCTGTCTTAACTACTATCTTTAGGTAGTGATGATAGTATTAAGGTTTTATACAAGGAATCGTAAAAATATATATAGTGTCAATGTTAATTCCATATTTGTTCCTCGGTGACCATGAAAGCAGTTTGTGTTTGAGATTTTTCACACAATAACAATAAAACATAACATTAGAATGTCATGGAACATTAAAATCATGAGGAAAAAAAAAACAATCAAATATATAAAATAAGATAATTAGAGTTAGGAAAATAGTCTGTGAGGTCGATGAGAAACATATCGATCATTCGCTCTTCTAAAGTCATATTTACGCCCCACAATCCAAACTTTTCCAAAAGGAACACGGCCAAGAGCTTAGTAATAGTCACATGTGGCACATTAATGCGTGGGATTATTTTTAGAAATGATTGAATAAGATGGGATTAAGGATGGAAAAGATTATTTGGTGGTCTTGGGATATCGCCACGCGGTGTTCCACATGCCTATCTATCATTTTTATGGAGTCAAGAACTAAGTGTCACAGAAATGTGTGATGGATAAGAATGTACGCTAGCTCACCCTTTATCCACCAGTGGTGCTCTAAGATCATTGAATAATTATCCCTCTACCGGCTACCGTTCAAAAAAAAAGGAAGAATAATTACTCCTCCCCGCTTGGTGACCTTGTTCTGCTAAGAGTTTTTAAAAAATAAGTATTTATTTGTAATATTTAAATTTTAAAAATAATGGCTATGTTCGTTTGGCTATTTTGTTTTGTTTTCATTTTATTTTTCAATCATTACCCTATTTCTTCAATTATTGCTTTCTTATCGCTCTCTATCTCTCTCCAATCATTACCCTTATTTTCAATCATTACACTATTTTTCTCTCCACCCACTACCAAAACTAAACTAAACTAAACTCTCAACCAAATATAGCCAATGTATTTAGGAAACAAGATTTCACGAGATGAACTGTTGCTATACCGTCGATCCCCCTTTTAATACTGACACACTGGATTACAAACAGTAAAGGAAACATGCGGGTTCCCATGTTTCCCAATCCCAATCCTCTCTTTATAGTCCATGTAATCAAACAAGAGTTTGGATACAATAATATTCCCCCAAGTACAAAACAAAAATAGTAAAAAAAGAGTTTCGATACAATGATTTGCCACTTGATTATATCCTACTGAATAAGTGAAATTAATGGGGTTTCCAATTACTACAGTGTCGTGTAATCTTGGTAGAGAAAATGACGGCCCAGGACTTGTTTTGATAATTAATACTCGCCAAGGACAAGCTAAGAACAATTGTTAATGCTGAAAATATCCTTGGCGGGTATTAATTATCAAAACACGTCATTGGCCATCATTTTCCCAACTTCATACTGCTCATTAGGTGGGTAGTGTATTTAATAGGGCTCCCTATGCGTGGAGTTAAGTTAATGTGTTATGACGGAGCCCAACTACTATACTCAATATATAACCGAAGTATTTCTTAGCATTACCAAATATGACTGTCAGTGTTAAGAACATGTGTGAAGGATTGAGTTCCATATCAGATTAATAAAAAAAAAGAAGGTTAGACCTTAATATTATATATCTCTATTATAAAACAGAAAGGTGTTGAGATAAATTGTTAGAACGGCTCAGATTCATTTGATCCAAAGGCTGTAATACATCCTCCCACTTTTCGGTTAAGTGCCCATGATTTTCACCTAAATTACACAATTGTCATCTCCTTCCAACAGAAATGCGTAGTGTCGTAGGTACGAGTTAGCACTAGTAAATATATAACTGTATAGCTCACCACTTGCAAGACTTATCATTTTAAATGGATATGAGTCATTCAATGCATATTGGGTTCAAGTGATGCAGTGTCTGACTCCGTACTTATGAACTTTTATGAAGATGGAGAAGAAATCAAGAACGAGGTTTTTGGATGTAAAAAGTTGTTAATCACCATTACGACAACAAATTAACTGAAACATACACAGATGGCTTGGAGTATAAAATTTAGATGGCGAAAAAACAAAAGAAAAACCATCGCAACTACCGTACGTACGTGTGAAACCTGTTAATGGTGCCTTTTTGTGGTCTGTGCAAACTAGCACTGTACTAATATTTAATTTATAATAAAAACCCATGTGGAAAATGAGGAAACAGTAGACTTTTAAAAATCCCATGGCAATTGTAGAAGATAACGGGCTCAACTTCTAAGAACACCAATGGGTTTGTAGCTCAGTTGGTAACTCTTGGCTTTTTATTATTGGAGATCAGGGTTTGAATTCCGTTTTGTGCGTTCAGAATTTTGGATAGCCTCTGAATTTTTTGTGGACTAACTTACTAACTTCCTCCACTAATCTCGCTGATGTATATAATATTTTAAAAAAAAAAAAGAAGCCTTCTAAGATCAGTTAAATCCTAAACCAACCAAATATAGTACTATTTTGTAGTATAATTAAATATGTAAACTAATGAAAAGACACACCCCTAGAAAATGTGTGGTGTCTCTTGAAAAAACTCCTTTCATTTGGATTTTTGAAATAGTCCTGTCCAGTCAAAATGTCGAGAATTTTCAAACAAGCGAATTTTCTTATTTTGTATTTGTACGTATCAAGCAAATAACTAGTGAATTTACTCCCTGGGCCTATTTTTTAGCAATAGTCGTAATTAGCATTAGAAAACAGTTGAACCTCAACAACTTTTTTTTGGGTGTGCACGTTCCCCCGCCGGCCAGCTATCGATGCTAATTTTGAGGGATCGATCACCAAACTTACTGTCTACTAGCCCATGGTCCGAGGAAAGTTAGAGCAAAATTTCGTATAAACTGAACCCAAATGATCCGATAACACATTCGTCAAGGTTTTGATGCTCAATTAATGTTACTTTTTCTTTACCATGAAGAAGAAGAACAAGTTTATCGATATCTTGACGAATCTGCAGAGACAATCTACAGAGATCCACGCAGAGACAAATGCGTTTGGCTCTATTTCGGGTCCTGAAAAAATTTAGAAAAATATACATTCGTCGATAAGTATTAGGTTTTGATACGAATCCAAAAGTCTTAATATCCACTGGAGTTGTTACAGGGCTCCTATTCGGGACCCGAAATCATTTGTCTTACTGCGAATTGTCTCTGCGCGTAGCAGAGCTCGAAGAAGAAACATAGTATCAGAAAAAAGATAAGTTTAAAAAGTGAAGCCATTAATTTTCGAGCAAGGTTCTGGGAAGTTTTCCCCCTCAGTTCAGTCATGTATCATGATTTCCTCAACATTTCCCCAAGACTCGTGTTGCTTGCAGTTGCACTAGTAGTAGTACTAATAAATTCAAAAGTCGCTCACGCAAACTGTTGAAGAAATCAAAAGTCAAGGTACGTGTGAATGTTGGCCACAGAGTACGAGACCGACCATTGTGTATATATACAAAGGACTGTTTGAATGAATGAGGTGGATGTTCTTTTCACCATTAGTGATTCATAATATCGTTTTCTTTGACCGCAAATTTGGAGGATACGTACACAGAGAGTAGAGAATCCCATTGTTAATTTAAAAAAAATGTTTTTTATGCGGCAGAATGTGGTCGGTGTATTTACTCCTTTTATAGTACCAGACAGAAATACGAAAGGCAAATAAAATCTCTGCGGTCAAGCCGCCATGGGTTGGGATTCCACTGTACTATTTTTACTGCTTGATTTCAGAAAGACTAGAGTTCTGGATTAATGAAAGTACGTTGGGATTCGGATGAGATATATTCTGTAATAGGTCGATTTACCCCAACTCCTAATTATTTTGTAGGGCAAATTATAGTTACCCCCTCTAACTATACCTAGCATACACTTACCCCCTTCTAACTTTCTGTGTGTTTTAAATTGTGATGTGATTTTTTTGTCATTAGAAAGCTGACTTCAAGACCTCGAAATCGATATATAATTTGCATATTTTCGATTTTGGACGAAGAAGTTATGACCGTTTGAAGTTATGACCGTTTAAATTTTCGTTAGTTTGAGGGGGTTAAGTGCCAAAAAAAAAGTTAAAGGGGGGTAAGTGTACACGAGGCATAGTTAGAGGGGGGTAACTATAATTTGCCCTATTTTGTAGGAACGATTATATATACACACACACACATACACATACACACACATACTCACAGTCAGTCTCAAATGAGGTGGTCCACATTTTAGTTAAAATGTGGATCTCTTCATTTATCCCATTTTTCGATTAAATTTCGATGATTCAAGTCGCTCAATGTGTTCAGAACATAATTTTAAGGGTATCGAAAACAAATCGGCAAAAAAAAAATGATCGGAAAGAGCTTCATTTGAGCAGTTTTTGTTTGAATCCTTAGATAAAAAAACAATCAAAAACTACTTGAATGAAGTCCTTCCCGGTCATTTTTTTTGCTGATTTCTCGCGGGTACCCATAAAATCACGTTCTGAACACATTGAGCGGCTTGGATCAAATTCAATCGGAAAAGAGAGGTCCGCATTTATTAAAATGAGGTGGTCCTTACGGGAGACGGATTGATGTGTGTGTGTGTGTGTGTTCGAATCTATACACAAACATATACAGGTGCATAAAAACTGCAGTTATTACGACTGTATGTATGAGCTATGAATTGTGAATATGAGATCCTTTTAAGTTGCTTGCTTTTGTGGTTTAAAGCTTTTGTTAGAAAAACAACCACTTAAAAGTGAAAAAATGATAGACAGATAACTTGAATAGTTTTAAATCATTGATTTTTATTTTTATTTTTTAACTTCTGCATCATCATAACTGTAATTCGAGATGCACGATTGAAAAACAATAAAATAAAGTTCAAAATTAATCATGCTAATATAATTGAGAATGGATATTTCATATTTGTTATGTTATCTTAGTTCTAGCAATTTGAAAATTATTTATTCCAACTTCAAGAAAAATATTTGAGTTGAAATATTTGTTCATAGTGTGTATTAGTTTTCAATTTACCTTTACAAGATACGTCTAGGCATGGCATGACACGGCTTGTGGCGTTAGCTAGACAACCTAGTTTTTCTTTTTCTAGACAACCTTGGCACAACAAAAAAATTAACACCATAGGCACGAAAATAACACGACATGACCAGGGATGGATTCACACAGGGGCACGTGCCCCCACTCAAAATTACATATAAATCAGCATAATTATGAAAGTGTGTTAATATATAAATATACACACTTGTATATATCCCTAAAATACACATAGAAAATTAGTTTTATGCATGAATTTCATCATATGGTGCATTTATACTTGTTATTTTACGAATTGTTTGCCTATTAGGAGCTATTCTTTCATAATTCTCTTTATTTTTAACCGTCTGAAAGAAATATTTTGAAATAAAGGCATTAACAAAACTAGCTCGACCATTCTAAAATTTGTTGATGTTCATTTAAATCATACTTTAAAAAATTTGTCTGAGATTTTGTGCTCATTTTCACCTAATTTAATTTAAAGTACGCGTTATAAACTTTTGTAACTAGTAATGTATGCTTTAATTTTGTACGATCTTACCATGATTGACTTAAAAAAAAAATGAACTTTAGCATTAACAAGTGCCCCCACTAGAGTATATTCCTAGATCTATCCCTGGACGACTCATTACCTCTAGTCCAGTCTTTCTATATTTTCCTATAGTTGAAAATTCTATTAGGGCAATGGGGAAGTTCCAAGCAGAGTCCCAACTACTTTCATTTCAACTTCTGCACCATTTCCTGTTTGAACGTGTGGTGATGCATCCACTTTGTAACTACTCATGTTTTGTTTGCAACTTCCGAATATAAAGAATAAGGGGTGAAGTCTCCAGTTCAAAAAGAAAAAAAAGAATTAAGGGTGAAGTCTCAAAAGTCAAGCAGCCCGAGCCATAATGGGATGGAAAGTGGGAGCCCATTTATCTTCTTTTTTTTTCCGACCATTTGGGTGTCGGGACCAACTTACGTGCACTTCAACTAATCACCTCTCTGATCCGGTTAAATGGCAGGCCATACCGCGACTAAAGAATTAATAAGAAGTTAGTGTTTTATTACGGTAGGACTCCAACAATCAAATTGTGATCAATGGGTGGGGAGCAAATTTACCAACTAACCGTACTTATATAATGCTTCTGGCTTATGGAACCACTGTTTTTCTTAGTACTCAAAACTGGTCCTTGTTAAAACACAATCAATTTGTCTTGTAACTATCGTAGCAGTTTCCCCCTCAATTTCCACACAATGCAGATCTTCCCCCTCTAGAATAACGTGGCACTGGCCCCACACTGCTGCCTTCCTATAAATTCCCACCATAATTTTGTGCGTATATATATCTCCCTCCCTCTCCATCTCACTCACAAAACTATCTTCCCATCTCTCTCTCTCTCTCTCTCTCTCTCTCTAGCAAATCTTGTTTGCAACTCTTGAGAACCAAATAAGGAAAAAAGAAAGGACCAAAGACATTATTCTGCAATGGACAGGCTACCAAAATGCGAAGCGAACTATGTGCCTCTCACTCCTCTCACTTTCTTGAAAAGAGCCGCTATGGTTTACGCCAAGCGGACCTCGGTCATATACGGCCGAACCCGTTTCACGTGGCGGCTAACCTACGACCGCTGCCTCCGCCTCGCTTCCTCCCTCCGGGCCCTCAACATCGTCAAGAACGATGTCGTAAGTTTCTTTCTAACATATCCAAATCAAATTTTGCCCGTCGATATAAGTTCTTGAATACTTTTTCCTTTAACATCTGGTTAATAAAAGTTTCTTTGTTGTTCAAAAAACAAAAACAAAAATCCAACATGTCATTCCTCTTGGACAAAATTGCTGATGGTAAGTGATTTTTTTATTGTATAGGTATCAGTGTTGGCGCCAAATGTTCCAGCAATGTATGAGATGCATTTTGCAGTGCCCATGGCTGGGGCAATCCTGAACACCATCAACACCAGGCTGGATGCCAAGACCGTTGCCAACATTCTCAAGCACTCTGAAGCCAAGGTCTTCTTCGTCGACTACGAGTATGTGCCACTGGCAAGAGAGGCCCTCCGGCTGATTGCCGAGTCTTCCATGCCCCTTGTTGTCGTCATCGACGATGTAGACTCGCCCACCAAGGTCCGCCTCGGCGAGCTGGAATACGAGCAGCTGGTATCTAGCGGCGATCCGAGGTTTGTCCCGAACGAAGTTCAAGACGAGTGGGACCCTATCGCCTTGAACTACACTTCCGGGACTACTTCGGCTCCCAAGGGGGTTGTGTACAGCCATAGAGGTGCTTACCTGAGCACTCTGAGCCTGATTCTCGGTTGGGAAATGGGGAGCGCGCCTGTTTACCTATGGTCTCTCCCCATGTTCCACTGCAACGGTTGGACCTTCACGTGGGGAGTGGCAGCACGAGGCGGGACCAACGTGTGCATACGCAACACCACGGCCCAAGAGATGTACGCGAGCATAGCACTGCACAAGGTTACGCACATGTGTTGCGCACCAATAGTCTTCAACATCCTTCTGGAGGCCAAGCCTAACGAGCGTGTGGCAATCGCCACCCCCGTGGAAGTGCTCACCGGTGGGGCGCCGCCACCAGCTGCTCTCCTCGAGAAGATTGAGAGGCTAGGATTCCACGTTGTTCATGCCTATGGCCTAACCGAGGCCACTGGGCCTGCCCTGGTCTGCGAGTGGCAGGCCCAGTGGAACCAGCTACCACGCCAAGAACAGGCGAAAATCAAGGCGCGGCAGGGGATAAGCATACTGACACTAGCCGATGTTGACGTGAAGGATTTGGAGACGATGCAGAGCGTGCCGCGCGATGGCATAACGATGGGCGAAATCGTCCTTCGGGGTAGCAGCATCATGAAAGGGTATTTCAAGGACGAACAAGCAACCTCGAAAGCCTTCCACAAGGGGTGGTTCGTTACTGGCGACGTGGGTGTCATTCACCCGGATGGGTACCTCGAAATAAAAGACAGGTCCAAGGACGTGATCATATCGGGCGGCGAGAACATCAGCAGCGTCGAATTGGAGGCGGTACTATACCGCCACCCGCACGTGCTCGAAGCGGCAGTGGTGGCTATGCCGCATCCTCGTTGGGGGGAGAGCCCTTGTGCTTTCGTGGCTCTAAAGAAGGACTCCTCCGGAATAACGGAGGCCGATATCCTCGCACATTTCCGGAAAAACGTCGCCGGGTATATGATGCCAAAGAAAGTGTATTTCATGGAGGCGCTGCCCAAGACTGCAACTGGCAAGATTCAGAAATTCGAACTAAGGGTTTTGGCAAAGACACTAGTGGTTACAGAGACCAATGAATTGCCCAAAAAGAAATCCTCCACTCAAGTAAACAGGGGATCACAACCAACCCATTACAGGGATCAACATCATGAACAGATTCTTGCGATGTCCCGCCTTTGAAAGCCCATATTTACTGCAAGATTTAAAGCAATATTAAAAATAAGTGAGTGTACAGAGCTTGTTCTATATGTTTAATTAAGTGGTATAAGGGGGAGGCTTCTTGTCCTTTTTCTAAGGAAGTTTGGTTGTAATATATTTAACATATAGCAGTGTTTTTTTCAAGACTTTGTTGAAGTTCAAATTAAGCTAGTTGGTTGATTAAGCTGGATAAAAATTGAGGAAACGACAGTTACAATTGACCTAAAGTTCACTTGCCGGGCAATGCTACGATGACCAGGTTTAAGTAGATACTACTTTACGTGACTTTGACACATTAGTTGAACAGCGCTGTAATGAAAAAAGTCTACCAATTCAATGGCAGGACATTAGATTGTCTTGCATCCATTCATTCAGAAATTAACAGTTATGGCACTAGATTTTTTTTTTTTTTTTGACTGGAGTTATGGCACTAGTTGATTACCATGTCCTAATCAAATAATCGAGATAAAATTTGTGGGGAAAAATTGTACTCCTTCGATACATTAGGTCCTGTTGGTGGTCTGATAAATATTGTGCCAATACATCAAACCACGAGAACACACCAAGATTTTTATGTGGTACACGAATAAATTGGGTTTTAGCAAAATTTGCCTATTCCTCAATAACATCATCCATTAGAATTAATAAATCTCAGTCAGTGGTAGAGCCAGGATTTAAAGTTGGGAGTGACACTATTCAAAAGGAGTCTACTTTTGTTGTTGTGTGTTGTTCGTAAAAGTTTGACGAATAATGTTCTGTGCATATGTATTTATTAATTAAATTATGGTTTGAGCTTTTCCTTTGTTAAAAGGAATAATAGTTTGGCCAAAGTCTCTTGTGGTCTTATATGATGCAAATAATAGTCAATGAAGCATCAAATATGGAGTACATTATATATGATGCAAATCGTTCCATTTTTCAGAAAGATATCCTTACTTTGACTGTATAAGATAGTATGAACTTATTGTAGGTGTCTAACGGAATTACCTTAGTGTGATACCGTACAGATATCCACTTAACATATTTTTCCAAAATACAGTAATGAATATTTTCCATCAATGCAATACTGTCTCCTCCAAAATACAACAGCTTGTCTGACTATTAAGTTCTATTCACTCGAAGCACTCTATACAATTAAGTTTGACTTCAAATCTCCACCACAAAAACACCCTTACACTTTGCTGGGCAATCTCTACAAAATCTATTGAAAAAAGAGTAAATTACGCTAAGCTCCCCTCAACTAACCTGCATTTTCACTTAACCCCCTCAGACTACAAAACTCGACATTGTGCACCCTCTAACTATCCAGAGTTGACACTTAACACCCTTTTGTTAGGTCTCCGTAGGAAAAATGCACCGACGGCCGTCTCCGGCCACCGGATGACCGATCTAAGCCGTCCAAAATTTTTTTTAAAAAAAACCGAGTAGGCTTATGCGGGAATCAACGGCATCCGATGTACGTAGGTGCTCGATCCAAACACCCCATTTAAATTCTTGGGGTGTTTGGATCGAGCACTTATGCACGTCCGATGCCGTTGATTCCCGGGTAAGCCCACTTGATATTATTTTTTTTAATTTTTGGATGGCTCGGATGGGCCATCCGGTGGCCGGAGACGGCTGTCGGTGCATTTTTCCTACGGAGACCTAACAAAAGGGTGTTAAGTGTCAACTCTGGATAGTTAGAGGGTGCACAATGTCGGATTTTGTAGTCTGAGGGGGTTAAGTGAAAATGCGAATTAGTTGAGGGGGGCTTAGTGTAATTTACTCTTGAAAAATAAGACAAATATGGAGCAATAGGGGAAGCCTCGACAGAAAGCCTTGGGCTCTCAAAGCCTCTTGCTCTCAATATTCGAATATGATTATTCCTCAAAAGATTTTGTAAGAGGTATAATAACTAACTATAAGTTCTTATTTAGTTGTTACGGAATCTTTGTTTAATTAATGCTTTTGTTGGACAATTTTTTGTGATTTCCTTATATAGATATCAATACTGGCACCAAATGGTCCACCAATGTATGAGATGCATTTTGCAGTACCCATTGGCTGGGGCAGTCCTGAACATCAACACCAGACTAGATGCTAAGAAAATTGCCTACATTCTCAAGCACTCTGAAGCTAAGGTCTTAAGCGTCGACTAGAGTACGTGTGGCTGTCTGGCTAGTGACAGCTGACTTGCAAGGCTTCCCGGCGGCCAATTTTACTATGGCCGTTCTCATTGTCGTTGACAATCGCCCACCGTGGTCTGCTTTGGAGAGTTGGAATACGAGCAGTTGGTCAAATGTGGCAATCCATCTTTTATCCCAGACAAGATCGATGATGGGTGGGAGACCCAATCACCCTGAATTACACATCTGACGTCAGCTCAGAAGGGAGTTGTCTGCAGTCGTAGAGGTGGTGCCTACCTGGGCACTCTGCCTGATTTAAGGTTGGGAAATAGCAAAGCGGACCTTTTTACTTACGCTAGCTCCCCATGTTCCCCTGCAACTGGTGGCCCTGTACTGGTGAGAGGCAACACACGATGCGACCAAGGTATGCATGCGCACCACCACGGCCTACGTGATGTACTCGAACAAAGCACAACGTCACACGTATATGTGTTGTGCGCCAATACTCTTCAACATCCTCCTCGAGGCCAAGCTTAACAAGCTCTTGGAAATGACTACCCCTTTGCAGATACTCACTAGTGGAGTGGCTCCACCGGCTCCGCTTCTCAAGAAGATTAGATGGCGCGGGTTTCATTTTGTTCACGCTTATGGCATCACTGAGGCTACCGGTCCTGCTCCTGCCCGGGTCTGCAACTGCGTGTGGCAAGGTCAATGAAACCAGCTACCGCATCAATGACTAGTCTTGGGCTCACTTCAACTTTCGATCTTCGAATGTATTAATATCCCACCACCAAAGCCAAGACCTGATCTCCATGCCGCCGCATGGTGTGGAAAACAAGACAGCAAATTATTTCGTTCACCTTCCTCCGTGGAAGTTCAAAACAGGTCCACAAAGAAGAGAGAACAAACGTCGAATACTTCTACCGAGTACTTCCTATTGTGAGTACATATGAAGTGCTGAAGCTTACAAAATGGAAAGACTGCAGAGTCTGCAACTTTATCACCACAAATGAGCGCGCACGTGTGTGTTTGAGAGAGAGAGAGAGAGAGAGAGAGAGAGAGAGAGAGAGAGAGAGAGAGAGATTTATTTTTTAACTTTTACATTTCAGGACAAAAGCATCCATAAATCCTTATACATGTCATCTACAGGGGAATGGGAATGAAATTGTTTCTCGACTTCTTTATGACCAATAGTTTACATCAAGAACTCCTTACCCAGTCAATTCATACACACAAAGCAACTAACCATTTCCAGTGATCAGCAATGATGACCGAGATTTCTGCAATTCCTTCGTATAATAAACATAGAGCATCATGTTCCTGCCAAACAAGGCAATGTTGATCATGTTATGACCCAGAAAGAAAAACTTTTTCAGCACATGGGAACAAAAGGATACACAAAGAACCCACAATAAGTAATGGAAATCATACAATAAACAATCAGGTTCTTACCAAACCATTCTCACTAAAAGGGTAATTAGTGACCCTTCTACACCCACCCTAAACCTTCGACATTTAAGAATCTAGCAACACTCCTGCACTCGGAAGTTTCTAGCCCGACTAGGACCGAGATTGCTAGTTCGTAAACAAGTTCCAAAACGACTAACAAATTTTATGCAGGTACACTCATGTTGCGCATCAAGTGGGAGATAGCATTATAATATCTTTGATTGAAGAAATAAACAACAATATTATACATCAACCAAAATGAAGAAAAAAAAAATGCAGAGTTGCAGACACCCCAACACTAGCAGGACAAAAAGAGGAAGGGTAATGTTCACCCTCTTTTACGGAGGGTGAACAAAATTGCACTCAAGAAATAAACTAAAAAATATTATACATCAACCAAAATCAGAAAAAAAAAATAAAAATGCAGAGTTGCAGACATCCCGGCACCGTTGCAGGACGCATGTTTCACGACAACTCTTATTTAATCACCCATTCATGCTACTTTCGCCAACATACATTACTTGAAGTGCATTTCAGACAGAGTAGAGTACAATCGCCCAAACATACGATGTTCTCCTATGAAAATGATTGCAATTTTAAGTAAATCATACAAAGTACTCAATTTGATTTTCAAAGGAAAATGCTAAACACAGTGGCAGTGGTCTACGTTGCATGGATATGGGTACTTAAATCGGGTGCGGGTACATATCCAAAGGGTCGGACACCTCAGAGCTGAAAATAGAGGATTCGGGGATACGTATCCGAATTTGGATACGGGCGCGGGGATCCGCTGAATATTTATATATGCATAAATTTATTATTATTATTTATAGGAATATATAAAATTATTTTCCAAATTATCTTTATTTAATTTGAATTTTTATTAATTCCAGCACAAATATTTAAAAAAGTACTAAATACTAAAAGGTAAACTAATGTCTTTATGGCCCATTATTAAAGAAAATGTCTTTATGGCCTACTAATTGAAAAATACAAAGTACATGCCTTGCATAAATGGCCAAAACATAAATGTAATGACCCAACCTTTAAAATATCCCAAACATAAATGCAATTACCCAACTTTTTAAGTGGCCCAAACCAAATAAAGCAGCAGCCTAAAACATATCTGCAGTCAGTGATTACCATATGAATCCACTTCAGCAGCGACTGCTCTCTCTCTCTCTCTCTCTCACACACACACACACACTAAGTTCGTCATCCTCTTCAAGTCTTGCTCAAGCCAACATGTCCGCCTTTTTTTTTTGAGAATCCGGTAAAGATCCCGTACCCGTGTTGACGTCGACACGGGTACTTCGTCAAAATGGGGGATCCGTGTATCATAGGCAGTGGTACTTAAGGTGCAAAAAGTGCGTTGGAATTTGATAAAATATACTGACATGCGTGAAAGTGCATTGAAAGGTGTGAAGCATATATTGAAATTTTAACTTTTATGCTTTATTTATACCTTAACCACAGACTAGTGGATAGTTGTTAGCATGACCCATTTCTAAAACCATACATCTATAGGACGATGAATAAGCAAAACAAAAAGACAATAAAACGAAGACAGGGAAAAATATGAGTGAAAGAAGATTACAGGCTATGTAAGACTATCCTCAGGCACAGCATGAGGCAGCTTGGGATCCTTCTGCTGGTCTGTCCACAAGAACCATCCCTGCTGGATTCTGAGCAGGCTGAGCTCTAGGCAACCTCTTAGCTATTTACAAGAACGACAACGATTCCAATCAGCGGAACAATGGCACCAAAAAAAGTTAAGAAAGAACATTCACCTCATCAAACTGCGAGAAATAATATTAACAGGAGGCTACAGGTAATGTCAGAGTCATACAGAAACATATCCTGGGCAATAACGTATGAGTTGATGTGGTTATAATAGATCCTCTAAATAACAGTAAATACTGAACTAGCTTCTACGTCATATCTAGCTTTGACTTTTAAAGAAGGAAATAGCAGACTCAATCTGGTGCATAGGTAAATGGTATGATTGTACCTTTATTATCCATTCACCACAAATTCGTCAATCTCCTAGCCAAATAAAACTACCTTAGCACACCAACCAGACAAATTCTGAATCGGATTTTACTTCTCCTTGAAGCATCATGATGACCTAAAACAATATTCCCAGCTCTCTTTCAGTGCCCTAGTTCCTTTACATTTAGACAAAAAGGGTACTTTCTCCAACCAGGGTAATTCAATTCCAGTAGATGAATAATACTGCTTGCAACTCTAATATCAGCTGACCAATGGACAGAGGAGAAGGTGTAATGATGCATTCGAGCAATGTCTACTTGTGTTATACTAATCCTTAATAAAAAAACAAGCAAGCGAACTCTTCTCCTGTCTTGACTGTTAACAGAGGATGCGTTAAGGATGTTCTCCTTGTAATTAAAGTAGCACACCTATAGTGAAATCCTTGTAACGACAAAACAGACCAAAATAGCGCAACTAAGGACTACTTAATAAAGAACTAGAATAAGTCAAACAACTTTCAACTAAGATCAACATCTATGGATAAACGGGGACCGGAAAGTATAGCAGTAATTACACAACCAATCATCAAATTCCACTTCTAAGGTCCATAACAAATAATAAGGGTCTGTCCCCATTCAGCAGCAAAGAGACTTAGAAACAAACCTATTTCATAGAATATGTCATTGACATTAGCAGCAGTTTTGGCAGACGACTCCTTGAAAAATAGACCATTTTCCTCTGCATACACACGTGCCTCCTGCAAAGTTATATAGTGCAAATAGATTAAACATGCAACTATAGCAAATAACAAGTCAAAGAGAGCACGGAAATCAAGTCTATATCAAGTCTTCCATTGTATAGATGTTTGCTACAAAGAGTTTAGGCAAGTCACTGTTTATAAAGTATGATGGCGTCGAATAAGAGAGCAAATGAGAACCATAGAGTTAGAAAGTGCTAAAAGATGAAAAGGGTGGAGGAAAACAATTGCAAAGCTATGATGGATTCCATCCAAACCATGTAGACCTTACCTCTGATGTCACTTTCCTTTTATCCTCCAAATCAGCTTTATTCCCAGCAAGTGCCACCACCATGTTAGGATTACCTATATTAACCACATAAAATGGTCACATGACTGCGATATAAAAAAGTTCTAAGACAGAAGATGTCTTCCTGTCTATATGAACAGGGTAATAATACCCGGCTTCACGTCCATAAAGAAACACTAGCATGTTAAGTCAATAGATAATTAAATTAAGGCTTTGGTTTGTCCATGGAGAGAGTCGAGACTCGAGAGACTCATATATTCTGCAGCAATGGTTCCTTCCTTTGAAGCAAATAGGTCTAGTGCGGAAGGGAAATCAAAACCCACTACACTCTACTTTACACACTATCTAAACGAACTCAACAAAGTCCCAGCATAAGCACCTTGCTTCTGAAGTTCTTGCACCCACTTCTTAGCCCTCGCAAATGAATCCTAATCAATTCAAAAGGGCAGAAATAGTTAAGCAATATGAAAAATAAGAATAAGATATCAAACTTGAGAGACACATTGCACCCACTTCTTAGAGACACTATCTACTTAGTAGATAAAACAAACAGCTTTAACAAAAGTGCCCAACAAATAAAGAGAAGTGGCAGGTACTTCTCATTCAAGTACCCACGATGCAGGATAGGAATTGAAATACTCTGACAAAGGAATCAGAAGGAAATTTATAGTATCCAAAGATTCCAAACCCATAACTAGTCTCAAGTCAATACCACCAAACCACACCGAGCCTTGTGTCCCGACCAGTAAGGGTCGGTTACACGAACTCTTCTTCACTGCCCTGCTATATACTGAATCAAACCAAATATCTCATTTTCAATAACAGCATCCCATACTAGTTTGAAGTCCATATACGTATAGACATATGCAAAACGCATTTGTATGCACTCGCAAAAGAGGGAGATAGTCTAACCATGTTAGTGATGTCGTAAACAATGATAGCAGCAGCTGCACCTCTGTAGTACATTGGGGCTAAGCTGTGGTACCTCTCTTGTCCAGCTGTGTCCCAAATCTCGAACTTCACCGTCTCGTCGTTCACTGCCAGCGTCTGCGAGAAGAACGCCGCTCCTATTGTTGATTCCTAAACCATCATAATATCCAAACATCCAATTACAAAAATACGAGCAGAATAGGAAAAGAGCCAGGAGCAGCGATTCTTGCAAAAATACGAAAACATCCAATTACAGGGGAGATAAAATGTTACAAGTCTATCCTGGCTCACAGATCGGTAAGGGTCTTCAAATAGATTGAAAAAAACAAAAAAATCACAAAAGTTACTTAATGGATGTTTAATATTTGTCTTCATTTTTTCCAGGGAGTTTACATTGGGATCGCAACTAATTTGAATGTTGAATGACATCACAACTGAAGGCTTTCATGCTGTTGTGATAGTTGGATATGGGATGTTTAGGGGCATTTTGCTCTACAAGGTTAAGAATAGTTGGGGGGTAATGGGGTGAGGGCGGCTATGGATAGGTTGCTTGGTATCAAAAAGACCAAGTCAATCAAAACCCTAGAAAGTCAAAAGAAAAGATCTTCATAAGAGCAATCAAGTAATACCTGGAATTCAAGGAATTGGCCCTTGACGAAGCGCAAGACTAGGCTCGATTTACCAGCTCCCATATCGCCGAGCAAAACCTAATTGATCAAAATTGCCATCGGAATTCAAAAACCGGTTTCAAAAAACGATCAATTTGAATCATACAATCGCGTATACCCTATAGGCTACGTCGAGGAACTCACGAGTTTAGCGTTGAGACTGTTGTGCCCAGTTGTCGCCATGGGATCAAAGAGGTCGACGGATCGAGAGGTTTTCCGTTTTCAAGAAGTTTGATTTGGAGAGAGAGAGAGAGAGAGAGAGAGAGAGAGGTTTTTGCTTGGAGACAGAAGACGTGTAATTGCGGGGGGGATTTGCCGATTTGGAATAGAAACAGTTGTATTTAGGGCCGGGCTATTCGCACCCACAAATTTACTCCCATACCCCGTTAAAAATTTTCAATTAGACTCGACAGTTAGTTACCGAAATTGAGATACATTTTCAGCATCCAATTACCGAAATATGATGTTTTTTTCAACAGCTGTTTACCGAAAATGCATGTTTGGCAATTGTCTACCGAAAATTGAATATATTTTCGACATGTAGTTACCGAAATATAATCTTATTTTCAACAACTATTTACCGAAATGTTATTTATGATTTTCAACAACCGCTTGCCGAAATATAGTGGGGTATGGGAGTAAATTTGTGGGTGCGAATAGCCCGGCCCTTGTTTTTGGTACGAAGCGTGGGGGGCTAAACTGTATTTATGGCTGTTGCTTTCGGGGTAATTGCACTGGTTGCCCTAAGGTTTCTAAAATGTGCAACAAGCCATTTTGCTTTTACCTACGGTGTATTGTACTGGGCCTGACTTATTGGTTTTGGATTTTGAGGAGATTTAAGTGGAGAGAAATAGATAGGGAGAGAAAAGGGAAAATAACGGTCCAGAACGTTTTTTTGATAATTAATACCCGTTAAGAACATGCTGAGAACATTTGTTAATGCTGAAAAATATCCTTAGTGAGTCTTAATTATCAAAACAAGTTCTTGGCCGTTAATTTCCCTAGAGAAAATGCATTGGGCAAGGTTATGAATCCCGTACCGTGCCAACCGGTATGGATCGGTGTTGTCCATATCCGGTACCCTATACCTCTAATTTCATTCCAGCTCAAATACCGGTTGGTACCGGCCAATACGGGATGGTACCGGACTACTTTTAAATTTATTTTTTTCTTCAAGTACCGGATAATACCGGTCAATACCGGACGGTACCGGACAAATACCCTAATATTTTTTATTTTTTTTTTGTTTTAAAAAGTGTATATTATACTATAAATTCTTTTAGGTAGAAAATTAACACTAATAACGATCAATTCGAAACGGTACCCGGTATCTAATTAGTATCAGTACGTACCATACTAGTAAGAAAATCGATACTCTAGGCGGTACGGTATTCAGAACCTTGGCATTGGGGAACCGTGCACATGGGCTTTAAAGCCCCCAAACAAGCCTACTAGAATGATTTCAAGAAGGAAATGGATCCTTTCTGGTCCATGTTTGGACCGGAGGAGGGCAGTCCTGATCGAGACTGTTCATTTGCTGCAATTAGCAGTGTGGATTTATTCTTACACTTTTTCCGGTAAGAATGTATTCTTATCGATAAAAATGTATGAAAAAATCCGAACTATTAAATCTACCGATGAACAATCCTGATATGGGAGCCACAACCTTTCGAGAAGGAACGGTATGGTCACCACTTCACGTCCCACAGCCGCTAGAATGGCCACTTTGATTGAGGTCGTAACTTACAATTTCACATATGTGAGGATGTTTCAACTGATTTTGGTGATCGTTATGCGTTCCATTTGTTTTTCAGCTAACTAAACATCAGCATGAGCGTTCAACCCTCCCCGGTATAAAATTCTAGCTCCGTCATTGCCTCCAACAAACCAAAGCAAAAAACCACCATTACTCAAGTAAAATTTCTCGGAACAAAATATCTTCTTACATGTGATGAACCACCAAGTTACAATTATCGAATCAACTTAAAAAGTTCTATACAAACTAATCTACACTCCTTACTCTGCGAAACAAATGAAAATGAAGCGAATCCTCAGAGTGAGTCATGTGGTGGGCCTTTTTAGCAAAATTCTACCCAATCTAACTAGAGAGCATTCATGTCTAACATGGCTTTTATGTGCTGGACGCTACCTAATTAATACACAATCATCCTCGCTTATCCGGGTTTGAAATCGGCTGTAAAAAAAAAGCTAAGACTCTACGCAAGGCACATGTGGAGTTAACTAGAGAGCTATGAAATCTTAAAATAATATATATTATTAAAAAAGGGAGTTGATGGGACATCTTCGTCCCTCACAAACTTAACCATATAATGGTGTCTACGGCAATAGAAGATTTCTTGTTTGGTAACGCGACTGTCACCGATATACTCATCAATATTTAATTGGACCTAGGATGTTGTACTGTACCCCGACACTATAGCATGTAGTCCGGTCAATCTAGCCGTCATATTTCGGCACAGAAGTCTTAGATTTAATCCGAGCTTTCTATTGATATGAACCATTTATTGTTCGAATTAAAATCCGAGCCATCCATTGCCGAAATGGATTTGGATCGGCTGCACTACACGCTGTAGGGCGGGGTGTGCTATTGCATCTCTAAAATCTTTTATATATATATACTACTATATATAAAACGTTTACATTTCATCCAATCAAGCAATTTCATTAGTCTTCTGGACCTGGTGGTTGGGTTGAAGGAATTTATTTACCAGGAAAAGGCCACCATAGGTGGACGTGCCGGAGTGGTTATCGGGCATGACTAGAAATCATGTGGGCTCTGCCCGCGCAGGTTCGAATCCTGCCGTCCACGTTTTGACTGAATGGAGTTTTTCTGTTTGTTTCAAGGTAATTTGATTTTCCCTCTCCTTTTAGCCACCCACACTCTTTTTTTTGTTTGTATCTACTTGAATTTACTATCTTGCTCTTTATTCAATACATTTTTTCACACATTCAAGGACAATATTATAAATTCATGTGGATAAAAAAAAGAAAAGTGTGGATGACTAAAAGGGGAGTGAAAATCATTTTCCTTGTTTTAATTCTCTAATACTGCAGAGAAAACAAGAGATTAACTTGTTTCTTGTTATTCCACTTTTAGGAAAGTAAGAATTTGCTTGAATATCAAAAACCCAGAGGAAAGATGAAAAAGAGTGAAAATCTTCGATGCAATTTGATAAAATTGAAAGCGAAAAAGTGGAAATTAATTACTAAATGCAGGATTTGTTAAGCTGAAAAAAAGTCAATGCTACAAACATTACAATACGGTAATGTGGCATTACTTTTATTGGGTGTTGAACAAGTATCAATCTACCGAGATACCAATGAAACAATGCCGCGCTATCATGTTGAGTACAATTAATACTACAATGTTGTACAAGGTTTTTAGACTCTCCCGCTGAAAAATTATTTAATAAAAAAACAAGAGCTAAATTGATATACTCCTATTTGATTCCATACAATGATTCAAAGCTATATAAATCTTAATTAATATTTTTTTCAATAATTTTCTTCTAATTTTACTAAGTCACCAAGGGGTTGTGGTGGCAGTTGTGAAATGGTGGTGGTGGAGGGTTGGCAGCAGTGGGGGTGGTGCTAGTAATGACTATGGCGAGTGGTGGTGTAGTCATGTAAATGAAGAGCCGCGGGGTTGTAGGAGTGGAAGGTGGAGAAGAGATCAAGACATGGTGTTGGTGGGGTGGCACTCAGGCTCACCAATCAAGATGGCAACGGTCAAGCGGTGGTGGTGGTGGTAGTGGTGGTAGAGTGATTGTAGTCGTAGAGCAACAATGGTGGTGCCGAATGGCGGTGGAGTACTTGTAGTGGAGAGTGGTGGCGGCGGCAACAAGGGCGATGATGTGATGATGGTGGTGGTGGTACAAGCGACAACAACAGTGGAGTGGTAATAGCAGAAACAGTGGTGAAGTAGTTATGATGGTGGGGATGGTGGTAGACTACTGGTGGCGGCAGCGGCGACAACGACAACAACAATGGAGTGACAATGGTGAAAAATGGTGCTATTAAAAATTTATTAAGCGCCACGCTACTTCATTTCTACAAATTTCTTAGCTTCCATATTTTTTTTTTTGAGGCATCTAAAATTTAAGTAAATGTGACAAAACATGATTTAACAAACCTACTTAATTACTTACAACTTGATAGAATCCAATTTTAAGTGCTGAACCATATTATCCAACACCACCTTATTAATCTCTTTAACCCCTTCAATATTTCTTTCCCTTCCAGTTTTCTGAAAAAAACAAGAAAACTAGTACACCATGAACCAAACACGGTAACATCACAAATCCATACTTCAAACAGATTTCCTCCAGCCAAATGTTGTTCTGTTCTCTCTCTACTGCTTCATGAATTGCCAACTCTTCTTCATCCCCTTGGCTTCTGTCTTCTCTGATTGTTCATTTTGGACTTCCCTTGGTGTCTGGAGTCCCTTCACACAGCAGTGGGACAAACAAGTGAAAGTTATAGTATAAAAACTCGGTCCAAATAGCAGTTCGAAACAAATACTCACTTGGTAATCGACGATCCTGGCTCATCCTTCATGCTTAATGAAGCTAATCGGCTTTCTAAGAACCGATAATCTGCATTATTGCGAGAAACCTCCGTACCAGCACTTGAGTCGGCTGGCCATGTCACTGGAACAACTATATTCCTGCCGTAACGGAAAAAAAAAAACATACAGAAGAGTAAAAGAAAAGCTTTTGCTTTTTTCATGAGCAACATTGCAACACTTCTAGAGCATACCCTTCGAAGCTTCTGCATAAGCAGCGGTTCATCTTATTAACCGTATAGTCCCCAAACACGGTGTCTAGATGGTTTGCTAGATCTGGTATCCCGGCCGTAGGCAAAATATCCCAGACCTTTAGAACCTGAATGCCTTTTGAACTTTCGCTGACAACGTCCACACTCCATATAAGATTCAGCGATTCATTGACTCTGTCCAGCTCCAACAGTTGAGAAGAAACCCCACCCGGCCTATTTGGAACGGTAACCTTTCGGTGCTGATCCCAGCCACTTGAAAGCCTTTGTAAGATGGAAAGCACTTCCTTACGGACACCTATATTCTTGATTCTAGATATGGATTTCATAAAGTAGTCACTGAAACAAACCTACAAAAAGGAAAGAAAAGAAGATCATCCCTTCCTTATCGTTCCATATCAGAAACGAACCTAGCGCAAAGGGAAAATGGTTAAATCACTTGCCAGTGTCACTATTTAGGAACCAAGTTTTTTGATGTTACCAACCTATGAGTTCTAGTTAATTCAATGAATCAGAGACAGCTTTAGTTAGTGAAACACAAAGTGCAGTTTATTTACAAACATGGACTGTCACGAACAAGGAATGACTACCTACTCGGAAAACATAAAAAGTTATAAGGTTTATCGTAATCTTCCATTTTTATCAGATTATAAAATTTTCATTGTTTTCGCAAAGAAACTGATTTCAGTGCTTCTATTTCAGAACCTAGAAAAAAATCTCGGAGAAAATCACTCGCGCACAAAATTGTAAACAGTAATACGCGCGTACGAGGATGAATGTAAATATGGAAATCATATAAACAAAATGGTAAAAAAACTCCTCTCTGTTTTACGAATAAGGGAAGCATACCTTCCACCTCGTATTACGGAACAGCAGTGAATCAGTTCTGAGGACTGTGTCAAGTTGGTTAAGCTCAACTAAGGCACCTGCAACAGCTTGGGCCAAGTTCTTCTCATCAGTAGCATCATAAAAGCAACTTCGAGCCTTGGCATTGACGACTAGTTTCTTCCAAACAGAGCCGCTGTTAATCAAAGTAGCACCATTGCCCAGTATCCAGAGACAATGCCTATACCATGAAAGCAGAAAAGCACATTACAACCCACTTAGGGCGGAGCCAGGATTTCTAGAAGGACTCAATATCAATAATTCTACCACTACACCCATTCACGCACCCATTTACACACCCTCACTCACAATAAGAGTGGAGCCCACACACATTGCACCCAATGTGTGTGGGCCCCACTCTTATTGTGAGTGGGGGTGTGTAAATGGGTGTGTGAATGGGTGTGGTGGTAGAATTGTTGATATTTTATTTCCATGGGCGAAAAGGAGGGAGATAATTGCCGAGCAGGAAAAAAAAAGTGGGAGATAATCAATAAAATTTTGAGCCTGTGCGCTTCACTCAACATCGGCATGGTAAAGCTAGTTAGCACAATGTTTTTATCCAAGGACAATGTCCTATGTTCAGATATACAGAAACAATACCTAGCACGAGTGAGAGCCACATTTGTCCTCTGACGATTGGAAAGAAAGCCCACAGATCCACCCCCATTACACCGCACAGTAGAAATGATTATGAGATCCTCCTCACCACCTTGAAACCCATCAACTGATCTAACGTTTACAGAGAAGTCACCGTTTGAATCTGTATTGTACTTTTTCCCAAGTTTTTCTTGGAGTGCAAATACTTGAGCTTTGTATGGCGAAATGCAACCAACCCGAACCTTTTGTTTTGAAGCCACAGATTCTGTAGTCAGAAAAAATGCTTTCTTGTTTACCACAATTTAGGCAGTAAATCAAACACTTGTAACTTAGAATACAGTATCAGAAGTGTAGAACACTATATCTACGAGATTTTTAATGAAAATAGAAAGAGTACCTTTAAAAAGGCTTGCAACAATCTCGGAAACCACAGCCACCTCTACCATGTTTTTCCTGCTATGCCTGCTATCAAATTCCTCTTTTCCATGGGTTACGTTGATGAAAGAATACGATCGGTACATACTTCCTTGAAGAAAATGCCTCTCGTGGGTTCTTTCTTTGACATTAGGACCATCCAAAATCTTGCTGTCGTAGAACTCCCTATTTGGAAACAAGCTTATTGATGGATGCATTCGGTATTGGATGTTAAGAAGGTGCCTCGTATGTCCTAATATTACCAGCCTCTCGAACAAGCTTCTTCCAAATTCAGCCAGCTCGCATAGCTATTATTAATAGATTCACAAAGTCAACTAAAAGAGATGCACTTTAATTCAAATCAAAGAGTAGGCTCCGTTTGCTTAGACATTGATTTAAAACAAAAGAGTGAGGTATCAGAAGTAGAGTACCCAAACACTAATGCTAAAGGCACAGATAATGGAGTACATACTCCATGCACATATCGTTTTAGAACACGTTTCGAATCCTATAAACATAATCAGAGCCGCTCATTTTGTTCAAAATATTTTGTTTAGAGCCTCTGTAAAAAATCATTTCAACCGAATACTGATAGGGGCCTTTACGAAACAACCAACTTTGTCCTAGAATTCAAGCCAAATTCTAGGACAAAGTTGGATGTTTTGTAAAGGCTTTTACCGGTATCTGATAAAACTTATTTTTTGCAGGGACCATAAAACAAATATTTTAAACCAAATGACCGGCTCCGATCTTGCTTGTGGGACCCGAAATAGGTCCCAAAAGGATCTGTGCATGGAGTATGTACTCCATTGTCTGTGTAGCTAGTACAACTCGTACCCAAAACATGAAGGAATAAAAGCACGACAAGTAAAGTACCCAGCCATTTCAAACCCATCACGATAAAGCTTTCGAACTCAATATAAAAAGGCCACACGAAAATGATCAAAACTACACTTTAGCTAATTCTCATTGCACAATCATGTCAAGTCCATAATTCCAAATGGAAGGTTTGGTGAGCAGTAAGAATAACGAAAATAACAGACCTTGCTTTGGACCATTGCAGGCAGTTGCCGTTCATCCCCAATGAGTATAGCATGACAGAGGCCAGAGAGCTGCAATGGAATAGTGGATTCACATTCTTTGAGTTGAGCAGCTTCATCGATAACCAACAATTCCAGTGGTCTCATTCCTTCCGTATGCAATTTAGCCGAGCTTGAGGCCGTGCAAAATATCAAGTATGCGTTTTCCAAGCAAAAACTCCGAATTTTATAGCGTTCAGTAAAACTAGGCAGACATAATGCTTCAGAGAGGAACTTTAGTATTTGGAGGCACTCTGTTTTGGAAGAACTCAACTTTCCATAGTGTTTAATCATGTTATCGACGTCGTCAACTCCATTCACGACTTCTATCAAACCCTTATTTACAACAGCACGGGTACACATAGTTCCAATGGATTTTAGCAAATAGAGAGCCTTAATCATCTTCTTTACCACTTCCATTGAAATGAAAGAAGTTGGCATATGTGTGTACAGATTTGAAATACAAAAGATGAGCTGATTTTCGAAAAGTTTAAATCTCTTCATGAAAAATTCCTCAAATGTCATCGGATCTTCATCCTTCTCCACCTTTTCTCCTTTTTCTTTGTTACTTCGAGTTGAGTTGTCGTATTTCCCTTCTCTCTTTGAAGACTCCTTCTTCTTCTTTTCCGTTTTCTTGTTTTCCTTCAAGGTCTGAACAATTTTTCTCCTCCAAATTTCCCTCTTATCCCCATCATTCAAGTCCTTATCGCTATCTTCCTCTTTGTCTTCATTGTTATTTGCCATTTGATTTCCAAAACTTGCCTCTTCCTCCTCCTCCGCCTCCTCGTCCTCCTCCTCCTCCTCCTCTTCCTCCTCCTCCTCCTGATTCTTGTTCTTTTCTTCTCGTTCCAAATACATGCGGTACATCTCTTCAGGGTCTTCGAGTAAACATATCATCGATTCTACATTATGTTTCCACCCAGACCTCGGAGCAAGACAACGGGCAAGAGCATAAACACGGTAATCAAGAAACACATCGAAGAGGTCATCATGATCGTCAATCTTCATTCTCTCCCCATTACCAAATAAAACTATGTCGCCCAATCCATAAGTATCATACTCAAGTGCACCACTCACCAAACTCATAAGCCGTGAAGCAACTCCTAACACGGCAATGTTGGTTGGAGCACATGTCAGTGTTCTGCATTTTATCCTCAATAGAACAAATAGTAATGAAGCCACTGTCTTTGTTTTCCCAGTGCCGGGAGGGCCCCAGATTAGTTTGACAGTATTCTGATGACGACATTGTCTTGTGGCAACACAACTTAACACAGCATTCAGTTGGGAAGTGTCCAAGTTAAAGGAGCTGATAGTATTCTTGACGATGGATATGACAGCTAGGTTGCTCTCTTCAGACAAGCACTTGGTACAGCAGTCCTCGATCTGTGAAGGGTTATGACAAGTGAAATGATGCATGTATATGTGTATATGTTTCACAAACCAGACGAAACAATGGCAGTATGTATTCAAATGGTTACAACAGAAAAAGTAAAATAAAATTGCTGGCAACAAACTTAAAAAAGGTTATAAAAAAAAAAGGGACAAGAAGTCGGAGCCGAAGGAAAACACAACTAAAAAAAGAAGTGAGGAAAAAACTCTACCTATGAATCATACACTGCCTTAAATCCCTACAGATAAAAAACAACGTAATCCTTTCAAAATTATGTGAAACCAATCCCCAAGCAAAAGATAAGTCCACATCGTATACCTCAGAGTTTTAATATCATCAACTGCACAATCCGATTTGTTGTTTACATGTACAAGTCCAAGGGGAGATTTATGGTTAAGAAAGATAAATGAAAACAATACCTATTTGTAACAGTTTGTTGTCCATTTAGCTCAATAAAACATGGATCGCAATTTCTTGATGCAAACATTTTCCTTATACTACAATGTGTCACGCAAAGTTGGAAACTAAATTTTCAAAACAGAGTGAGTTGGATAGTTATATGCTCTCGTTTTCTTTCTTTTCCTATATTCGTGAGATATTTCTGATAACAAAATTCATATTGTAACGATAAAACAAGTGAAAAGACTGAATTGTGATTCTTACAGTGGAATCAGTTTGCAGCACCCTTTTAATGATGTTCATGTTTCCCCCTTCCAGCTCTGACTTCAATGCAGTCCATATTCTCAGATTAGTTATCATGTTTGTAAGGTGAACAACAAAAAGTCTTCTGTTCTGCTTATTCCCTTGTGTACCTCCATATTCACCGGGCACGATAGGCTTGGAAGCCCGTATTTCAATTTTTCCAGAACCATAATCGTCCACCCTTTGGACTAAAGCAATAAGATAAGGGCTTTTAGGCCTGTCTAGATCATCAATACATCTTGGTCTCACCTCTGTAAAGGCGATGAGATCTCCAAACTCAGGCTCATACATTCCTTCATCATTCGCGGTATCTCTCTTCCTATCCAATGAAATGTTGTAGTACAAGTCCTTGGGAGGTTTGAAGTCTTTGGATAATTTAACTGTCCATATTTCACGCGTTGGAGCACGATTCGCTGCCTCCACGCTTGAGGACAAATCAGCGTGTGTTTCTTCAATGAGAGGGTAGATAAATGAGTTCATGTACTCATTGGTTGATGAAAAGGTCTTTGGAATTAGCCCAACCTGTTAAAAGCATAAAGCTGTGAAGATTGAAACTACTTCCAGATATAATCAAACAAAAAGGGTGAATATCCATTAAAGATCTAATACGAACTCAATGAATTCAACAAGGTTTTCCCTCATTTAAAGATGGCATAAAAGGAATATGCGTGTGGTGGGGGACTCACTGTTTTCCATTCTATTCTTACCTATTAATGCTAAAGGGTTCCCGTATCATGTCACGTAACAGTAACCGTATTCAATAGACGCGCGTATTGGGCCACGTAGTAACGATAGATTTTCGTTACTAAGAATATATTGCTGAGTAATGATAGCAAGTCGTAAAAACACGAACATGTAACCCCCCATAATTAAAATTTTAGCGTCCTTAATCCGTTTTTGAATGTTTGTTAATTTTCACAAACAATGTGCATGTTTACAGAGTAAGGCTTCTCTCTCATCCCAACAAATTTTTTTGTGGGCTCATTTTGGACATCGCTCTTAACCATGCAAAGAAAACAATTTGATCGAACATTCTAATCCATATAATCTAGACAATTTTTTTCGGCTTATTACTTATTAGTCCCAAACAAGTGTCATTCTCATCCCCAAACTATCAACTACTTGAACTTGGTCCCCACAACTTAAGAAGTGTGACAAAGTGGTCCCTCCAACTAACGTAGTTCAAACCTTCCGTCAAATGATGGGCAATGGCATTCATGATAATTTTGCGCCTAGAATAATTATGAGCTTATGTTCTGTTTATGTGCATATAGGGTTTTGTGTTTTTCTTTGTGACAAAAAAAAAAAAAAAAAACACGAAGAAACACAGGTACATAAATAAAGGACGAAAATTCACTTCTGTTTGTGAGAAAAAAAAAAATTTGCTCGGCAAAAAAAGAGAGGGAATATTTATAACAAGGTAACTAAGGGGCATTTCCACTAAAAACTTTGGACTATATTTTGTTATGTTATTCACACTAACCCACAACTCCATCCTCTTCCTATTTTCTCTATTTTTTCCCTTTCACTCCCCATATACTAGAAAACAGGGTGCATATGCCTGTTGGGCCGAATCGGGCCATTCATGCTCGGCGATGAATGGATTAGATAAATCTCGGCTGGACATCTGAGATGAGATCTGCTCGGACGGATGACATCTGAGCTATCCATTGCCGATTATGGACAGCCGGATCCCCCTTTTTCCATCTACGATTAATTGGAAAGTGAAAACAACTTGATTTATAGGCAAATGAAAATAACTTGACATTTTCAAACAACAAGAATTGTTCATAACTTATTGGCCAGTATTGTTCATAACTTATTGGCCAGTAGATACACCCCTCGTCTATAAGAGAATAGGTAAGGAGAGTATATAGATTGCAAGCCAAACCTTGGCCTTGTAGAGATGTCTATTGAGCACATCAGAAAGAGACCAGGAGAAGACCAAGTCAATCAACCCTTCACCCTTGGATTCTCCCTTCTTCACATTTGTTCCCATCTTCACCGCAGAACTATCGATTCAAATCAAGAAACCCACTTACAAAAATATGCTCATTTACGTACACATGCACTCACTATGAGAGAGAGAGAGAGAGAGAGAGAGGATACATCAATATGTAGCTCCCCATTTCCTAGTTTTCAAAGTTTCAGAAAAGAAAAAGGGGAAATGCCGTACAAGTTCGACGTACAAGTTCACCAGCAATAGAAGAAAAGAAAAAGCAAGGGCACTTGCGCAAACATAATTAAAGGAGGAGTCAATTTCCTTTGATGTGGAGCCTTGGCACCGGGCAGCACCGCTGCACCAGCTTGCAACGAAAAGGTTATGTGACAGAGAGAGAGAGAAAGAGAGAGAGAGAGAGAGAGAAGACTTTTGCGTGAGAATACAGAAAGGCCGTACGCGGTGGAAGGTCATGAACATGAACGATGACGAGGGGGAGAGAATTTCCAAAGTTTCTGCAATACTTTTTAGTTTTTCATTTTTAACTTATTAGATTATCATCATAATGTATTTTAAATTTAGAAAAGTGTTTGATAATATGTGCAGAATACATTTTGCAACATGAATAATATTTAAAAGATATGTGCTGAAAATGAATTATAAGTTAATTTTTTACCATGTTGCCATTGATTATTTAATATGAGATATAGATCATATAATGGGAATAAATAATGGTTTAATCAATTTTGTAAAAATTATATTATGAAATTGTATTATTCTTAGTTAATTAAAAATCTCCAACTAAATTTTAATTTTTTTGATAATTAAGAAATAACGATAAGTTAAATCCAAGTTATTGCAAAAGAACATGAACAGTTTCCATCATCATTAATTCAAAAAAAGAAAGATGAACTGTTGTTTTAGCGTTATATATCACCATTAGGACGGTTGTAATATCGATACACATTCGAAAATATTATTCACTTTTCTCGAATATATATCAAAGTACTTGTTTTAGCATTATACATCACCATTAGGACGGTTGTAGCTTTTTTGTCAAAGTAAAGCAAGGGTTGGGTAGTTCGTGGTAGGGGTGCGCAAAAAACCCGCAACCCGACCGACCTGACCCGTAGGGTCTCGGGCGGCTCCGAACATAGGCTTTGGTCGGGTACGGGTTGGGTTCTGTTAAAAAAAATGAGTTTCGGTTTAGATTTCGGGTCTGTGCGTTTTTTACCCGAGGAGGGTCGGACCCGACCCGACCATACCCAACGAAAAAAATTGGGCTCGTGGACAGGTCTATGCCATCAATCGGTTCAGTTGCGGGCCTGTATTTTTTTTGTACTCGACATGGTCGGGTCGGGTTGCGAGCCATACCCGACCCGTGCACACCCCTAGGACTCCGTAGTCAGTGACAAGGAAATATAAAAAGGTGCTCATGAAAATGTGAAAGGGCGATGAGAGACGACCCAGCTGGGTTTGGTTTTCCGAGGGAGGAAGTTAGCCGGGTAGGGGCAGCGGTAGTGGATAACGGGGCCGGCTCGACATTGCGGGACGGAGTGGGGGAGCCTGCTATGAGCGTGGGACAGCAATGGAGCGGGACAAGGTGGGACAGGTTTTGTCTACGCGATCCCAACCTTAAAAGTATCATAAGACCCTGACCGGGTAATTCATGTGTTTTTTTTTTGTAAATAATACCACAAAAACTCTTAACATTGAGCCGCCTTTTTTAGCTTGTGACATCTTTTTACCACAAAATTCGTAAACACCACCACAAAATTGGTGAAAGTTTCCAGAGAAATTCGTAAAAGTTCAATATGAATTAGACCACAAAAATTTATAAAAGGAGATACATAAGTTCGTGGAATAAACTATCACAAGACTTTACATCTCGGGCCACAAAAATTCGTAAAAGATGTATCATGTGTGGTACACACAAAAAGGCGTGTCTATAGGAGATTTTTCCAAATAATTATGCTTCAATCGAACTTTTGGTTGGTGGTGTTTGAGCAAGGAAATGGGAGTTGATGAGCTTACTGCAAAAGAAATTTTTTCGTTGATTAATAACACAACTCTCACCGATATTTTTTCTCGCCATTAATTTCATCAGAAAGTAGTATTCTCGACCTGGTAAATTTCTCGAGCAAAAGCCACATAAAATAAGAGCTTTAGTGGATGGATTGGCTTATTTTTTCGCTTTTATTAAAAAAAGTTCACATTTGCTAGTCTTGTGTCTATTTTTTGTGGACTATTTGTTCATCTCGACGGTAGAAAGCTTGAAAATGAAAAATTATGATCAAAACTTGAAAAAAAAATATTAAAGATAAAAATAAACCAAAACATACAATTTTTTTTGAATGATTTTTATCTTTTTTATTTTTTAATATAATCCATATCTTTAAATTTTACGATTCCTCTTGCAGAGATGAAACAATAATATAACTAAAATTGACGCAAAAGTAAGCAATGCAAAATGACCACTTAAGTTTAACCAATAGATTAACAACAGGTGGACGTGCCCGAGTCGGTATCGGGCATGACTAAAACATCATGTGGGCTCTGCCCGCCCAGGATCAAATCCAAAATAAAGCATCTTCTGTACCCAAAAGCAACAGAAAAGCAAAACCATCTTCCAAATTTCCTCAAAGCTTAAGTCTTGTTCTGTTTTTCCTCCTGTTTCATCACTCGCCAACTCTTCTTCATCCCCTTGTCTTTTGCCTCTTTAATATTCACTGTGGCATTCACATGGTACCTGGTGTCCATTGGTAAAGCATTAAGACGAACACATGAAAACTACATAGAAAAACTCTGTCGAAGTAGCCATTTAAATCCAAGTACTCACCTATTACTTGGCGATCCCGGCTCATCCATTATACTTAATTTAGCTAATCGGCTTTCTAACGGCTGCACATAATCAGAATCAGCTGTAGAAGTCTTCTTACAAGCACCTGAGCCGGTTGGCCATGTCACCGGGACTACTAAATTCCTGCAGCAATCGAAGTAACATAAAAAAAGAAACAAGTAAAGCAAAACTCCTTTTATGAGCAACATATCTAGAGCATTGGTGGTATTTTTTCCTTTCAAGCCTTCTGAAGTTACTCTTTTTCTCTACTTATCCTCACCTCTTGGTCCCAAGTAAACCTGATGCACAGAATTGCCTCTCAGGAGGCAGGTTGCTTGTAAGAAAAATTCGAAAAACTAACTTTGACAAAAAAAAGTTTACTCACTGATGTATCATATAGTAACGGCACTTTGAAACGGGAAACTTGAAATGGATTCTTCTTGAATTTAATGATAAAGCCACCTCAGGTGAGTAGGAGAGGTTTTTCATATTTGTTAGTATGTGTAGCACTACTCTACTTGTAAATGACTGTCTTCTAGCATTGGAAGAAAGATTTTGTATATCAGCTGATAAGCAACGGGATTTTGAACCTCTTATACCAATACTTAAAACACTGGTTGGAAGCCCGGTGAGTATCAGCTGATATTCAAAACCCAAGGATGGACGGTGACAGTTTGGTTGTCCCAAGGAGTTTCCGGTCCGAGGGATAGAGTGTAGTCACACAGTGGGAAGAAAGGTTGTAGAGATAATAATAATAATGTGTTGGCGACGAAAGAGATCATATGGTTGAGGTAATGGAGATGAATGCAGATAGAGAGGGGTCAAACATCTCATTTCATAGGCAAGGAGGGGTTGGGTGACAGCTTGGTCTTCTCACCTTAACTCGTCTTCTGTTCATGCTACTCGGTTTTTTCAAGTCATTTCAATTCCTCTTCAAGGTCATATTATCAATTAAGGTAAAGAAAATAGATGTGCAAAACTATGAATACTTTTTCGTGTCCCCGTGTCTTAGGAGAAAGGACTATTTTTCTGTGTCCCCAATTCAATGGTACATAGCCATATGTCTTTCAATCAATAGATGTGAAACATTTTTGCATCATTGCTTAATCCAAGAAAACATATGATCGGCATTTCATACTTCAAAAAGTATCCTAGATTAGTACATCAAAATAGTCTAGGAGGAAATTATGTGAAAACAAGAAATAGCATGCATACCCTTCAAAGCGTCTGCATTTGCAGCGGTTCATCTTGTCAAGCGTATAGTTCCCAAACAAACTGTCTAGATGCTTTGCCAGTTTTGGTATCTCGGCCATAGGCAAAACATCCCAGAACTTTAGAACCTGAAAGTCTTTTGAACCTTCCCTGACAATGTCCACACTCCAAATGAGGCTCAGCCATCCGTTGACTGTGTACAGCTCCAACAGCTGAGCAGAAGTCCCACCCTGTTTTTCGAGAATGTTAGCCTTTCGACGCTGATGCCAGCAGCCACTTGAAAGCCTTTGTATGGTGCAAAGCACTTGCTTTCGGTCATCTACGTTCTTAATTCTAAAAGTGGACTCCACAAAATTGTCACTGAAGCAAGCCTACAAGAGAAGAAAAGATGATCCAGTCATTATCGTTTGGAAAACAATGACCCTTCTGAAGAAAGGAAGATAGAGCGAATGGAAAAAAAGTTAAATCACTTGTCACTATTTAGGAACCAAGTTTGTTGGATATCACGAACCTAAGATGTTAATTTCTACAATGAAGAAGCAATGTGAAACACACATGGTTGAGTTGTGTTAACAACCGTGGATTTCCACCATCAAGGAATCACTACCTACTTGTAAAACACAAATAGTTATGTGGGTTATCGTAATCTTCCAAATCAGATAATAACACGTTCTTGGTTTTCACAAAGAAAGTAATATTCAATGTTTCTTAAGAATTTTGTAACATGATTCTCAGAGAAAATTACCTGGACTATTCCAAATTGGAATACAAGGTTTTTAACCTTAAACATGGAAATCATTGACACAAAATGGTAAACAATAATTAATGCTGTTTTACAAATAAAGGAAGCATACCTTCCACCTCGTATTGCGAAACAACAGCGAATTAGTTGTGAGTAACGCATCAAGTTGGTTAAGCTCCACCAAGGCACCTGCAACAGCTTGAGCCAAATTCTTGTCCTCAGTGGCATCGTAAAAGCAACCCCGAGCCTTGGCATTGACAACTAGTTTCTTCCAAACAGAGCCACTGTTTATCAATGTAGCACCATTGCCTAGTATCCAGAGGCAATGCCTATACCAAGAAAGCATAAATACACATTACAAAACACACCAGGGCGGAACCAGGATTTCTAGACTATGTGGACTAACTGTGTTCAAATACTGAGACTCACTCTTGGCAATGGTAAAGGGAAATTTCTGTTATTTTAGTGTGATCTTTGGGACAGTTTTTTATGTCTAGGATGTCAAATGAGGGAGATAATCAAGAAAAAGTTGACCTATTATATGATATTTTTTCACTTTTCTTGACTCCACAACGACATTATGACATGGGGTAAAGATAGCTATCACAATGCTCAGTTATGCAAGGACAATGACCTGTGTTCAGGTATAAAGAACAATACCTTGCGCGGGTGAGGGCCACATTTGTTCTCTGACGATTGGAAAGAAAGCCCACAGATCCACTCCCGTTACACCTCACAGTAGAAATTATTATGAGATCCTCCTCACCACCTTGAAACCCATCAACAGATCGAACGTTCACAGAGAAGTCACTGTTTGAATCTGTATTGTATGTTTTCCCAAATTTTTCTTGAAGTGCAAATACTTGAGCTTTGTATGGCGATATGCAACCCACCCTAACCTTTTGTTTTGATGCCACAGATTCTGTTGTGAGGAAAATGCTTTCTTATTTACCAAAATTGAAGCAGTAAATCAAACACTTGTAAGTTAGAATACTACTCATATTTTACCACATTTTTCATTGAAAAAGGAGAAAAAGTACCTTTAAAGAGCCTTGCAACAATCTCAGAAACCACAGCCACCTCCACCATGTTTTTCGTGCTATGTCGGCTATCAAATTCCTCTTTTCCATGGCTTATGTTGATGAATGAATAGGATCCATACATACTTCCTCGAAGAAAACATCTATTGTAGGCTTGTTCTTTGACGTTAGGACCATCCAAAATCTTACTCTCATAGAACTCCCTTTTTGGAAACAAGCTTATTGATGGATGCATTCTGTACTGGACACTAAGAAGATGCTTCTCATGTCCTAATATCACCAGCCTCTCGAATAAGCTTCTTCCAAATTCAGCCCGCTGGCATATCTATTAGTAATAGATTGGCAAAGTCAACAAAAGAGATGTGTTTTACTTCAAATCAAAAAGTACACTCCATTTGCATAGACATGGATTTCAAACAGAAGGGTTGGGTTTAAGGTTTACTTCAATGGCAAGTGGAGAGGTAGCCAAGTGGTAGGCACCATGTACTCCCTTGCACTAGACAGAGGTTCAAACCTCACTAACTATAACTAACGTTGCTGACTTTTGCTGATTAAGAAAAAGGGTTTACTTTCAATGAAATACTCCCTCCGTCCCGTAATGGATGTCAATTTTGGGAAAACTCAAAATTTATCTAGACACAATTATTACACCATTTCTAATAAAACTTTCCAAAAATACCCTTTTAGTTTGAAAACAACTTGACTGTGAGTAGACAAACCCCACACGGAACCTAAGGATTAAATTCTGGAGTGAGAATCTGGGTGGCAGAGTTGGTTTGTAGCAATGCCAGCAAATCTGGCGCCTTTTTTTTTAAAGTAATTTGAATTTGAAGAGTTAGAGACAAGGGCAAAATGGGAAGATCAAGTGTAATGGACATCCATTTTGGGACAACAAAAAGCGTCATAAATGACATCCATTATGGGACGGAGGGAGTAAAAAATAGAGCCATAAGTGACTACTAAAACTAAAGTGGAAGATGCATCAAAAGTAGAAGAGATGTATATTTTTGATGCCTTGTATAGCTAAAACATGAAGCAATCAAATCACCAATAGCATGCAGTCATATCAAACCCATGATGATAAATAAAGCTTATGAACTCTACATAGAAAGGATTTACGAAAACTGTCAAATCTACGTTTTAGCTAATTCTCATCGCATAATAATTTCAAGCCCTTCATTTGGAACCTACGTTTATCCTAAAATGAAAGCCTTGGTGAATAGAGAGAAAATTGAGAATAACAGACCTTGCTTTGGACCATTGCAGGCAGTTGTCGTTCATCTCCAATGAGTATAGCATGATGGAGACCAGAGAGCTGCAAGGGAATAGCGGATTCACATTCTTTGAGCTGAGCAGCTTCGTCGATGACCAACAGTTCCAGTGGTCTCATTCCCTCTTTATGCAATTTAGCGGAGCTTTTTTTTGAAACAGAATTTTTTTTTGAAACGGGCAATTTAGCAGAGCTTGAAGCAGTGCAAAATATCAAGGACGCGTTTTGCAAGCAAAAACTCCAAATGTCGTAGCGTTCGGTGAATTTTGGCAAATCTAATGTTTCAGAAAGGAATTTGAGTGTTTGAATGCACTCTGTCTTGCAACTCAGCTTTCTATAGTGTTTAATCATGTAACCAACCTCGTCAACTCCATTCAAGACTTCTTTCAAACCCTTGTTTGCAACAGCACGGGTATACATAGTTCCAATGGTTTTTAGCAAGTCGAGAGCCTTAATCATACTCTTTACCACTTCCAATGAAATGAAAGATGTTGGCATATGTGTGTACAAATTTCTAGTACAAAAGCTGAGCTGATTTTCTATAAGTTTAAATCTCTTCAGGAAAAACTCCTCAAACGTCATCGGATCTCCATCCTTCTTCACATTTCTTTCTTTCTTACTTGGAGTTGAGTTGTCCTTTTCATCTCTTTTATCACCCTTCAATTCCCCTCTTCTCTTCGAAGGCTCCTTTTTCTTCTTTTCCGTTTTCTTGTTTTCCTTCAAGGTTTGACCAATCTTCCTCCTCCAATTTCCCTTTTTACCCACATCCTTCAAGTCTTGACCGTAAATATGTGCCTCTTTGTCTTGATTGTTAATAACCATTCCATTTCTGAAACCAGTCTCCTCCTCCTCTTTCTTCTTCTTTTTCTCTTCTTTCAAATAGAAACGGTACATCTTTTCAGCATTTTTAAGTAAACATATCATCGACTCTACATTATGTTTCCACCCAGACTTTGGAGCAAGACAACTTGAAAGAGCAACAACACGGTAATCAAGAAATACATCGAAGAGATCTTCATGATCGTCAATCTTCATTCGCTCCCCATTACCAAACAATACTATGTCTCCCAATCCATAAGTATCATACTTGAGTGTACGACTCACCAAACTCATCAGCCGTGAAGTAACTCCCAAGACTGCAATGTTGGTTGGGGCACATGTCAGTGTTCTGCATTTTATCCTAAATAGAACAAACAACAATGAAGCTACTGTCTTTGTTTTCCCAGTTCCGGGAGGGCCCCATATTAGTTTGACAGTATTGTGATGACGACATTGTCTTGTGGCAACACAACTTAACACAGCATCCTGTTGGGAGTTGTCTAACTTAAAGGAGCTTATGGCATTCTTGACAATGGACAAGACAGCTTGGTTACTCTCTTCAGACAAGCACTTGGTACAACTTTCCTCAATCTGTAAAGGGTTACTAAAGGTGAGATGATGCATGAATATGTTTATCTTCACAAACCTTGCAAAGCAATGGGTGATTGATGAGGAGTGAAATATGTATTCAAATGGTTACCAATGTACCAATCATAAAAATTGTATAAATCGATTGTCAACAAGCAAATATTCAATCGAAAGCCGGAGAAACTGTGCAAAAATAGAAGGGGTACAAGAAGTCCGCCAACGGAAAATAGAACTCATAAAATAAGTAAGGAAGAAATTCTACATATGGATCACACACTGTCTTCCAATCCTAGTGATAAGAACACAATATATAAATCCATTTAGAAGGATGTGAAACCCATCCCAAACAAAAGATAAACACCACATAGTATTTCTCACAGAGTCGATATCATTACTCACAAAATCCCATTTGTTGATTACATTGACAAGCCCGACACGTGAGATTTGAGGACAAGGAAAGGTGCGTGAAGTTGATACCTGCTTGTTTTCCATTTACCTCAATAAAACAAGGATCCCAATTTGTTGGAGGGAACATATGCCTTGTACTACTATGTGGCACCCGAAAGTTGGAAACTAAATTTTCGAAAAACTTTTTTTTTTTTGCAAATCATATAAGTCATGGAGGTTTAATACTTGCACGTTTTCGTTTCCTTTCTTTTCCTATACTCGTTGATCTTCCTAATCACAGAATGCATATTGCAACAATAAACCAGTAAAAAGACGGAACTGTGATTCTTACAGTGGAATCCGGTTGCAGTACTCTTTTAATGATTTTCATGTTCTCCCCTTCTGGATCCGACTTCAAAGCCGTCCATATTCTTAGATTAGTTACCATGTTTGTAAGGTAAACAACAAAGAATCTTTTCTTATTCTCATCCCCTCGTCTATCTCCATCGTCACCCAACATGATGGGCTTGGACGCCCGTATGTCAATTCTTTCAGAACCATATTCGCAGCTTTGAACCAAAGCAATAAGATAAGGACTTTTAGGCCTGTCTAGATCATCGATACGTTTTGGTCTGACCTCTGTCAATGCAATAAGATCTCCAACCTCGGGCTCATACACTTCACCGTTTGCAGCGTCTCTGTTTCTATTCAATGAAATTTTGTAGTACAAGTTCTTGGGAGGTTTGAAGTTTCTGGATATATTAACTGTCCAGGTTTCACGGGTAGGAGCACGAGCCACTGTCTCCATGCTTGAGAACAAATTGGCATGTGTTTCTTCGATGAGGGGGTAGATGAAGGAGTTCAGATACTCAGTGGTTGATGAAAATGTCTCTGGAATCAGCTTAACCTGTTAAAAAGTTCACAATTGTGAAGATTAAAAGTACTTAGAATTATCATCAAGCAAAGAGCTAATATTCACTAAAGATGCATGAGCAACTACTCAACGAATTAAACAATAAGTGTCAAGATTTCTTGCAGATGGGATTTTCCCTGTACAATTGGTTTTTAAAAGCAGAGCAAGAAAGAAAATAAAAGAGTGATTCTTGAATTCCGAAGCTCTTTTATTTCGAAAAATTTAATCGTGGGTCGAGTACTCATGCAAATATGTATTTTATCAGAGAGACAGACTCATTAAATTTACACAATTGGCCCCCATGTTTTCTCATAATGAAATTGTCATTTTTAATTATATACCTTGAGAAACAGTTTTGTCTGCAGATTTTAGTTTTACATACTATTAATTTTTTATAGGATAAAATTTTAAAAAATGAGCACGTAAACTTTAAAAATATCATATTGCGAAACTAAGTAAAAAAATTTCTCAAATCCCGGCACCCCAAAGCCAAAATCTTGACTCGGTCCCGATCGGAACTGTTTAAATTTTATATCTAGTTGAGACAGTGGACTATCAAAACTTATACATTGATAAATAGATCCAACGAGTAAAATAATTAATAATACAAAAAAGTATTCATGTTGAGAAAAAACCCTGCAACGCCAAATCAAACTCATTTATTTAATAACAAATCTGTAAATTATGCGTTGACCGATATTCGATCAACAGAAAAATAGCACAAACAATATAAGTTTCAAAAAAAAAAAGGGAAAATGACAGCCAAGAACGTGTTTTGATAATTAATATCCGCCACGTATATTTTCAGCATTTGTTCATTTTCTTGAAAAATAAACTATTCTGATCATTTTAGAGAAAAAGATACTCTCTCTCTCTCTCTCTCTCTCTCTCTCTCTCTCTCTCTCTCTCTGCATGTGGGAACGTACACACATTAGTTATGCACCACTGTATTGTGGAAGTTATACTAAAGCAAAGTAAAAAGGTGAAGAGAAGGAAGGAGAATGTATTAGCTAGATTGTGATCCAAACCTTGGCCTTGTAAAGATTTTTGTTGAGCACATCAGAGAGAGACCAAGAGAATACCAAATCTATCAAGCCTTGTTCATCCTTTGATCCTCCCTTCTTCGCATGAGTGCCTGTGCTTCCCATACTTACTATATATATATCCCTCAAAATTATGAAAACCCAGTACTTCAGTTTTCAACTGATCAGATGTTCACATGAACAACTTGAAAAATTAACGCCCAGAAATGTTTGTGCTCGATCAATGATTTACCACAAGTCAGTCGCTCCATCCCATTACCTAGCTATAGCTTTAGTTTTAAGGTTCCAAATGCGCTTTAAGACGTCAAAAAAGGGAAATGCAGTACAATTTCCACCGGCAACAAAAGAAGAAGAAAAAGCAAAGGCATTAATCTACGCAAACATGACAAGAAAAGAATTTCTCTGTGGAGCCTGGGCAGGTAGAGAGAGAGAGAGAGAGAGAGAGAGAGAGAGAGAAGAGTTTTAATTGTGTAGGAAGACAAAAGGACCCTCGTAGAAATAGGTGATGAGAGAATTAAGTGGGGACTGGGAAGGTCGGCCATGAACGTGAATGATGACTAGAGACCAGCTGAGAGACATGTATGTTCCTCCATTTCCAATAATTATAGTACTACTAGTACTAGAATTTGGAAAGTAAAAGCAAGTAGGGGTCAAGTGTGAGAAGAATAAGGTAATCATGGAACGAGAATGTGAAAGGACGTGAGACGACCCAAGTGGAAGGGATGGATATTGTTATCATTAACGAACGGGTTTGGTTTTTCCAAGAGAGTAAGTTACCCCCGCGCGCGCTGTACGTACAAAGCCAGAGAATCAGAAATGCCTTGCTTGGCCCCTGCCATGAGATTTTCTTGCTAGGGGTTTGTTTTCTTTTAAAAGTCCCACGTTCTCTTTTAGAAGTCTTCGATTCTTCTTAATTAATTATTGGGACAGCTCACCCCATGCGTCAGTAGAGCTCATCCCATGCGAAAGTGTGTGAAACGGTTGTTGCCTGTAGAGCTCACCCGATACGTAAGTGTGTAAAACGGTTGGAGGCTGTATGCATTAGTTTGAAGTGCCCGCAGGGTGAACCGAAACATCTTGCATTACGGAAAAAAGACAAAAAAGAAAGAAAAAAAAAAAAAAAGGCCGTACTCACGTCAAGGTTCACGAGTCACACCATTAGTCACAAAGAAATCTAAAGCTTTTTTATTCACTATATTTCTCCATTATTTAGTCACTATCAACGTAGAAGATAGATTGCCCGCCCATTAACTTAAAATGTAAGGAATCTTTAACGACTAGTTAATTATGATTCCCACTTCTGTCCTATTCCTAGTCAAAAATACATGAGCTGGGACTTTATTCCAACAATGAAGAGTAAGGAGTGTCCTAATCAGGGCCCTGGTCCAAAAATTATAGAGAGAAAAATATAGGTCTCTGCATAAACACTCTCTCAATATAGAAAAATTGTTCCCCCTCTCAGCGCTATTCAATAGAAAAATCATTCTTTTCATTTAAATGGATTTAAAAATAGTTACATCACCAAAATATCCAAAGTAACTCCATATTTAAACATAACAAGTTCGAACAACAGCATATTAACAACACAGAGGCCTACAGACAGGATTAGTTGAGCATAAATATACATTACCAACAATTACAACATAATGTCAAAAGTATGACTCTCTCATTCGAAGAGGACGATCTTCATCCAAACGTATCACTCTGATTCATTTCATAGGGATCATCTGCCAGCATATGACTTCACAAGTCCTCCTCCATTTCTTTCTCGAGCCGTGATGTTTTCCCTTTCAATTTCTAGGTTGTCAGTTTCATTGCACTCATTGATCAAATCTAAGTGAGGATAACCCTGCAGAGTTCTATTAATCGGCAGCCACATTTCAGAATCTTTTTTCATGCAACATATGAAATCAACCGCTTGTTCTTTAAGCTTCTCAAACGAACCTGCCCGATAGCTATTAACTGAAGCACTCGACTTCTCCCTGCTGAGCCCACAACTAATAGCCGAACACTCTTCATTAACAATAAGGCTTCCCTTCCCTGTCCTTCATCGCGAGGTCATGAATTTGCCTTCTTTACACCCAAACACAAGCAAAAGAACAGTCAAAATTACAAGGAGCAATTAACAACCAGAATGATCACTGAAGATTCTTTCAAAAATATGCACACTATGCAATGTAGTCTGAATCTAAATCTAGGAAAATGAAAATGGAGGTGTAAGTTGACCAGTTTCTTGTCTGCTTTCACTGTTTTTACAATCAGGAATCCGAAGCTTCCTGAGCAAAAGGTGTTGGCTCTGACTGCTTGCTGTTCATAAGCATTGCATCAAACATAAACGCAACATTACCGGCTGAAATCAGTCCTCCAAATGCAAGGAAAGGGAATTTTTTCAATTTAGCAAGGCTGTTTAAAGTGTTTATGATTATTATTATTACTATCCATAGCGTACATAGCAAAACAGAGAAGGAGGCAAGCACTGGTAGAACTGATAAGTCCTGTTTTCTGAAACAGACAACACATTTGGAAGTAGGAACCATGCCCACCCACCCCACAGAAGCGAACCAATACCAAACAACACACTCGGAACACAACACAATTTGAGAACTGGGAACTAATTAAACAACTTACTTCACATGGCGGGAAATCATAAGCAGAGGGAGGGAGATTCAGAGCAAGTTTGTGATCCAAAACCTGAGATCACGAACAGAAGCCGAAAAATTTCCTGAGAGATTTATACCTGTGTAATGCAAGACTTGATGTTGTGAAGGATCAGAAGTAGAGAGAGGAAGATTTAGAGCGAGGGCCTTCGAGAGAGATTTGCATTTGTCTAAGGCAAATGCTAATCGATGCCCCTGGGGCACAAGTTTGAGTGTATTAATTGAGTTTAAAACTTAGCAAATGGTTAGTTCCCATGCAATGAGTTATTAGCCCCACTAACTTGCATTAACTACCATAGTAGGAACAATTTAAATACCAACTACACCAATGCTTAAAGTTTATTTTTTCCTTTATGAAACTGAATGCTCCGCATTTTTATTTTAAATAAAATGCGAACAACATCAGATATTGCAGTAACAATAGATTGAGACCTTTTTTAAGAAAATAAACCTAACCCTTTGCCAAAGTTGGGAGGAAAAGAGAAGAGAAGAGATAGGATTAGTCTTGACGTGTATCATCGCTCATATACCACCCCTATTCCATACATCTCATATATCGAATTTTAGAAGAAAAGTGTTGGTTTTGGAAGAAAAAATTTTAATTTTAAAATTTTTGGAAGAAAAGTGTTGATTTTGGAAGAAAATTTTAAAAATTAATTTTTTAAAAGGGATCCTAAATTAATTTTAAAAAGTTATTTTTTTTGCTCAATACTAATATTATTCAATCTATTTGCCTGTTTGAAAGGGATTTTGTTCAAACTAAGAAAACCTTTTCTTTTTTTTCTGAAAAAACAAGTTACAATTGCAACGGAAAATGATTCAATCCCTCTCCATGGCCTCCACAGTTTTATTGTGTTTGAAAACCTTTCATGTACCTAACTTTTAAAAGGGAATTGTCATTACGAATAGGTTTTATAAACATTTACTAGTATAGAGAATAATGGTTAATGGTATTAATGTTTTGTTAGTTCCCATAAACACAACTCATTTATGTGGGTATATTTATTGCACCTAAAGCATTGCCCCAGGGGCACTTATTAGCAGCACCGTTTGTCTAAAGCAAGATTTGATGCTGATTCTAATTCTTGGGGAGGCAAATTTTTGAAGTACTCTAATGCACTATGGGGGCAGCCTAAGAGACTAAGAGTAGATTAGGGAAGAGGAAGCCAACGTCCGCCATGTGCTATACTATGAGCTTACCCAAAAAGCCCCTCCAAACCACAACAGATCACAGACACATTCACAGGACACAAACGGAAAATCTGAAAAGTCTGATAAGGGCAATATAGTAACCCGGAAATACAATGCAAGAAAATTACTCAATCATGAATCAACCCTCAACCATCCACTGAAGACAAACCACCAAAGGCTAGAGGCAGAGGGGCATTTTCGGGGGAACATGCACAAAATGGTTCTTCATCGAATCATCGCTTGCACCCAAAAAAAGGCGTGTCTACCGGAGATTTTTCCTAATAATTATGGTTCTATCAAACTTTTGGTAGTGTTTAATTGACAGCCGGCCCTAACTTTTTGGGGGTTTCAAGCGAAAATTAAAAATAGGGCCTGTTTTTTTGGTCTATAATAAGAGAAAACAAAGTAGGAGGAGCTTTACAATTCATAATTTTTTGGAGGCCTAAAGTGGCTGCATCACTTGCTTTAGCTCAGAGCCGGCTCTATGTTTAAGCAAGAAAATGGGAGTTGATGAGCTTATTGCAATAGATTTTTTTTTTTTTTTTTTGTAGATTAATACCACAACTTTGCCGATATTTTCTCTCGCCATTAATTTCATCTAAAAATAATATTCTCGGCCTGGTAATTTTCTTGAGCAAAAGCCATCACTTTGTCAACTTCTACATAAAAAAAAGCCTAATAGTAACGGGCGGTTTGGCTAAATAATTCTATTGGATTACTTTTTTGCCTTTATTAAAAAAAAAATCACATTGACATTTCGCATTTGTTGGTCTTGCGTCAATTTTTTGTGGACTATTTATTCATCTCGACGATAAAAATCTTGAAAATATATAAGAATTATGATCAAAACCTGGAAAAAAAAACCCCAAAGACAAAAATGAACCAAATCATACAGGTTTTTTGAATTATTTTGGTCTTTATGTTTGTTTAATATGGTTCATATTTTTAAAATTTTACGATTTCTCTTATCGAAATGAACCATTAATATAAGTAAAATTGACGCAAAAGTAATAAATGCAAAAAAAAAAAAAAACCATTATTGAGACAAACCACTCCTAAGTTTGACCAATAGATTAACAACAGGTGGACGTGCCCGAGTCGGTATTGGGCATCAGTGGCAACGCCACACTTGAGGGTGTGGAGTCGGCTGACCCCATGGGAATTTTTTTAACTATTGCAAAATTAATTTTTTTTCCAAATTAATAAATGACACCACACTATATAATTTTTCAATCTTAGAAACAGATTTTCACACTCTCTTGTTTTGTAAATGCACTCCTCTTCTTATCTTTTAGTACACAAAATTACACAAAAATTTCACTAAACAACAAAAAAAATGGGGTGCATTTATCAATAAAAGAGAGTACAAAAATCACTAAAAAAAATCATACGGAATAAAAGACGAATGGACTAAAACACAGCTCCACTTTACTGCTATGTTCTCTCTTCATTGCGTATTTGTCTTTCCATGTAATAATCCGAAGATTGCTATGGATTTGCTCTTTCCTAAGCTCTCAAGTTTTATCAACTTGCATGTGGCCATTCCATACGGGGCTTTGCCTAGAGTTTAATCCCGGGGATTAGTTGAGATAACTGAGAGTTATAAAAAAGATTTATACATGATTAATTAGTAAGAATATTGATGTTTATGAATGACCCCATGCTCCCAAAGTCCTGGAGTTGCCACTGTCGAGCATGACTAAAATAACATGTGGGCTCTGCCCGCCCAGGATCAAATCCAAAATAAAGTATCTTCTGTTGTACCCAAAAAACAACAGAAAAGCTAGACCATCTTCCAAATTTCCTCAAAGCTTAAGTCTTGTTCTGTTTTTCCTCCTGCTTCATCACTTGCTAACTCTTCTTTCATCCCCTTGTCTTGAGCCTCTTTAATCTTCACTTTGGCATTCACATGGTATCTGGTGTCCATTGGTAAAGCATTAAGAAGAACACATGAAAACTACATAGAAAAACTCTGTCAAAATAGCCATTTAAATCCAAGTACTCACCTATTACTTGACGATCCCGGCTCATCCATTATACTTAATTTGGTTAATCGGCTTTCTAACGGCCGCACATAATCAGAATAAGCCGTAGAAGTCTTCTTACAAGCACCTGAGCCGGCTGGCCATGTCACCGGGACTACTAAATTCCTGCAGTAATCGAAGTAACATAACAAGTAAAGGAAAACTCCTTTTTATGAGCAACACATCTAGAGCATTGGTGGTATTTTTTTCTTTTTCAAGCCTTATGAAGTTACTTCTCCACTTATCCTCACCTCTTGGTCCGAAGTAAACCTGATGCACAGAATTGCCTCTCAGGAGGCAGGTTGCTTGTAAGAGAAATTCAAAAAAACTAAAAGCTTTGACAAAAAAGGTTTACTCACTGATGTATCATATAGTAACGGCACTTTGAAACGGGAAACTTGAAATGGATTCTTCTTGAATTTAATGAAAAAGCCACCTCAGGTGAGTAGGAGAGATTTTTCACATTTGTTAGTTTGTGTAGCACTACCCTACTTGTAAATGACTGTCTAGAAGCATTGGAAGAAAGATTTTGTATATCAGCTGATAAGCAACGAGATTTTGGATCTCTTATACCAATACTTAAAACGCTGGTTGGAAGCCCAGTGAGTATCAGCTGATATTCAAAACTGAAGGACGGACGGTGACAGTTTGGTTGTCCCAAGGAGTTTCCGGTCCGGGGGATAGAGTGTAGTCACACAGTGGGAAGAAAGGTTGTAGAGATAATAATAATAATAATAATAATGTGCTGGCGACGAAAGAGATCATATGGTTGAGGTAATGGAGATGAATGCAGATAGAGAGGGGTCAAACATCAATCTCATTTCATATGCAAGGAGAGATTGGGTGACAGCTTGGTCTTCCGACCTTAACTCGTCTTCTGATCATGCCGGCCACTCGGTTTTTTCAAGTCATTTCAATTCCTTTTCAAGATCATATTATCTAGGTAAAAACAAATAGATGTGGAAAACTAGGAATATTTTATTATGTCCCAGGGTCATATTATCTAGGTAAAAACAAATAGATGTGGAAAACTAGGAATATTTTATTAAGTCCTAGGGTCTTAGAAGATAGGAATATTCTTCTGTCCCCGATTCAATGGTACATAGCTATATGTCTTCCAATCAATAGTTGCGAAATATTTTTATATCATTGCTTAATCCAAGAAAACATATGATCGGCATTTCATACATCAAAAAGTATCCTAGATTCGTACGTCAAAATGGTCTAGGAGGAAATTATGTGAAAACAAGAAATCGCATGCATACCCTTCAAAGTGTCTGCATTTGCAGCGGTTCATCTTATCAACCGTATAGTTCCCAAACAAACTGTCTAGATGCTTTGCCAGTTTTGGTATCTCGGCCATAGGCAAAATATCCCAGAACTTTAGAACCTGAAAGTCTTTTGAACCTTCCCTGACAACGTCCACACTCCAAATGAGGTTCAGCCATCCATTGACTGTGTACAGCTCCAACAGCTGGGAAGAAGTCCCACCCTGTTTTTCGAGAATGTTAGCCTTTCGACGCTGATGCCAGCAGCCACTTGAAAGCCTTTGTATGAAGCAAAGCACTTGCTTTCGGAGATCTACGTTCTTAATTCTAGAATTGGACTTCACAAAATTGTCACTGAAGCAAGCCTACAAGAGAAGAAATGAAGATGATCCCGTCATTATTGTTTGAAAAGAAACAATTTCCGAAGAAACGAATTTAGTCGAATGGGAAAAAGCTTAATCACTTGTCAGAGTCACTATTTAGGATCCAAAGTTTTTTTTTTTTTTTTTTTATGTTACCAACGTAAGATGTTAATTTCTACAATGAAGCAGAGACAGGTTTAGTTTGTGAAACACACGCGTCTCAGTTTGTTAACAGGAGTTGATTTCCACCATCAAGGAATCACTACCTACTTGTAAACGCAAATAGTTATGAGCATCATTCTATTCTTCCAATTTTATCAGATAATAGTAATATTTTCTTGGTTTTCACAGAGAAAGTACCATTCAGTGGTTCTAATCAAGAATTTAGTAGCATGATTCTCAAAGACAATTACTTGGACAATTCCAAATGGGAAAATTTCAAAATACACACCTAAACTATTGCTCTGTCATTAAATTAACAATCTCCTGTCTCAATCTGTCAAATTACTAACGGATTGAGATGAGTTGGACTAACTTCTCCGTTACATTGCTGAGTGGGATCAGGGTAATTTCATATCTCTCCCTCTCCTAGCCCACTTTTCTTCTTCTTCCTCTAATCGCCCCCTCCCCCTCCCCAAAGCCCAACTCCAATTTGGTGGCAGTGGTGATTGATTGGTCGTTGGGTTGTGAAGTTGGTGGAAGGAATGGTTATGAATTGATGGAGTTTTAGTGGTGGATAAAGCCAATTCAATTTAATAAGCTACCCCCCCACTGATCTCTCTCCTCTGCGCACATAATTGGACGATGAGAGAGATGGGTTTCTCTCTCATGCTCTGTTCTCTTATGTGTGTTTTCGATTGGAGGGTTTCTCTCTCTTCCTCTCTCCTGCTCTGTTCTCTTAACTCTTAGTCACAAGAGAAGGGGAGTAAGAGAGAGATGAGAGGATATTAAGGGAGGGAAAGGGAGTTGAGACGTGTCATATTTCAAGTAGGATGTGATTCCACGTTAGCACATTTAATGGAGCTCTACGTCTGACTCAACAAAAACCGTTGGCAATTTGACAGATTGAGACGGCAGGCGGTTAATTGTATGACGGGGCAATAGTTTAGTGTTGAAAGTGTATGTATTGAATGACGGGGCAATAGTTTAGTGTTGACGTTGGCAATTTGACAGATTCATACTCCTTTTTTTTTTTTTTATATCCACACTATTTTTTTTTGTTTTTTAGTGTTGAAAGTGTATGTATTTTTTTGCTAAAAGATAAAAAATGAGAGTGTAAAAATCAATTCCCTAATTAATACTGTATTGTTTACAAATAAAGGAAGCATACCTTCCACCTTGTATTGCAAAATAGCAGCGAATCAATTGCGAGTAACGCATCAAGTTGGTTAAGCTCCACCAAGGCACCTGCAACAACTTGAGCCAAGTTCTTGTCATCACTAGCATCAAAAAAGCAACTCCGAGCCTGGGCATCAACAACTAGTTTCTTCCAGACAGAGCCGCTGTTTATCAAAGTAGCACCGTTGCCCAGTATCCAGAGGCAATGCCTATACCAAGAAAGCAGAAATGCACTTTACGAAACATACCAGGGTGGAACCAAGATTTCTAGAAGGTGTGGACTCACTGAGGCAAGACGGTTTTAGGACACTCAAAATATTGCCGCCTACAATAAGAATCGTGGTGGTTTTGGGCGGGGAAGTAAGAATATTGCTTGAATAAGTGCGCAAAGTAGAAGAAATGAGAGAATAGAATAAGTCGAGACTCGAGAGAGAAAGAGAGATAGAGGTGCTTCACCCTTGCAAGGATTAGGCGATTTCTGCAAGGAAGGACTGTAGCACAAACCCCAATTACAATGGCCTTAGCCTTGTAAAATTCAATTCATTAATTAACTCTATTCCAAATGAAAGATTACATCTCAATTTATAATCCATGGGAAATACTCTTCTAATTCCTAGAACTCCAAATGAAATGAAACTAATTAATAAATACATCCAGAAAGATATGTGAATGAACCTAGATATAAATGCATACATTGTACCTACTAACATGTGTTTAATGCATCTAGATGAATATTAATGCAAGCACTAAATTAATGGTGACCCTTTAACTACCAAACTACTATGAATGACCCTTGATCTACCAATCTTTGTACGAACCACTGCAGCTCTTGATTAGAGTCTCTGCAACTACCAAAATACCCTCATCTAGTAATTTATTAGGTTTTGTTGTCCTCATCACTCATTGTGTTCAAATACTGAGAGTAACTTTTGGCAAAAGTGAAGGGAAATTTTTGTTATCTTAGCGGGGTCTTTGGGACAATTTTTTATGTCTATGGTGGCGAATGTGGGAGATAATCAATAAATTGACCTATTATAAGGGTTTTTTTTTTCCCACTCAGTTCGACTCCACAACGACATTGCAACATATGGTAAAGCTAGCTATCACTGTGTTCAATCATGCAAGGACAATGTCCCATGTTCAGCTATGCAGAAACAATACCTTGCACGAGTGAGAGCCACATTAGTTCTTTGCCGATTGGAAAGGAAGCCCACAGAGCCACTCCCATTACATCGAACAGTGGAGATAATTATAAGATCCTCCTCACCTCCTTGAAACCCATCAACAGATCGAACGTTCACAGAGAAGCCACTGTTTGAATCTGTATTGTATGTTTTCCCAAGTTTTTGTTGGATTGCAAATACTTGAGCTTTATATGGCGATATGCAACCAACCCTGACCTTCTGTTTTGATGCCACTGATTCTGTAACAAGGAAAATGCATGCTTATTTACCACAATTTAGGCAGCAAATCAAATACTTGTAATTTATAATACTAAATCATACCACATTTTTCTTTGAAAATAGAAGAAGTACCTTTAAAGAGGCTTGCAACAATCTCGGAAACCACAGCCACCTCCACCATGTTTTTCCTGCTATATCTGCTATCGAATTCCTCTTTTCCATGGCTTACATTAATGAAAGAGTAGGATCCGTACATACTTCCTTGAAGAAAATGCCTCTCGTAGGTTTGTTCTTTGACATTCGGACCATCCAAAATCTTACTTTCGTAGAACTCCTTATTTGGAAACAAGCTTATTGATGGATGCATTCTGAACTGGACGTTTAGAAGGAGCCTCTTATGTCCTAATATTACCAGCCTCTCAAATAAGCTTCTTCCAAATTCAGCCGGCTGGCATATCTATTAGTAATAGATTCACAAAGTCAACAAAAACGGAGGTGTTTTACTTCAAATCAAGAATAGGCTTTGTATCCATAGACTCGGATTTCAACTGATAGGGTGGGGTTTAAGGTTTGCTTTCGATGGAATAATAAGAGGAATAGCCCTAAGTAGCTAGTACAACTAGAGTGGAATATGCAACAGAAGTAGAAGAGATATCAAACTCATCACGATAAAGCTTGCGAACACAATATTGAAAGCCATATGAAAACTATCGTATATCAATATTTTAGCCAGTTCTCAATAGTCAATACCAAACCAAACCATGCCTTCAGTCCCAATCATTTTATCTAATTCTTATTGCAAGATAATTTCAAGTTCTTTCATTTCAAATCCACATTTATCATAAAATGAAACCTTGGTGAATAGAAAGAAAAATGAAAACAACATACCTTGCTCTGGACCATTGCAGGCAGCTGCCGCTCATCCCCGATGAGTATAGCATGACGGAGACCCGACAACTGCAACGCAATAGTGGATTCACATTCTTTGAGCTGAGCAGCTTCGTCGATGACCAACAGTTCCAGTGGTGTTCCCTCTTTAAGCAATTTAGCTGAGCTTGAGGCTGTGCAAAATAGCAAGCATGCGTTTTGCAAGCAAAAACTTTGAATTGCAATGCGTCCAGTTATACGAGGCACACATACGGATTCAGAGAGGAACTTTAGTATTTGAATGCACTCTGTCTTGGAGGAACTCAAGTTTCTAAAGTGTTTAATCATGTTACCAATCTCGTCAACTCCACTCAAGACTTCTTTCAGACTCTTATTTGCAACAGCATGGGTATACATAGTCCCGATGGATTCTAGCAAATCGAGAGCCTTAACCATCTTCTTTACTGCATCCAACGAAAGAAAAGAAGTTGGCATATGTGTGTACAAATCTGTAGTACACATGATGAGCTGCTTTACAATAAGTTTGAATGTCTTCATGAAAAATTCCTCAAATGTCATCGGATCTTCATCCTTCTCCATCTTTTCTCCTTTTCCTTTGTTACTTTGAGTTAAATTGTCCTTTTCCACTCTTTCATCACACTTCAGTTTCCCTTTCCTCTTTGAAGATTCCTTCTTCTTCTTTTCCGTTTTCTTGTTTTCCTTCAAGGTTTGATCAATTTTCCTCCTCCAAATTCCCTTCTTGTTCACATCATTTACGGCTTGATCATAAATATCTCCCTCTTTTTCTTTGTTGTTAACAACCATCTCATTTTCGAAACCAGTCTCCTCTTCCTGCTGCTGCTCCTCATTATCCTCATTCTTCTTTTCTTGTTCTACTAAATACAAACGGTACATCTCTTCAGGGTCTTCAAGTAAACATATCATCGATTCTACGTTATGTTTCCACCCAGATTTTGGAGCAAGACAACGAGAAAGAGATTTAATACGGTGATCCATAAATATATCAAAAAGATCTTTATGATCATCAATCTTCATTCGCTTCCCATTACCAAACAATACTATATCTCCCAATCCATAAGTATCATACTCAAGTGCACGACTCACCAAACTCATAAGCCGTGAAGTAACTCCCAACACCGCAATGTTGGTTGGGGCACATGTCAATGTTTTGCATTTTATCCTCAATAGAACAAATAGTAAGGAAGCGACCGTCTTTGTTTTCCCAGTTCCGGGAGGACCCCATATTAGTTTGACAGTATTCTGATGACGACATTGTCTTGTGGCAACACAACTTAACACAGCATCCAGTTGGGAAGTGTCCAACTTAAAGGAGCTGATAGCATTCTTGACAATGGATACAACAGCTCGGTTGCTCTCTTCAGACAAGCACTTGGTACAGCTTTCCTCAATCTGTAAAGGATTACGACAATTGAAAAGATGCATGTAAATATGCTCATCTTGGCAAGCCGTACAAACAGTGGGATGATTGATGAGGAGTGAAATAGGTATTCAAATGGATAGGATAGTGAAAACAAAATGAAATTGCTTGGCGAGAAGCTTAAATTGCAATAGAAACTGGAGAAAAGGTATAACAAAGGGGGTCAAGTAGACAGCCACTGGAAGATATAACTCAAAAAACAAGCAAAGAAAAAACTCCACGTATGAATCACAAGCTACCTTCTATATCCCCAGAGGAAAAAATAAACAATGTAGTCATTTTAAATGGAGGAGAAACCGACCCCCAAACAATACCACACCATATCCCTGAAAGAGTCGATGTCATCAACTGTAAAATCCAACATGTTGTTTACATGGACAAGCACAACAGGTGAGATTTGCAGTCAAGGAAAGGTAATGGGAAGACGATACCTGTTTGTTTTTCATTTAGCTCAATAAAACATGGATCCCAATTTCTTGGAGGAAATATTTTCCTTATACTACAATGTGTCATGCGAAGTTGGAAACTAAATTTTCTAATTTTTTTTTTCTTGCAAATCAAATTAGCAATTGATATCTAATACATGTTTTTGTTTCCTTTCTTTCCCTATACTTGTTTGATCTTCCTAATGACAGAATGCATATTGTAACTATAAAACGAGTAAAAAGACTAAACTGTGATCTTACAATGAAATCCGGTTGCAGCACTCTTTTAATGATGTTCATGTTCAGCTGGGAGTTCAACGATGTCCATATTCTTAGATTAGTTACCATGTTTGTCAGGTAAACAGCAAAAAGACTTGGCTTCCTCTTATCCCCTCGTTCATCTCCATCTTCACCCAACATGATGGGCTTGGACGCCCGTATTGCAATATTTTCAGGATTTTCTTCGTCCACCCATTCGACTAAAGCAATAAGATATGGACTTTTAGGCCTGTCTAGATCATCAATACATTTCGGTCTCACCTCTGTCAAGGCCATAAGATCTCCAAACTCGGGCTCATACACTTCACCATTTGCAGTGTCTGTGTTTTCAGTCAATAAAATGTAGTAGGACAAGTCCAGAGGTTCGAAGTCTTTGGACTTTGTAACGCTCCATATTTCGCGGGAAGGAGCACGAGGCACTGTCTCCATGCTTGAGAACAAATCGGCATGTGTTTCTTCGATAAGGGGGTAGATAAATGAGTTCAAATACTCACTGGTTGATGAAAATGTCTTTGGAATTAGCTTAACCTGTTAAAAAGTTCTCAATTGTGAAGATTGAAAGTACGTGCAATTATGATCAAACAAAAAGTAATATATCCACTAAAGATGAAAATCATGAAATGCAAGCTACTCAACGAATTAAACAAGCATTTTTTTTCCTCAGTTAGTTGAAGATGGTATGTAAAAGATAATTGCACGGAAACAAAAATTAAGTGTCATGACTCATGACGTCTTACAAATGCGATTTACCCCTTACAATTAGTTTTTAAAAGCAAAACAAGAAAGAAAATAAAAGAGTGATTCTTGAATTCCATGGCTCCTATAGTGCCAAATATTTAAGGGTACTGGTAATGTCAAAACTGTTTTTGTTGGTACCAAAACTCCACTGCATAAAAGTTCTTGTACACTACACATGGTATAAGCCTTTTGTGCACTAGAGTTTTGACACTAACAAAAACAATTTTGGCATTATCATTTCCCAAATTGAATCATGGGTCCCTAGAGTCCTCATGCAAATATGTATTTTATCTCAAAACTCTTAAAATTTACATAATCGGCATCCCAGGTTTAGGCCCGGCCCTTGTGACTTTCAAGGCCCCAAGCGAGATATGAAAATGGGGCCTCTCATATTTTTCTATCTAAGTTAGTTGTTCACTATGAGAAGCAAAATTGCCTTGTGTCTTAGTGGCATGTTGCTTTGAGCATGTTTTTGGTATCTTAGATTGCGAGTTCGACTCTCACCGCCATGAATTTGAACGATTTTTTGCACAACTTTAAAAAATATGCATGAAAAAATAGGACTCCATGGATTGAACATGCGACCTCAAGGTTGCAGGACAAAGATCTTACTGCCACATTACACTCTCTCAATTCTAAAATATTTGACATACATAATATTTAATAAATTCTACTATTTTGGGTCCGATTGGAGGCCCTAGGCAGTTGCTTGGTGGGCCCATATCTAGGGCGGGCCAGTTTTATACATAGTTAAAGTTTCCCGAACTGTTTTAATTTTGCATGGAGTACGTTGAGACGGTAGACATGTCAAAAGTAATTATATATTGATCGACTAATTAACGAGTAATATATTTGCTGAAAGTATTTCTGATGAGAAAAAACTCTGGCACAGTAGATCAAACTCATTTATTTATTTATTAAAAATAAATCTGTAAATTATGCATGTGTTGATCGATAATTAGCACAATTAATATATAGTAGTTTCAAAAACATAAACGATTGGCACACCAGAGAAATCTAGAGAAAATCTCTCTCTCTCTCTCTCTCTCTCTCTCTCTCTCTCTCTCTCTCTCTCTCTCTCTCTCTCTCTCTCTCTCTCTCTCTGTATGTGTGCATGTGGAAACGTACATACGTACATTATTCATCAATAACGCTACATACTGGACAATTCAAACACAACACCATCCACAACCCCTCACATGCATGTGGAGACCACACGCACCCACATACATGCGAGGGGTTGTGAATGGTGACAGTCCCACATGTATGTGAGGGGTTGTAGAGATGTGTTTGGTGCGTGTGAGATGTGTTTGGTGCGTGTGAGGCCCACATGTTCGTGAGGGGTTGTGGAGATGTTGTGTTTGGTGCGTGTGAGGCCCACATGTACGTGAGGGGTTGTTGATGGTGTTGTGTTTGGGTTGCATGTGGACATCGCATCTAACTATGGGATTGTGGATGGTACTGTGTTTGGATTATTGTAGGCGACTTTTTGATTATTTATACACCAATATAGTACTTAACAAGGTAAAGAGAAGGGAGTTGATCAAAATAAAAAATAAAATGAAAAGGTAAAGAGAAGGGAAGGAGAATATATATAGATTGTAAGTAATCCAAACCTTGGCCTTGTAAAGATCTTTGTTGAACACATCAGAAAGAGACCAAGAGAATACCAAATCTATCAAGCCTTGTAATTCATCCTTTGATCCTCCCTTCTTTACATTACTTCCCATACTTTTAATATTTATTAATGAAACCCACTTCTTCGATCAGTACTTTCAACTCGATCAGATGTTCACAATAGCCTGAAAAAAACGCCAGAGAGAAATGAGCTGATCCATCATGATCATTTGCACAGTACACAAGGATGATACGAAGTATGTATGTTGCTCCCATTACCTAGCTAGCTAGCTTTTAAAAGCTTCCAATGCGCTTAATTAAGACGTCGAAAAAGGGAAATGCCGTACGATTTCCACCAGCAAACAATAGAAAAGAAGAAGAAGAAGAAGAAGAAGAAGAAGAAGAAAAGCAAAGGCATTTACGCAAGGACCCTTCTAACACGATAAGAAAATAATTTCAATGTGGAGCCTGGGCAGGTAGAGAGAGAGAGAGAGAGAGAGAGAGAGAGAGTGTGAGAGAGAGAGAGAGAAGAGTTTTAATTGTGTAGGAAGACAAAAGGACAGAGTAGACACGTAGAAAGAAATAGGTGATGAGAGAAGTGGGAACTGGGAAAGTCGGCCATGAACATGAATGATGGATGACTAGAGATAAGAGAGATTGTAACTTTTAGTTTAGTTAGAATTTTTTCTTGTAAAAACACATATTTTTAAGTTTTCGTTTTGCAAATCGGACAATTATTTTAGGACGGAAGGAGCATTGGAGCCGCACGTGAGAGAAAAAGGTGATCACTGATCACAGGACAACGTGAAAGGACGAAGAGACGACCCAGTGGAAGGGATGGAAGGATATAGCATTAACGGGTTTGGTTTTCCGATAATGTAAGTTACCCGCGCGCTGTAGGTGGATGGAAAGCAGCTGGACTTCGATCTGCAGTACAAAGCCAGATAACCAATCAAAGAAATGCCCTGCTGCTGACCCCTGCCATGAGATAGTGGTTTGCTCTAGTATTTTAAAAGTGGAAATTGATTTTCGCGCTTCACTTTTGTACGCAGATACTCCACTTTGTATATAAAGTTATAAGTAATTTCACGTTAAAAGTGGAGCAACTATGTATAAAAGTGGAGCGCCTATGTATGAAAGTGGAGCGCTAAAATCAACATCCTTTAAAAGTCTTGAGTTCGATTCTTCTTGTTAACCCTTGGGTCGGCTCATTCCCCCGAGTAAATGTGTAAAACGGCTGAGAGATGTAAAAATTGGTCCGAAGTGTACGCAAACTGAACAGAAACATCTTGCATTACAAACAACAAAGAAATGGCTGGTTCACGTCAAGGTTCATGGGTCACAGTACCCTTAGCCACAAAGAAATTAATCTGAGCTCTTTTATTCAGTACTCCGTATCTTTTCTCCATTATGTAGTCAATATCAACAAATTAAAGAAGATAGATTGCCCAGCAACTTAAAATGTAAGGAAACTGTAACGACTAAAGTCAATTATGATTCCCACTTTAGTCCTATTCCTAGTCAAAATACATAAGCCGGGACTTTATTCCGACAATAAAAACAAGGAGGGTCCTAATGGTAAGAAAGAAGCTCCTACCAAACTCTCTCTCTCTAATATTTTCTATAAAAAAAAATTGGGTGTTTTGCGATACATGTAAAAAGATCTTCATGATGTTGTGGGGGTTTTTTGTCTTTTCTTTTTCTTTTTAGTTTTTCGCTCGGATTGCCATCGGAGGATCTTTACTTTGAATCTATCCCTTCCCTAAGGGACATAATTTTAGTGTCTTTTATCTTTAACTCCACTATTGCCGCACTAGTTTCAGTTTGCTTCTTTGCAGCATGTGAAGAGAGTATGAGACTCGCGTCCAGCCATTAGACACAAGTTCTCCTTTTCTTTTATTGTAACTATGGCTGTAAACGAGCTGAATTGAGCCAGCTTTAGAATGCCCAACTAGTACGTTACATTAGTTTTAGACAAATCGCATGAGTTGACAAATGGGCAGACAAGAAATTGGCTTAAACAGAAGAGAAATTGGGGGGTTTTGCGCGACATTTGATGCGGTGATGAATGAATTGGACCTCTATATTTTGAAATTCTAGTCATAATACGCGCGATAAATGGGTTTTGAAGCAGAGCCCAGTACGGAGCATTTTGGACCATCGCTTCATGAGGTGGCTCGGTGAGACAAAGGCCAAAGAATGAAAATGAGGGATGAGTCTCGAAATATAATCAAGCTTAACGGGGAAATGTTGGATATTAAGGTTGATTAAGCGGTGGGGTTGAATGCGTTCGGGGAGTACTTGAGAATTAGCAAAGGGGTGCAGTTAGGTGCTAGGAGTTAAGGGCATCAGAATTTCAACTCCTTTAAGGTGTCAATCTAACTATTCTACCAAGAGTAACTTTCACCGAGAAAAAAAAAAAAAAAAAGTGTTTCCGTAGCTCTTTTCACCCCTCAAAAAGTGACAATATCTTGGGTGGCTTAACAGGCTAGACCTCCTGAGGTGGACTTTATTCAGCGGGTGTTTATCCTGGGCAGATTACAACGGGAAATCGTTTGATGGCTTGAGGGGTCACAAATGATGGAAGAGATGTGTTTTGAGTCGTGGAGGCATATATAGAGTCTCACGATCACTTGTTTTTTGATTGCCAGTATTCAGATATGGTTTGGGAATCTGTCAAATGCATGTGGTGTTTATTCTCCTATATATTGTGGACCTAGCTTCTGAAATCAGATGGGGCATTCCAGATTGTTTAGGGGAGTCCTGTGCGGGCTAGTAACTTCAACCATAGTCTTGATGCTTCAATACGTTATATTTAGAGGGCAAGGAATGGTAGGATTTTCCAACAGATTCGTCGAGATTCTGGGACTGTTGGGATGAAGATCATGGAGGCTGTGGTGGCTTGTGGTTGTTCTTGGCGAAATGTTCCTCAGTCTGTTGAGAATCAAGGCTATCCCCTTGATTCTTTTGGGCTTGGTCCTTTTATAAAAACATCTTGTTCCAAAAAAACTACCGTGAGCCAAATACGGTACTATTACAAATTCATACTTCAATGTAAGATGATAAAAAGGAAAAATTAGCACAAAAAGATTATATAAAGAACACCAACCATATTGATGTAGCATATCGAGTTTAAAAGAAGAAACATGATGCATAAAGAGAAAATAGAGACAGTTCATAAGGCTTGAAGGCGGCCATCAAAATGCACTCCAAATCAGGCTTAAGCCATAAGTGTAAAGCTACACCATCTTCTGTTCCCCACCCAAAAGAAAAGAAAAAGGAAAAAAAATTAAACAATCTACCAGATTTCCTCAAAGCCAAATATTTCTTTGTTCTGTCTACTGCTTCATCACCTGCCAACTCCAGGAAAACTGTAGAAAAAAAAAACTGTGTCCGAGTAGCCATTTCAAATCCGGTACTCACATATTACTTGACGATCCTGGCTCATCCATTATGCTTAGTGAAGCCAAACGTCTCCCTATATAATCCGAATCAGCTGTAGAAGTCTTCTTACCAGCACTTGAATCAGCTGCCATGCCACCGGTACTAAATTCCTGCAGTAATTGAAGCAACATATAAAAGAAAAGCCCCTTTTATAAGCAACATATCGAGAGCTTAGGTGGTATTTTTTGCTTTCAAGCCATAAAGTTGCTCCTTTTCCCCTTATCCTCCCCTCTTGGTCCAAAATAGACCTGATGTACAGAATTGCCTCTCAGGAGGCAGGTTTCTTTATACTTGCTTATAAGAAAAATTCAAAACCTAACTACTTTGACAAATGTTTTTACTCACTGAGGGATGATGTAGTAATTGCACTTTGAAACTTGAAATGGATTCCTCTTGAATTTAATGATGAGGCCACCTCAGGTAAGTTGGAGAGATTTTTCACATTTGTTAGTATGTATGGCATTACTCCAGTTGTAAATGACTATCCAAAAGCATTGGAAGCAAGATTTTGTATATGAGCTAATAAGCACTGGGATTTTCGATCTCTTAAACAGATACTTAAAACACTGGTTGGAAAGCCAATGAATTTGTAGAGTCTACTGAAGTGCACTCTACTTAGTCACCCTTCAAAGTAGAAAGGTAGCAAAATACAGTTTTGAAGCTAACTTTTGTAAATTCTGCTAGAGATGCTCTAAACCTCCTATTGGGCTTAATATGTAAGTATTTTAAAGAGTGAGTTCAATTTGTTCATACTTCTTTATCCAGCATCATTGTGTTATAACATATACTTCAGTCTCTAAATAGCTTGCCAAGGTTACTGAGATACAGAAGTGAATGCAGCACATTCATCTACAACTTGTCACATAGGCTGAATAAATATTAATCTTTAATACACTGGGCAGCAGTTAAAGGAAATAATTTTTCCCACTCTCTCCTGGTGTAATAGACTCACATAGTAGGTCTCATCTCCATGTCATTTTTCAAGTCATTGCGTTTTCAACCCACATCCCTCAGAAGCCATTTACAATAAGTTCATTTTCTTCCAAGAGAGCAGGATACTACTATAATACTATTCATGCTAAACCTTGTAAGAACACAATACAAAGTACAGGGACAACAAAAGACTAAATAAGAGTTAACTCAAAACATATGCTTGGGGTGTAGAAATCAATTAAATTATCCCAACAAAGATTAATTACCCCTTGGTTAGAAGATATTTGTACCCTTGTAAACTGCGAGTTGAGCCGGTCTTGGCGATTAAACAGGCCACCTAACTGTCCAGACGTAGGAAATGGAGCAGGCCGACCACGCCAATCACAGCCGCCTGGCTCGGAATGACGAATCTGAAATTGATTTTGCGGCTGCAGGAATGAAAATTATGTCACAACCAGTGAGCTCGCAAACTCAAAATGATTGAAACAAATACCCTTATGCAAATTACATGTCCGGACTCAATAATGGCCATAAAACTTTCACTGCATCAAATTAACCATGAGGAACTCTTGATGCAAGAAAAGAGTAGGGCATTACACAAAAAAGAAAAGAGTGATATGATAAGTGGAATAATTGCCATACTCTATACGGCATGCATTTTTTTGGGTTACATGGGTCTCATAATGATGTCAATGTACTAGAATGGTTTCTGTATTTAGTGAGCTTGCACCAGCGTGTGCTCCTTCTGTTGATTACACTGTTAACGGCGATTATTACCTACCTATTACCTCGCTGATGGTATACATCCACAGTGAAGCATTCTCTTAAACTGCAGTAGCCTCGGGCAAAACTATACAACTCAAATTCAATCACAATGATCCTTGTAGAGAATAACAGCAAATCCAATCAACAGTATCATTGCTGTACTATCTGTAAGGACCGCAAATTTCAACCGCAGAATCTCATGTATTTCGATTTCTGAGAGTTTAAAATAGTAAATCATATTTCAAAACTTGTCAATTGTCAGTTATAACCCCAGAGCTTCTCAAATCACTTGCCAGTTGTCACTAATAAGAACCAAATTTCTTTCTGTTGCGGACTGAAGAATATAATTTCTAAAGTGAGTTTAATTTCCCGTTTTACCAGATTACGATGTTTCCATGGTTTTTTGCTATCAAAGTGGCAAGAGAAAAGAAGGAAACAGGGAAAGTGGAAACGTAGCAGGGGAACAAGGTAATAGCTTAGACTTGCCGAAACAAATTGCCTAATGCAGAGTTCATAGCCTGCAAAGATAGTAATACATAATGTTTCTTTTAAGTTCTCATGGAAAATATTCAGTATTTACACTCAATTATAAATAGAGATACCAAGATTTACGTAAACACGAAATCATTGACAAGAAATGCCAAAATGTGAAATTAAGGGAAGTATACCTTCCATCTAGTATTACGAAATCGTGGTGAATCAGTTATGGATAACGTGCCAAGTTGGTTAAGCTCAACTAAGACACCTTCCACAGCTTGAGCCAAGTTCTTGTCATCATCAGCATCATAAAAGCAACTCCGATCCTTGGCATCAACTACAAGTTCCCTCCAAACAGAGCCGCTGTTAATCAAAGTAGCACCGTTGCCCAGTATCCAGAGGCAATGCCTATACCATGAAAGCAGAGATGCAAATTACAACACTTCATTCGACCAATTTCTGGATAACAAGAAGGTGAACTGATCTGCTTCGCTAAAGGAACAGCCCTTGGGGTGGAGCCAAGATTTCTAGACAATGCAGTCAAATACCTAGAGACACTTTTGGCAACGGTAAAAGAGGAAGTTTAATTATTTTAGAGGGTCTTTGGGACAATTTTTTTCATATCTGTGGGGGCAAATGTGGGAGATAATCAATAAAGTTTGACCTATTATAGGTTATTTTTCATACTCAGAAGTGACTCCACATTGCCATTGCAAAACATGGTAAAGCTAGTTATCACAATGCTCATTTATGCAAGGACAATGACATATGTTCAGCTATACAGAACAGTACCTTGCACGAGTGAGCGCCACATTTGTTCTTTGACGATTGGAAAGAAAGCCAACCTCTCCTTTTGCATTACATCGCACAGTGGAGATAATTATGAGATCCTCCTCACCACCTTGAAACCCATCAACAGATCGGACGTCTACCGAGAAGTCAGGGTATGAATCTGTATTGTATTTTTTCCCAAGTTTTTCTTGGAGTGCAAATACTTGAGCTTTATAAGGCGATATGCAACCAACTCGGAGCTTCTGTTTTGATGCCACAGATTCTGTAGCGAGGTAAATGCATTCTTATTTACCACAATTTAGGCAGTAACAAACACTAGCAATTAAAAATACTAGTAAATCTTACCACATTCATCATTGAAAAGATAAAAGTACCTTTAAAGAGGCTTGCAACAATCTCACAAACCACCTCCACCTCCACCATGTTTTTCGTGCTATGCCTATCAAACTCCTCCTTTCCCTGGCTTACATTAATGAAAGAATAGGATCCATACATACTTCCTTGAAGAAGACGCCTCTCGTAGGCTTGTTCTTTGACATTCGGACCATCCAAAATCCTACTTTCGTAGAACTCCCTATTTGGAAACAAGCTTATTGATGGATGCATTCTGTACTGGACGTTAAGAAGATGCTTCTTGTGTCCTAATGTCACCAGCCTCTCGAATAAGCTTCTTCCAAATTCAGCCGGCTGGCATATCTGTTAGTAACAGATTCACAAAGTCAACAAGAAATGTGTTTTACTTCAAATAAAAAAACTAGGCTCCATTTACATAGACCTGGATTTCGAACAAAAGGGTTTGGTTTAAGGTTCAGTTTCAATGAATAATAAGAGGTGTAGCCCTGACTGACTTATTGCACAATAATGTTAAGTCCCTTCATTTGAAATCCAATCATGGAAATGGTGAATAGAAAGAAAAACGAAAAACAACAAACCTTGCTTTGAACCATTGCAGGCAGTTGCCGTTCATCCCCAATGAGTATAGCATGACGGAGTCCAGAGAGTTGCAAAGGAATAGTGGATTCACATTCTTTGAGCTGAGCAGCTTCGTCAATAACCAACATATCCAGTGGTCCCATCCCTTCTGTATGCAATGTAGCCGAGCTTGAAGCAGTGCAAAATATCAAGCACGCATTTTGCAAGCAAAAACTCCGAATTTCATAGTGTTCAGTGAAATTTGGCAAATTTATTGTGTCAGAAAGGAATCTAAGTATTTGAACACACTCTCTATTGGAAGAACTAGTGTTCCCAAACTCGTCAACTCCATGCCAGGCTTCTTTCAAACCCTTATTTGCAACAGCATGCGTACACATAGCTTCAATGGATTTGAGCAAATCGCGAGCTTTCATCATCTTCTTTACCACTTTCAATGAAATGAAAGAAGTTGGCATATGTGTGTACAAATTTGTGATACAAAAGATGAGGTTATTTCCGATAAGTTTAAATCTCTTGATGAAAAACTCTGCAAATGTCAATGGATCTTCATCCTTCTCCGCCTTTTCTCCTTTTTCTTTGTTACTTCGAGTCAAGTTGTCCTTTTCCTCTCTTTTGTCACACTTAAAATTCCCTTCTCTCTTTGCAGGCTCCTCCTCCTCCTTCTTCTTTTCCTTTTTCTTGTTTTCCTTCAAGGTCTGAACAATTTTCCTCCTCCAAATTTCCCTCTCATCCCCATCATTTGAGTCTTGATCGATATCTTCCTCTTCCTCTTCGTCTTCGTCTTCGTTGTTATTTACCATCTGATTTTCAACATTTGTCTCCTTCTCCTCCTCCTCTCCCTTATCATCGTCCTTATACTTCTTCTTTTCTTGTTCCAAATACAAACGGTACATCTCTTCAGAGTCTTTGAGTAAACATATCATCGACTCCACATTATGTTTCCACCCAGACAATGGAGAAAGACAACTGGAAAGAGCAACAACACGGTAATCAAGAAATACATCGAAAATGTCTTCATGATTATCAATCTTCATTCTTTCTCCATTGCCAAATAAAACTATATCTCCCAGCCCGTAAGTATCATACTCAAGTGCATGACTCACCAAACTCATAAGTCGTGAAGCAACACCTAAAACTGCAATATTGGTTGGGGCACATGTCAGTGTTCTGCATTTTATCCTCAACAGAACAAATAGTAACGAAGCCACTGTCTTTGTTTTCCCAGTTCCGGGAGGGCCCCATATTAGTTTGACAGTATTTTGATGATGACATTTTCCCGTAGCAACACAACTTAACACAGCATCCTGTTGGGAGTCATCTAACTTAAAGGTACTGGTGGCATTCCGCACTTCGTTTTTGACATCTCGGTCAATCTCTTCCAACGAGCAATTTATACAATTTTCCCCAATCTGTAAAGGATTACAGGAAGTGAAAATCACACATGTAGGTACATTTACGCATGCAAACCGAATGAAACACTAAGATGATTGATGATGTGCGAAATATGTATTCAACTGGTTATGAGCATACAACTTTGAAAAGAAAAAACTAATTGCCTAATCGAAAATAACCAAAAGTTATATGAAGTTCGGGGAAAAGGTACAAGAAAGGGACATGAAGTCCGCCGAAGAACATACTATTCAAAAACAAGTGAGGCAAAAACTCTTAAAAATGAATCACACACCGCCTTTCTAATGCGTAGAGTTTTTAAAAATAAAAAATAAACATGGAAACCATCAATCAGGAGGAGAAACCGATTTCTAAAAGAAGATATAAAACACACTCCCTGCGATAGAGAGGCAATGTCATCAGCCGTAAAATCCAATATGTTGTTTACATGGACAAGCCCGGAAGGTGAGATTTGTTTGTCAAGGAAAGGTAAACTTCTCGAAGGAAACATTTCCCAGCACAAATTTGTTTTCTGAAAAAGTTTTCTTGGAAATCAAAGTTCTAATTGAAATCTTTGTTCTCCATCACTTAAATTCTCCGGAATTACTTTCCCTATGTGATGAATGCACAAGTGACAATAAAACAAGAAAAAAGAACTGAATTGCGACACTTACAGTGCAATCCGGTTGCAGCACTCTCTTAATGACGTTCATGTTCCCCCCTTCCAGCTCTGACTTCAATGCCGTCCATATTCTTATGTTAGTTATCATGTTTGCAAGGTAAACAACAAAAAGACTTCGCTTATTCTTATCCTCTGGTCGATCTCCATATACACCCAACGCGATGGGCTTGGACGCCCGTATTTCAATTTTTTCAGAACCATATTCCCCCATCCTTTGAACCACAGCAATAACATAAGGACTTTTAGGCCTGTTAAGATCACCAATACATTTCGGTTTGATCTCTGTCAAGGCGACAAGATCTCCAAACTCGGGCTCATACATTCCTTGAAAACTTGAAGCGACTCTGCTTCTATTCAATGAAATGTTGTAGTACAAGTCCTTGGGAGGTTTAAAGTCCTTGGATGTGTTAACGGTCCATATTTCACTCGTAGGAGCTCGATGGACGGTCTGAATGCTTGAGAACAAGCCAGTGTGTGTCTCTTCTATGAGGGGGTCTATAAATGAGTTCATATACTCATTGGTTGATGAAAAGGTCTCTGGAATTGGCTTAACCTGGTAAAAGTTCACAGTTGTGAAGATTAAAAGTACTTCCAAATATTCAAACACATAAAGTACATTCACTAAAGATAAATCGCGAACTAGTTGACAGATTCAACAAGCTTCTTTCTCAGTTCGTTGATATCGGCTAGATGGGTCCATTTCTTTGAATTGATCTCGTTCAAAGATGGTATGTAAAAATATTGCACAAAAACGAACAAAAAAACGTGCTATGATTCCTTAGAGATGGGATTTTCACTAACAAAAAATCAATTTTCAGAACCAAAACAAGAAACGAAACGAAAGGAGTGATTCCTGAACTTCATAACTCCTGTATTTTTAAATCCTACTGCGGCGTGTATTAAGATCAACTGTATAGGATAGAAGTGATATTAGTATCAAGATATTTGATGAAAAGAATATATGCATATTGTGAGTCTCACTGTTATCCATTCTGTTCCTAGCACAATAATTCTAGAGGGGTTTCATTGTGATTTCAAATAGACGTATAGGGTCACGTACCAATTCCAGAGAAACTCGATCAAACTGCTATCGTTTTAAGAGTTCGTGAGGAACACAGTAAACAACATTGAACGCAGCAAATCAAAAAAAAAGGTTGTGTCAATATTGATCTGAGGTTTATTTGACAACACTTCGAGAATGTTTGTTTCATAATGATGTTTACTGGTAGGAAATGCCTTGAGCATGGAATAATCTCTCGCCTAATCCTTGCCCATTTTGATGCAAGGAAAACTGATTTCCTCTGGTTTTCTCATTTGAACGCCATTTTCGTTCGTGCCTAACGGCGTGAAATATCTGCCGGCGTTGGTCTCCCACCGAGCTTCACTGTTGGGTGACTCAGGCCTCGCCTAACAGCTTGGTTGAGCTTCCGCGGTAGTTTTTGGGGTTTTGTGCATGGGTTTTCGTTTTCTCCAGTAGTGTTTTGCTAGTGATTGCTGGTTGAGACGGATCGGTGGTGGGTGTGTTGTCTGTCTGAAGCTGGTGCGCGCCGGTGAACGGCCGGCGGTGATTTTGAATTTTCTCGGTAAATTAAATTAGGGCTGGGTTTTGGGTTTTTTTTTTGCTGTGCGCTGTAATTTTCATATTTGGGCTAATATAGGCCCTTTTGAATCCGGATATTTTAGGTCCACAGATGTATTGGCTCTGCTCTCAAGGTGTGTTGGGCTTGTCCCAACTGATTGTATTTGCAGCTTTTGGTCAGGGAAATATCGTTACGGGGACTATTCATCTTTCTTTTCCTTTTTTTTTGTCACACTGGACCCCTATTTCGTTTATATCAAAATAAATCTGTACAAATACTGTGATGATTGATATTTTTTTTTATTTGCGTGATGATTGATATTCATATTCTATGGATATAAATTTAGCATGACTGACGAGAGCTCAAAAAATTAACGATTTTGATAGTAGATCCTTTTTGGCCCTCCGAATAGGCAAAACTAGACGGATGTAGAGAGAGTTAACTAACAGGAAAGTGGACTATATGAATCAGTCCGGATCCAATGAGGGATCCCGCACGGTAACACCGTGGAAGACTTTCCTTTCCCGATCGAATTGCGACTATCCGAGCCACTTAAAGTGATCAGAACATAATTTTAAGGGTACCCCATGAGAAATCAGCAAAAAAAATGATCGGGAAGGGCTTGATCGGAATAGTTTATTTATTGAACGGTTCAATAAAAACTGCTTGGATCAAGCCTTTCCCGATCATTTTTTCTGCTGATTTCTAGCGGGTACCCTTAAAATCACGTTCTGCACACTTTGAGCGGCTTGGATCGTTGCAATTTGATAGGGAAAGGGGAGTTCCATACCATAAGGCCGTAAGAAATCCTTCATTGGATCCGGACTGCTATGTGTATATGCAGAAGTACGTACATTATCCCTCTTTTGTCCAAATAAATAAGGAAAATGCTAAAAAACATTTGTCAACGTTAAAAAAAACATTGTGCCCCCCAACTTTTCAACTTATTACACCCTCCCTTAAATGGGAATAACTTGGCTCAGTTAGATCCACTCCGTTAGTCTTTCGTTATATTTTTGGATTCCACCTTTAAAAAAAAAAACTGTGTAACTCCTATTTTGTCCTTAAATTTTCCTTTCTTTGGAAAATCCATAACGAGAAATTAAGAATTTTTGGAAATAAACTAGTTCAAGTTGGAGAGTAAATTGATTTTTTTTTTTTTTTTAAAGTTTAGTAACCTGAAATTCGCAAATCTAGCGGAATACTATCAGAGTGGATCTAACTGAGTAAAGGTATTCCCATTCGAGGGAAGCCGGTGTAATAACTTGTTTGGGAGTTGAGAGTGCAGTTTATTGTCAAAAACCTCAGGGAGTTCGATGTAAATTACCCTGAAAATTACTACTAACATGTACAAAAAAATGTGTGAAATGTCTTCAAAGACTAGAGTATACTGTAAAAAGAAGAAGGAAGGAAGGAAGGAAGGAGAGTAATATATATATTGTAATATTCCAAACCTTGGTCTTGTAAAGATCTTTGTTGAGCACATCAGAGAGAGACCAAGAGAAGACCAAGTCAATCAGCCCTTGACCCTTGGATTCTCCCTTCTTCGCATGAGTGCCTGTGCTTCCCATACTTGACTCCTCTGTCTATCCCTCAAAATTATGAAAACCCACTTTCAGTTTCAACCCAGAAGTGTATAAAATAACCTGAAAATTAAAATACATGCACAGAGAAGGGAGATAAATAGGTCGCCTCCGTTAACCAGCTTTTATTTACTAAAGGTTTCCATGAGCTTACGACGTCAGGAAAAGGAAATGCCGTACAGTTTATTTTTCACCGGCAACAAAAGAAGAAAGAAAAAGGGCACGGGAATTTACCCTACGTTGTAAGAAACGAATTTTGATGTGGAGCCCTGGGCAGCACCGGCCAGCAACAAAAAAGAGCTTCAGAGAGAGAGAGATAGAGAGAGATTTTTAATTTTTGTGTAGGAATAGGAAGACTAAAGGAACGTATATATAGACTCGTAGAAACAGGTGACGACGAGTGGGATTTTTGTGTAGGAATGGGAAGACTAAAGGAACGTATACATAGACTCGTAGAAACAGGTGACGACAAGTGGGAAAGCTCATTAACATGAATGACGTGGAGAGAGAAACAGGGAGAGTTTCTTCGTTTCCAAGTTCACAGCGAAAAAGTGCTAGTAATTGGGTGGGTACTCCCACCCTCCCAGAGTATTATGTGACATTGTTTTATGGTACTTTTGCAAATAAAAGATAGTTATCATACAACGTGGATCGTTTCTTGTCCCTCAATGGCTCAATCACTCGGAGGGGTCAAGTTTGAGAAGGAAAATAAGGCGTTCACATCGCATGAGAATGTGAAAGGGCGATGAGTTGACGAGACGACGACCCAGACGAAGCTGGCTTTGATTTTCCAAGGGAGTAATTACCCGGGCGCAGTACAAAGGACAGGGAATCCAAGAAGGGCATGGATAATGGGAAGCTGGGGGGCTGCTGTACCTGGTTTTGGGGCCCACCCCGGTCTCGCTCCAATGATCGGAATTGTTCACTTTGTAGAGTTCGTCGAGTAAAACAATTTTGCGAAAAATTAGCTTAATTCAATATCATTAAGTGCCTGATCGGAACTTTTTTATCTTAAAAAGAATAGATCCGAAACACTGGATCAAATCCACTGTAACCCAAGGACCTAGAGTAATATGGGCTCGATCAGGCCCTTAATGATATCCGATTAAGTTGATTTTTTGCATAGATATTCTACTCGACAAGCTCTACAAAGTGAACAATTCCGATCATCGGAGCAAGACCGGGGTGGGCCCCAAAATCAGGACAGCAGCCCCCCAGCTTCCTGGATAATGCCACGATAACTTATGTTCATGCCACGAATATTGCATTGATCTGACATTTTTACCCTCGAACTCTGGTTGCTTCTCTCTCTCTCTCTCTCTCTCTCTCTCTCTCTCTCTTACCCTGTATTGACCCCAAAACCCGTATTAAACCAAGCAGTAGAAGCAGTGACGGCTTGGTTTGAGGAGGTTGACACCCCAATTACAACAATCAGCCACACACCACCATAGTTGGATCATCACCATTGATGACTCAAACCTTACAGGATCCATGCTTTTTCCCAAATCCTACACTGTTTTCCTAATTTATTTTTTTTTGAATTCGACAATTTCGGAGAAAATATGTCAAATCTCTCGTCTCTTGCTTTTGTTCTCTGTTTCGCCTATGTAATTGGTTCCATTTTCTGAACAAAGGCTAGGAATTTTCTTCATAGATCAATTGCATGTGGGTTGGTGATGTCTAAAAAGCCTAAATTTTTTTTCTTTTTTCTAGAAGATAGATTGGAACCCAAAAATAGGTCCTCATTGTATTAATTAGTGTCCTAGAAATGGAAATCCAAATCCAAGCGGACGGGTCAAGATTGTTCTATGATGGAAGTTGATGCCAAAAATGGATGAGAGATAGGAACAAGGAGAAGACGATGAACAAGGAATAAGGAGAAAAGGAGAGACGATGAACAGAGGGAAGGAAGAGAAATGCTAAGTGCAAAGAAAAGACCCTTAAAGTGTACATGAATGGCTCAGATGCACTGAACAGTGAATCTGGGCAGTTCATGTATACTTTAAGGGTTTTTTCTTTGTCAATTTTTTTTGTCCCTTGCACTCCTCGGGAAGGAAATATTGGGAGTCGTACATGTGTGGATAGAGGTAAAGTTGTCACAATAGCATATGCGATCGTGTCACCAACAAAAGTCGTCGTGGGTTTATCGCCACCCATCAAAAAATGTCGTTGCTCACGTCAAGGTTCATGCGTCACCCCCTAAAGAGTTAAGCCACGTAACGTGTGTGTTTTTCTCATATCAAAAGTTCGAAAGCATTACAGATTTCATTATAAGATATAAGAGTAAATCCAAAACGACCAAAACCAAGACGCAAGCATGCACCTATTCAAAGCAGGCTAACAAGAACGTCAGACATAGAACCAACAACAAAAACATTTGTGAGAGCGAGAGCATGACGATGTCTTTCAAACACATTTATAGCCGTCTGTTAGATTTTTTGTACGGCTTCAAAGGCACCTTCACCATACAATTACGAGTTCCAACGAACCCACTAGGTTCAAAATATATACTAGAATTTTGTAAGTATTTGTTTATGTACTGTTTGATTTTCCTTTAATTACTGTTGTCGGTTCTGGGAACTGAATCTTACACAACCAAAGTGAACGAAAATTCACTATAAAAAAGAAAAGAAAAGAATAGATTGCCAACAACTTACAATGCAAGGAATGAAAATGTAACGCGTATACTTCCAGCTCTTGGGGCTTTAATTACCTAGGATATTCCTAAAATATTTCGGTAAAAGTCATAATTTTTTACTATTTCTAGAGTCCGGCTCCTCTCCAATCCATAGAAAATTGGAGGAGCCTCCAATTTCAATTCAATGGTCTGGATTACCCTAGTATCTCCAACCCCAAAACTCATATGCTATTCTACGGGCACCCAATTACTCCCCAAATATTTTCCAATTATCACATTCCAAACACTAATTTACCAAATTCCAAACATTAGTAAAATTTCGTATCTTAATAACAAGTGCAGGTTCAAAGAACTATCAGATTCACTTCGTTAATCAAAAAACTCATTTTGCATTTCTTCTAAAATATTTTTTCTGTAAAAATTATCTTACGTTCAATTACTTACTCTTACGATTTCTATCCAATTTCTATAACTCAATCTTAATTTCAACTTTCTTACATACAAGAACAACTACGGCCCCGTTCAGTTGCTAGGAAAGTACGTTCAATTACTTACTCTTACGATTTCTATCCAATTTCTATAACTCAATCTTAATTTCAACTTTCTTACATACAAGAACAACTACGGCCCCGTTCAGTTGCCAGGAAAGTACAGGAAAGGATGGAAAAATCAATTTTCCTATAACTTTCCTAGTGTTCAGTTGACAGGAAAATTCTAGGACTTACCAATTTAAGTTTTCTTACAGGAATTACTTTCCTGCAAAAGTGATCCTGCAAAAAATACAGGATTTTGCGTCGCGGGAAAAGGAAAATGAGTGAACACTCACAAAATTTTCCCGAAAGTGTCTTTTTCCTGACAAATGAACAACTAAACCTTAATTTTTCTTGCAAAATTCTTTTGTCAAATGAACACTCACAGGAAAATAATTTTCTTTTTCTTTTACTTCACCTCACTTCACTTTTTCTGGGAACTAATTTCCTACACAACTTTCTCGACAGCTGAACGGAGCCTACATCAATAAGCACACGATACAGTGCGAAGCACATGTGGAAATACACTAGTATCGGTGAAAAAAAAAAAAACTCATGAGCTACCTAAAAAGATCATATAAGCGGAAAAAAAAACTATGCTGAAAGATAAAAATTACTGATATAGTATTAGTAAAAAGTTCTCATGAGTTATATGATATCGGTCGAAAAAATCCTCATGAGCTATATATAAAACAAAAGTTTTTTAGAGGCGGGTTTAATAGGGAGAGAAGACACCATTCAAAATTATTAATTATTTTGTAACAACTTTGAAGATTAATGAAGTTTTTTCGCCGTTAAAAAAAACGAGGGAAGATACTTATGTAATTGAGAAATATTTGGGGAGTAATTGGGTGCCCGTATAATACCATATGAGCTTTGGGGCTTAAGTTATTAGGATAATCTTGACCATTAAATTAGAAATGAAGGATCCTTCAATTCTCTATGAATTGGAGAGGAGCCGGACTCCTATTTTTATCCTCTCGTTGAGACAAACCAATAATCCATGAAAGTTTAACGCAAAATTAACAAATGTGAAAAAAATTCAAATAAGAATAAAAAACCCCCGAAAAAACTACTATATTTTGAACAATAGAAAGTCTACACACACATACAATCAATGCACAGATTGTGCACAGATTTTATTGTGGGGCCCACCACGTGTCCCACACAAATCATCCAAGCCGTTCATTAAATGTAAAACATTTCTTCAAGAGTCCCCGTAAAAAATAAGCTCAATCCGATATGTATAGGTGCTCGATCCAACCATATAACTTTTCATTATCCGGAAATCTGAATGAAATGTTAGATGGTTGAATGAAGCACCTATAGGTATCGGATTAAGCTTATTTTTTACGGGGACTCTTGAAAAAATATTTACATTTAATGAACGGCATGGATGATTTGTGTGGAACCCGTGGTGGGCCCCACAATAAAATCTGTGCACAATCTGTGCACAAATGTCTGTGTGTGTAGCAGCTTTCTTGAAACAAGGCCTAAAACTAGTTTCTCCGAAATCAAATTTTAGGCTGGATTTAACTTCTAGAATTCCTGGAACTCCAAAATCTATTGGTAAAAAAGTTCGGATAAACATTTCTGAACGATTTTTCAAAATTAAAATCTCAAAGTCTACTATTGAAAATTTTCGCAAATACCTACTTAGCAATTATTCAATGGTCCTAAGACACTGCCCTTCTCCGCCGAATTGGGGATAGTGTTGTGCAGTGGTGTGCGCAGCACCTCCGAGCCATTAGACCGTGCATCCAACGGCTTGAATCTCATCTCGGCAATAAACAGCTCTCGATTGTTGGCTGCCAAGATGATATCCGAGCCGTCGGATGCACAATCCGACAGCTCGGAGCTGTGCAGTACCAGTACTATGCACCTCACTACACAGCACCAACCCAAAGTCCTTCAGATGGAATCTATATACTCAATCCATCTCAAAAACTACAATTGAAATTTATCGTAAACAAGCACCATGGAACTACTATTGACCAGGAAGTGTTTGATTCAAACAGTTTTTTATAAAGCTTGACAGAAACTATTTTATGGACCTTATATTCGGATCAAGCACTTTCCAATTATATTTTGAGCTAATTCTAACGAGTACCCTTTGATTCCAGGCAAACCAAAGTACTCCTAACAAATAACTCGCTGCAATTTTGCAAACCCATGTGCAAGGCCAAATCATTTAAATGGATTTAAAAATAGAGTACATCACCAAAATGTCCAAAGTAACTGCATATTTAAACATAACAAGTTCGAAGAACAGCATATTAACAACACAGAAGCTACAGGCAGGATTAGTAGAGCATCAATATACATTACCAACAATTACAACATAATGCCAAAAGTACCACTCTCTCTTATTCGAAGAGGACGAGCTTCATCCACACGTATCACTCTCATTCATTTCATAGGGATCATCTGCCTGCATAGGACTTCACAAATCCTCCTCCATTTCTTTCTCGAGCCGTGATGTTTCCCTTCCAATTTCTTGGTCGACAATTTCATTGCACTCATCGATCAAATCCAAGTGAGGATAACGCTACAGAGTTCTATTAATCGGCATCCACATTTCAGAATCTTTTTTCATACAACGTATGAAATCAACTACTTGTTCCCGATAGCTATTAACTGAAGCACCCTACTTCTCCCTATTGAGCCCACAACTGATAGCCGAACACTCGTCATGAACAAGGCTTCCCTTTCCCTTTCCTTCATAGTGAGGCCATGAATTTGCCTTCTTTACACCCAAACACAAGCGAAAGACCAATCAAAATTACAAGGAGCAATTAACAACCAGAATGAACACTGAAGATTGTTCAAAAAATATGCACACTACGCAATGTCATCTAAATCTGAATCTAGGAAAATGAACATGGAGGTGTAAGTTGACCAGTTTCTTGTTTGCTTTCACTGTTTTTACGATCAGGAATCCAAAGTTTCCCAAGCAAAAGGTGTTGGCTCTAACTGCTTGCTGTTCATAAGCATTGCATCAGACATAAAAGCAACATTGGCGGCCGAAATCAGTCCTCCAAATGCAGGGGAAGGGGATTTTTTCAATTTAGCAAGGCTGTTTAAAGTGACTATGATTATTGTTACTACCCACAACGTACATATCAAAACAGAGAAGGAGGCAAGCACTGGTAGAACTGGTAAGTCCTGTTTTCTGATTTCTGAAACAGGCAGGAAAACAGAGACCAATGACTGATGCACCACCAAGAAAACATAAACCACCGAAAAGGCACGAAGGCTTAGGTATGTTATCCCCAAACAAAGAGATCGAGAAACCCTTCATGCAAGTAAAACAGCATGCATCTTCAAGCACAGGGTAAGGCGGCAAACACCCAAAACCATGCCAGCCCGCCCACCCCACAAAAGCGCACCAATACCAGACAACGCACTCAGAACACAACACAATTTGCGAACTAGGAACTAATTAAACAACTTACTTCACAAGGCGGGGAATCATAAGAAGAGGGAGGGAGATTCAAAGCGAGTTTGCAATCCAAATCCTGAGATCACAAACAGAAGCAGAAAAATTTTGAGAGAGATTTGTACCTGTGTAATGCAAGACTTGATGTTGAATCAGAGAGAGGAAGATTTAGAGCGAGGGCCGAAAGATTTCGAGAGAGATTTGTATCTGTGCAATGCAAGATTTGATGCTGATTCTGATTCTCATTCTTGGGGAGGCAAATTTTCGAAGGACTTTAATGCACTATGGGGCAGCCTAAGAGTAGGGCAGGGAAGAGGAAGCCAATGTGCAATGCCATGGGTTTACCCCAAAAGCCCCTCCAAACCACAACAGAACGCAGACACATTCATAGGACACAAACGGAAAATCTGAAAAGTTTGATAAGGGCGATACAGTAATCCGGATATACAACAAAATTACTCAATCAACCCTCAACCATCCACTGAAGACAAACCACCAAAGGCTAAAGGCAGAGCGGCATTTTGTCGGTGGAACATGCACAAAATGGTTCTTCATCGCTTACATGCACAAAATGGCCCAATGCACCTTTAAGACAAGGGTGTGGAAACTGATGCACTTTTGCACAATAATTGGTACATGATAGTTACATCTAATTTCTAATAGGATGTGTTTACAATTGTGATTCACTTCTCTATAGCAGTTATTTTGTCAACTTCATCTTTTAAATTCTCTATTGTAATTTTGTAGGACAAGGAAGGGAGTTTCTAGTTGATGCAATTTGGGAACACTTATGTTGTTACGTTACTAGTTACAACGCTGCCACCCTGATACATCTGCAAGAAAAATGAGGAGGTTGTAAAGAAGTATGACGAAGATGTATCACGAAGTATGAGGTGGTTAGCAAAAGTTCCCTGAAAAAATTGGGAAGTAAGGTGTGAAAAGTGGCCCATGACTTATTTTGGCATTTTCTTCTTCACCTTAATAACAGCTCAGCTGGCTGTCATGGAGAAGCATTCCCATGACAGACGTCTGTAAGGAGTGGGGCATTCCAGAGATGGTGTTTTGGGCTTCTTAGGCTGCTATGGTTTCAACCTGGTGATTAGAGTCCTGTGTATTGCTTTGTGTTCATTCACTCTGTATTGTATTGTTTCTCTGTTTTTGTAATTGTTAGTTTTCTCTCAAGGCCATCTGTTTGAGGTTTTGGGGCGCAGTCGCTTAATAAAATTATACAGTTCCAAAGGAAAAAAAAACAAAAAAAACCTCAGCTGGCTGTCATTAGCATGACCCAACATCACAACAGCAACGGATGAGCAATGCATCATTACCTCTTCGTGCCTGGGAATCCAATTACTTGCACGGAAATCAATAACATCACAAACCATGGACCTTAGTTGTGGAGCCAGCTGGGGATTTGTTGACAGTTCTTTCAATCGCCTAAAGTAGATGTCATTGAAATGCCGCGACGTAGGGGTCTCATCAAGTTTTTTACCGATAGTGTTGAAGAATTGACATACAGCCTCTACATTTTCCTCCTCAGGACAGGTCTTAGTATCATGCCCCAAAAGCTTCTGTATCACATGACAAACAAGGATAAGACAATTTTTCTATAAGGGGGAAAAGCAAATCTGAAACGAATTCCAATAGGGCGCAAAAACACAAAAAGGACTAAAGAGGGAGCTCAAGACAGAACCTGGATTATTTCATGAACAATCCTATCTGTCAACATCTTTCGCTTCCAAAGCTCCCCAATTAGACAGATATTTCCAACAGTGCGAATCTTAATCATTCTATCGTTATTTCTACGTTCCAACTCTTGCTCAGAAGCAGTCATCTGTGTTAATTCTTCTCTAATTTTATCAGTGCCTTCAAATGCCTCTTGGCAATTATTCAAAAGGACTCTCTTAAACGTGATTTTCCAACCAGGTTCATCAGATGGGAAAGATGGGAGCCTTTCATGAAGATGCGAACACAGCTGGGCATACAAGGGACAAACCGTTGGATCCAGTACGGCCTTATCATAAATCAAGGAGGTAACCTCCTGCATTGCAACGAGAATACTCAGTAGACTTCACAATTACACCGAAAACAAAACTACAAGGGGAAAAAGGAGAAACCTGCAGAATATCAGCAGTTGTGATCCCAGAATCAATTAACTGACCCGTGAGAAGATCAAAATTCTCTGCAGTCAGCTCATTCAGAATCCTACACAGCAAAACCATAGACTTCATTCAGTATGCATGATAGTATGAATCACATTTCATTCTTGTTGACATAATACTATTTTCCAAAGTGCCAAATTTTGAAACAACGATATTAATCAACCCTCAAGCTGCCAGCTCCAGTCAACTTAAATTATTTTATATGTGGGTTTCCAAATTCAGTGAACTTCATCAATCGGTTACTGGCCCAGAAGAACACACGAATATGCCTGAGTAACCAAGTTCAATTTTTTTAACTGTGTCGAAACCCTACTACATGCTTCCAAACACTCTGTCTCCCAACAACTACGAACGGGTACAAGAATGTTTCATAAGCATAAAACTAAGTGAACCTTAACTAAATAGCAGTAGTATGACTAAGGTGTCAAAATGGACACCTCATTTGGAAGCATCATTGTAATCTTGCAATCCGTATGTTATGATTCATCTAAAACCAACATAAGCAACCACTATAAACCATTCTGATACCCTAATTTTTGAAAACCTACTCAAAGATAACAAACCAGAAGAATGGTTCATTTTTGGCTTCGGGAGCATTTTTGTGGAAATCACACAATATAATCTGCAGAGTAAGTACCCTTCCACTGTCTTCAAGACATGCTCCTTCTCAGACAGAGTCCCCTCTCGAGTTGACCATGGCGCCTCAGCCTTGATTAGAGCAGCAGCAGCACCGACCTGTTTCATTCACAGGACATCTTCTATATTCATTCCAAACAAGTATTTATCAACAGAAAAAAAGAAAAAAGAAAAAAGGATAATAAACATCAAAAGCCAAGGTTACTTAGATTCATATGTGGATGCAGCACATAGTTTGTATCTATACCTCAGCACATGTGTTGAATAAGTAACAATCTTTAAGAAACTGTGTAGCAATAGAGTAAAGGAAATAATTTTTCCCACCCTCTCCACGTGTAATAGACTCACATAGTGGGTCTCATCCCCGTGTCATTTTTAAAGTCATCACATTTTCAACCCACATCCCTCAGAAGCCATATACAATAAGGTTCATTTTGTTCCAAGAGAGCAGGATACTACTTTTCATACTAAACCCCGCAAGAACACAATACAAACTACAAAGTGCAGGGACAACAAAAGAACTAAATAAGAGTTGTTCTAAAGATATGCATGGCGTGTAGAAGTCAATCAAATTATCCCAACAAAGATTAATTACCCCTTGGTTAAAAGATATTTGTGCCCTTGCAAACTGCGAGTTGAGTTGGTCTTGGCGATTAAACAGGCAACCCGATTCTCTTTTCTCTCGAATTGTTTCCCAGGATCGCTCCTCTCCAGATGTAGGAAATGGAGCAGACCGACTACGCCAATCACGGTTGTCTGGCTCAGAATAACGCATCTGAAATAGATTTTGCTGCTGCAGGAATGAAAATTATGTCACAAAAAGTGAGCTAGCAAAATCAAAATTAGTGAAACAAATAACCCTGTGCAAATTACACGTCAGCACTCAATAATGGCAATAAAACTTTCACTGCATCAAATTAACCACCGAGGAGCTCTTGATGCAAGAAAAGAGTAGGGCATTAAACTAAAAAGAAAGGAGTTAAATGCTACGGGGAATAAATGCCAACATTGAAATGTTATTTATCTTATCTTTATTTAAATTGCCATACTATATACGGCATGCGTTTTCTCGGTTACATTGATCACATAATGATATCAACGTACTAGAAAGGTCTACATTGGTCACATAATGATATCAACGTACTAGAAACGTCTTCTCCATTTAGTGACCTTGCTCAAGGGCGTGCTCTTCCGGTTGATTATGCCGTTAAAGCAACCACTACATATTACCTAGATGATGGTATATATCCATAGGGAAGCATTCTCTTAAATAGCACTGGCTTGGGTAAAACTATACAACTCAAATTCAATCACAATGATCCTTGTAGAAAACAACAGCAACTTCAATCAACACTATCATTGCTGTACTATGTGTAAGGACCGCAATTTTTGCATGCATTTTAATTCGCGTATTTCGATTTCTGAGGATTAACAATAGTAATCATATTTCAAATCTTGTCAATTGTCACTTATAACTCCAGAGAGATTATCACTTTTCAGTTATCACTTATAAGAACCAAAATTTTTTATGCTGTGGACTGAAGAATTTAATTTCTATAGTGAAGTAGAGACGACTTCATTTTTTGTGATACACAGTTCAGTTTATCCAGAAACATGGAATGGCACCATCAAGGAATGATTACCTTCTCGAAAACTCAAATAGCTAGGTATTAGTGTTATCGTACTCTTCCCATTTTATCAGATTACGACATTTCCCTGGTTTTTGTGATCAAAGTGGCAAGAGCAAACATGGAAACATAGAAACATTGAAAGTAATGCTTAATATTTCTTCTAAGGCAATCCTCGTGGGAAATATTTATACACAATTCTAAATAGAAATACCAAGATTTATGTCAACACGGAAATCATTGACAAGAAATGCCAAAATGGGAAATTAAAGGAAGCATACCTTCCATCTACTATTAGGATACCTCTGTGAATCGGTTATGCATAAAGCGTCCAGTTCGTTAAGCTCAACTAAGGCACCTGCACCTGCAACAGCTTGAGCCAAGTCCTTGTCATCATTAGCATCATAAAAGCAACCCCGAGCCTTGGCATCGACGACAAGTTCCTTCCAAACAGAGCCGCTGGTAATCAAAGTAGCACCATTGCCCAATATCCAAAGACAATGACTACACCATGAAAGCACAAATGCAAATTACAACACACGATTCAACCGACTTTTGAATAACAAAAAGGCGAGCTGATCTGCTTTGCTCAAGGAAACAACCCTTGGGGCGGAGCCAAGATTTCTAGACAGTGTGGTCAAATACCTAGAGTAACTTTTGGCAACGGTAGGAAAGGTTCATTATATTAATGGGGTCTTGGGATTTTTTATTTTTATTTTTGTATCTGTGGGGGCAAATGTGGGAGATTATCAAGAAAATTTGACCTATTATATGTTATTTTCCCAACTCAGTCGGGTCACTTGACTCCACATTGCAATTGCAACCCAAGGTAAAGCTAGTTATCACAATGTTCATTTATGCAAGGAGAATGACATCTGTTCAGCTATACAGACCAGTACCTTGCGCGAGTAAGAGCCACATTTGCTCTTCGACGATTGGAAAGAAATCCAATAGATCCTTGCCCATTACATCGCACGGTAGAGATAATTATGAGATCCTCTTCACCACCCTGAAACCAATCAACATATCGGACATCTATCGAGAAGTCAGGGTATGAATCTGTATTGTATGTTTCCCCTAGTTTTTTCCGTAGAGCAAGTACTTGAGCTTGATATGGCGATAAGCACCCAACCCTGAGCTTCTGTTTTGTCGCCACACATTCTGTAGCAAGGTAAATGCATTCTTATTTACCACAATTTAGGCAGCAAAAAACACTAGCAATTTAGAATACTAATCCTAAATCTTACCACATTCTTCATTGAAAACAGAAAAGTACCTTTATAGAGGCTTGCAACAATCTCGGAAACCACAGCCACCTCCACCATGTTTTTAATGCTATGCCTATCATCAAACTCCTCCTTTCCCTGGCTTACGTTAATGAAAGAATAGGACCCATACAAACTTCCTCGAAGAAGACGCCTCTCGTAGGCTTGTTCTTTGACATTCGGACCATCCAAAATCCTACTTTCGTAGAATTCCCTATTTGGAAACAAGCTTATTGATGGATGCATTCTGTACTGGACATTAAGAAGATGCTTCTTGTGTCCTAATATCACCAGCCTCTCGAATAAGCTTCTTTCAAATTCCGTCGGCTGGCATTTCTGTTAGTAACAGATTCACAAAGTCAACAAGAAGAAATGTATTTTACTTCAAATAAAAAAACTAGGCTCCATTTACATAGACATAGATTTCAAACAAAAGGGTTTGGTTTAAGATTCAGTTTCAATGAATAAGAGGTGTAGCCCTGACTGATTTATTGGGCTTGGCCCTTTAGGTGTGGGCTTGTCCCATTGGGTGTTTCCTTAGTTAGCTTCATGCAAATCTCGGGATTGGGTCTCGGATAGACGCAAGATTGTACTTAGCTTAGCTTAGGATATGATGCCATCATTTCTGTTTTCCTTTTAGTCTTTGTACCAACTTCAAAGATTAATAAAATTTTCTTTTGCCTTTCAAAAAAAAAAAATGCAATCCAATCATGCAAATGGTAAATAGAAAGAAAAATGAAAACAACGGACCTTGTAACAAACATTTGCAGGTAGTTGCCGTTCATCCCCAATGAGTATAGCATGATGGAGACCAGAGAGCTGCAAAGGAATAGTGGATTCACATTCTTTGAGCTGAGCAGCATCGTCAATAACCAACAGTTCCAGTGGTCCCATCCCTTCTGTATGAAATGTAGCCGAGCTTGAAGCAGTGCAAAATATCAAGCACGCGTTTTGCAAGCAAAAACTCCGAATTTCATGGTGTTCAGTGAAATTTGGAAGATTTAATGTTTCAGAAAGGAATCTAAGTACTTGAACACACTCTCTAATGGAAGACATTGTGTTCCCAAACTCGTCAACTCTATTCGAGACTTCTTCCAAACCCTCATTTGCAACAGCATGCTTACACATTGATATAGCTCCAATGGATTTTAGCAAATCAAGAACTTTCATCATCTTCTTTACCGCTTCCAATGGAATGAAAGAAGTTGGCATATGTGTGTACAATTTTTTGATACAAAAGATGAGCTTTTTTGAGATAAGTTTAAATCTCTTGATGAAAAACTCCTCAAATGTCAATGGACATTCATCCTTCTCCGCCTTTTCTCCTTTTTCTTTGTTACTTTGAGTCGAGTTTTCCTTCTCCTCTCTTTTACTATCAAAATTCAATTTCTCTTCTCCCTTTGAAGGCTCCTCTTCCTCCTCCTTCTTCTTATCCCCATCATTTAAGTCTTGACCGATATCTTCCTCTTCATCTTCATTGCTATTTACTACCTGATTTTCAAAACTTGACTCCTCCTCCTCCTTCTCCTCCTCTTCTCCCTTATTATCATCCTCATTCTTCTTTTTTTCTTGTGCCAAATACAAATGGTACATCTCTTCAGGGTCTTCGAGTAAACATAGCATCGACTGCACATTATGTTTCCACCCAGACAATGGAGAAAGACAATGGGAAAGAGCATAAACCCGGCAATCAAGAAGTACATCCAAAATGTCTTCATGATCATTAATCTTCATTCTGGAATCAAAATATGTACGCAAAGTGCCTTCATGATTATCAATCTGCATTCTTTCTCCAATGCCAAATAAAACTATATCTCCCAACCCGTAAGTATCATACTCAATTGCACAACTCACCAAACTCATAAGTCGTGAAGCAACATCAAAAACTGCAATATTGGTTGGGGCACATGTCAGTGTTCTGCATTTTATCCTCAACAGAACAAATAGTAATGAAGCCACTGTCTTTGTTTTCCCAGTTCCGGGAGGGCCCCATATTAGTTTGACAGTATTTTGGTGATGACATCGTCCTGTCGCAACACAACTTAACACAGCATCCTGTTGGGAGTCGTTCAACTTAAAGGTACTGGTGGCATTCCGCACTTCAGATTTGACATCTGGGTTACTCTCTTCGAACGAGCAACTGGTACAATTTTCCACAATCTGTAAAGGATTACAGCAAGTGAAAATCACCCATGTAAGTACATTTATGCATGCAAACCGAATGAAACAGTAAGATGAGTGATGATGTGTGAAATATAAAATCTAGCACTTATATGCTTTCCTCTCCTATCTTCTCCATCACTTAAATTCTCCGGAATTACTTTCCCTATGTGATGATTGCACAAGTGACAATAAAACAATAAAAAACAACTGAATTGCGATACTTACAGTGGAATCCGGTTGCAGCACTCTCTTAATGATGTTCATGTTCCCCCCTTCCAGCTCTGACATCAATGCTGTCCATATTCGAACCTCAGTTATAATGTTTCCAAGGTAAACAACAAAAAGACTTCGCTTGTTCTTATCCTCTTGTCGATCTCCATATTCACCCAACACGATGGGCTTGGATGCCAGTATTTCAATTTTTTGAGAACCATAATCCCCCACCCTTTGAACCACAGCAATAAGATAAGGACTTTTAGGCCTGTCAAGATCACGAATACATTTCGGTCTGACATCTGTCAAGGCGATAAGATCTCCAAACTCAGGCTTGTACATTCCTTGAAAACTTGAAGCGTTACTGTTTCTATTCATTGAAATGTTGTAGTAAAAGTCCTTGGGAGGTTTAAAGTCTTTGGATATGTTAACAGTCCATATTTCTCGCGCACGGGCATGATGCACGGCCTTTATGCTTTCTGACAAACCAGAGTGTGTCTCTTCAATGAGGGGGTAGATAAATGAGTCCATATACTCCTTGGTTGATGAAAAGGTCTCTGGAATTGGCTTAACCTGGCAAAAGTTCACAATTGTGAAGATTGAAGTACTTCAAAATATAGTCAAACAAAAAAAGTACTAATATTCACTAAAGATGAAAAAAGAACTTGGCAACAAATTAACAACCTTTTTTTGTTGCACAAATCTTTTTTCTTTGTATAACTATCACTATCGATCTTCGGTCAAGTTAATACCACGTATATCATACATACAAACTCTGAAAAAGAACAATTTCAATCATTGTTGAGGCCAAGTAAGAGCTCTCACAAAGCCCAAACTGGACTGGACATTAAGGAAGCTTGATCCTCACTTTGGGCGTACCTCGATGATTTGAACCCTTCTGCCTAAGGAGTCCCCGGAGTTGGTCAATCACACGCTAAGTAGTCTAAGTCATGTAATGTGCGTGCACATGTGGGGCCCGAAGGTGAATGTGAAATCATCTCTCAAAAAACTAAGGTGGGCCCTGCATGGTCAAAACCCATTGTCTATGAAAAATCAATAGGTGCCCTAAAGCACCACCACTTAGCCGCTTAGACCCGTTTTCCACCGCATTGATTTGGAGTATAAGACAAGTGTGTAGGTCTCATCCACAACCCATCCAATATGTGGTGAAAATGGGAGCTTAGAGCACGAGAGACACTGAATAGTTTCTTAGACCCTGTTCGTTTTGGGTTTTGGAGGAGATTTTTGAGAGTAGTGAGTGAAGAGAGATACATAGAGAAAATGTATTAGAGATTATGTGCAGGAGTTTTAAATACCCAAAAAGAACAAGCCCTTATTGTCTAGGTCCTTACCTCCGGAAAATTATTCCATGCCGAGCTCTCCAAAATCACGGTCGTGTCTATACAATAGTGTGAGTTCCTCAAAAAAAAAAAATGTGTAGATCCCACACCAATTTGTGGTAGGAAATGCCTTGAGCATGGAATATTTCTCTCCCTTCCCATTTATGATGTAAGAAGAAAATGATTTTTCTCTGTCTCATTTGAAGGGCATTTTCATATCCACCTTCAATGATCCCCTAGAATTTTAGATCTAATTGAGTCATCAATATGGCAAAAATTCAGTCATTGTTATTCGTTCGATCGAACAACAACGAATGATTCATATTATAGGCTTAAAAATGTCAAGCTTTCTTTTGGTTGACAATTCTATTGACAATCTACACATTAGTATATGGTTTTACACAAGATAATGGAAATCGGTCAGGTAACTATCTTCTTTACAAAAAGTATTCACCTTGAATTATTTTTTTTGGTCACACTGGACTCCTTTTTCATTTATCTCAAGATAAATCATACAAATATTGTGATGATTGATATCCGATAGAATATAAATTTTGAAAGATTGATCAGAGATCTAAAATTGAACAATTCGATATCTGATAGTGGTTCGTTTTCGGGCCTAGAAATAGGCAAGACTAGAGACTAGAGAGGAATCAACTAACTTCATATACAACCCATGTATATACGGAAAGTACAAACATTATCAACCACATTTGTCGAAAGAAATCAGGAAAATGATGGGTAATAAGTATATAAAAGTGTGTTGACTTTTTCGGACTTGAATCCTGTCCATTTGCTTCAGACTAGTTCAGTCCATTTGGGTGTATCTTAGCCGTCCAAACCATTTTTTGGACGACTTAGATTTGAAGAGAGTGCTTTTGATTTATTTTGGACAGCTCGGATGCACCAAATGATCAGAACTGATCAGAGGCAAATATATGGACGGGATCCGGCCCCTCATTTTCCCCATTTTTAGCTTATTGAACTGAAGAGACAGAGCAAATAATTTACCATAGAACAAGGCAAAACGAAGAAGGAAGGAGAATAGTACAGTATATATTTATTATACAAACCTTGTTCTTGTAAAGATCTTTGTGGAGCACATCAGCAAGAGACCAAGAGAAGATCAAGTCAACTAAGCCTTCACCCTTGTTTAGTTCATCGCTTCTCGATCCCATACTTACTTAATAAAACCCAAAGCAAATTATGAAACCAGGCCACTTCGATATGATCTTCAGTTTCGATCAACTCGATCATGAGATGTTCACAATAACCTGAAATGAAAACACACACACGCACTGTCACACAAATGCGTTCGTGTTTTATTTGTCCGCGAAAGTCCTATTGTTATCTTGTAATAAATGTGTTCGCTTACCAGCCAACACAGAGAGGAAGAAGGAATTTCCAACGTACGGAAGCGAGAGAGAGAGAGAGAGAGAGAGAGAGAGAGAGATGGGTTGCTCCCAATACCAAGATTTCAATGCGCTTAAGACCTCAGAAAAGGGAAATGCCGTACAAATTATCACCAGCAAACAAAAGGAGGAGGAAAAAGTACGGGAATCGTAACGAGAAAAGAATGATATGTGGAGCCCTGGGCAGCACCGGCTACCAACAAAAAAGCTTCTTAGAGAGAGCGTGAGAGAGAGTGAAAGTGCTTTTGCAAAAACACTTCCGACACAGACTACTTTAACACAGACATTGTGCAGATTTTTTTTTTTGGCCCAATATGAGCTTCTACAAAATGATCCGAGCTGTTAATTAATTTTGAAGTGCTTGAATCAATCTTGCAACTTTTCATTCAGAATTCTAATCCGAAATTCTGAATAAAAAGTTGTAAAATTGGTTCAAGCACTTAATTTTTTACGAGGTCCCTCTAAAAAATATTTTAAAATTAATGAACGACTCGGATCATTTTGTGGGAGCACATAATGGACCCCACAAAAAATCTTTGCAATGTCTGTGTAAAAATAGTCTGTGTGGATAGAACGGTTCACGCTTTTATGTAGGAAAGAATCGTATAAACTCGCAAAAATTGGTGACAAGAAGTGAGAACTTGGAAGAAATTCAAGGTTCGGGAAAATGCTATGATGCTCCCAAGTGGTATGGGAGCATCATACTCCCAATGAATTACATACAACACTTATCATTGATTAAGGCAACACTTACCATTCATTAAGACAGAACTTACTACACTTATGTGGTAAGTGTTACCTTATACAATGGTAAGTGTTACCTTAGTAAATGGTAAGTGTTGTCTGTTCTGTGATAAGTAATCCTCCATTTTTTAGGTCAAAACCGCCTCGTTTTTAACAAAACCACCCTATTTTTAATTTTTGATTTTGATCTAAGAGCTGTGATTTATCTATTTTCAATTCAGGAGCTGTAATTCATTAGGAGTATGATGCTCTCATACCACTTGGGAGCATCACAGAAGTTTTGAGGTCATGGACGTGAACGATGAGGAGAGAGAAACAGAGTTTCTTCGTTTTTAAGTTTACAGGGAAAAAGCTATTCTTGAAATATCACAGGGCATTATTATGCGGTATTTCACTAATAAAAAATCGCCATCACCAATGTGAGTCACTCTTTGTTTTTCAACCGGCAACCATTCAAAAAAGTGAATCATATTTATATGGTATAATTTATCGCTTCGTGAATGATTAAGAAGAGTATCACTATCACGTAGCTAGCCGGACTCTTAAACGAAACGGGTTTTGGTTTTCCAAGGGAGTAAGTTACCCATGGCCAGCCGGGCATAGTGTGTGGATGCGCAGTACAATTGAAGACAGGGAATCAAAGAAATTTCTTTGCTTCCACACACAGTACAATTGAAGACAGGGAATCAAAGAAATTTCTTTGCTCACGTCAAGGTTCATGCGTCACCCATTAAAGAGTTAAGCAGCGTGTTTTTTTTCTAAGTGGTCAATGCCGCGTATTATTATACTATATGAAACTTCGAATGTAATACAGATTTCATCACAAGATAAATGAGTGAACCAAAGATACCAAAACCTACACGCAGGCTGACTAGATCGTTCCATGTCAATAAATTTATAAAAATTTGGAGTTAATTACTTCTAGTGGTCAAAATCGAATGTCAATCCACACGGACAGTGAGGCTAAGTTACTATAATTCTGATCAATTTTTAGATTAATTCGAGTAAAGGAAATTTGGTTGTTTGAATTTGAAGAATTTATTAAACTAAGAAACAATTAAATTAAAGGTTTGTAACCGATAGAGAGAAAATCTTGGGTTCGAATCCACTTTAACCACGTAACTCCAACATGCATAGGCGAGATTAATTATCCGAATCAGAAGGGATTATTGTGAGGACTTGCATACCCTAGCAATAATCATCAAGAAAACTATTGAGTTGTTAAAAGGTATAAATTATCCCATAGCACGGACCGTCTCAAAAGGACGGTCTAGCTGTTTAACAGCACGACCCGTTTTACGAACATAATCTATTTTAGAACTCCAACTACAATCGATGAAAACCATTGTGTAACTAGTATTTGAAAGCATGCATACATATACTCAATAAATTAAAACCATTAAAATCATTTCATTCAATTGAAATGGAAAGGGTTCATATTTATACAATCGATCCGAATAATAACCCTAAAACCCATACATAAATAGAGTTACTTGGTGCAAAGTTTCATCTTCCCCCTAGACAAAGGGTTAGATGTGATTGAGATTGAAGAAGACATGGAAGACATGAAGTTTTTCCTTGAACTCCTCTTGCCTCTCTCTCTCTCTCTAACGTTTGCTCCAAAAGAACGTAACCTAAAGAATGAACTAAGGGATTGCTTTTATAGTTTGGCCTAAAAAATAAGACTTAAAAACGCAACATAGATTTTCCGTCTATTGCCCGCTAGTCCAGACCAGCAACTCCTTTGGTCCAAACCAGAAAAACAGATTGTCCAAATCGTGATCCAGCCTTGGTCATCCAGACCAACATAGCCTTGGTCCGGATCAAATTTCCAGCCCTACCTTTTCGCTCCTCTTCTCACCGTGGAACCCTCCAGAACATCCTTAACTCACGATCATTACTCCAAACCCTTTCCAAATGCTCCGTAAGCCCTGAAACACCACAAACCAATTAAATCTCGTTAAATAACACTAGATAGGACTGACAAAGCCTAAGTTAATGGAAATAAACAAGTGCTTTTCAACACCTATCACAAGCACCTATTGCAAAGCAGGCGGACGAGAACGTCAGACATAGAACGAATAGCAGAAACAAATGTGAGAGCAAGAGCATGAGGATGTCTTTCAAAAATATTTATCTTTCAAAAATATTTATAACTACCTGTTAGATTCTTAGACGGCTTCAAGGCAACTTCATCACATAATTAGGGGTTCCAGTGAACCCACCATGTTCAAAATATATACTAGAATTTTGTATTCGTTTATGTGAAGCCCTGGGCAGCATCGGCCTCCAAAACAAAAGGTTATGAGAGAGAGAGAGAGAGAGAGAGAGAGAGTCTGTTTTTTTTTTTTTTTAAGAAAAAGAATCGTATAGACCCGCAGAAATTGACATACGAGAAGTGGGAACTTGGAAGGTCAAAGGTCATGGACACATGAATGATTAGGAGAGAGAAACAGAGTTTCTTCGTTTCCAAGCTTACAGCACAAAGGTATTCCCTGAATGCCACGTGGCATTACCATCATGTGGTATTTTTTACAAATAAAAAATCGCCATCACCAATATATGTAAGTCACTCATTATCTTTCAACCGTCAACTATCTAAAAAATGAATGATATTTGTACAGTATGATTTGTCGCTTCGTAAATGATTAAGAAGAAAGTATCACTATCATGTAGCTAGGCAACGACAAGTAGTGATAGTAGCGAATGCTGAATAATTAGTCGGTGATAAATAAAAAAATAAATAAAAAAAGTAAGTAAAAGCAGGGAGGGGTCAAGTGCAAGTGAGAAGGAAATTAATGGGATAGACATGGGAAAGTGAAAAAGGCTGATGAGACGGCTGGCGACCCAAACGAAGCGGTTTCGGTTTTCCAAGGGAGTAAGTTACCCAGCCGGGCGTAGTGCGTGTGGATGCACAATATTTACTTTAAAAAGTGCTTATATTAGTACAACTAAATTAGGTATATTTAGTAACTTCTTGACAACAAATCAAATTTTGATTTTTGGATAAACAAAATTAATACTAATTTTTTTTTGTCAATAATCAAAATTTAATGAACCACACATCTTAACTTCCAATCAAGTACATTCATCAATATACAAAAAACATCTCTACTTCATTCTCTCTCTCTCTCTCTCTCTCTCTCTCTCTCTCAACCATATTGTCAAAAAATTATTTTAAAAACATTTTTTAAAAAAAGAATAGTTTTTATACAAAACTGTTTTTTCGAAAAAAAAAATTCAAAAACTGTTTTCTTTTTTTGAAATTTTTTTTTCAAAAAATTGTTTTGGAAAATTTATTTCGTATTTCTAACAAACAATTTTTATTAGTTTGAAAATTATTTAAAAAAGCTTTCTATATTAATAGTTTTTTACTTTTTGTAATTTGAAAAAGGTGATATGGCAAATTTTGGTTATCCAATTTTAATTACACTATTGTGGATCTCTACATTACTAATACTACCAACACCTTAAATGAATAATTAAAAAAAAAAAAGACAACTTTTAATTATCCAATTTTAATTAGTCCACTGTGGATGCTCTAACAAAAGTTTTCCGTATATGTTTCACGAAACTAAAAAAATAATAATCCAAAAGATTTGGTTTCGACAACACTCTAAAACTGGTTTCTCCGATATCAAATTTTAGGCAAGTAGTACTATTTAACTTCTAGAATTCCTGGAACTCCAAAGTCTTTGCTCATGCATGTCAAGGTTCATGCATCACCCCTTAAGAGTTAGGCCAGGTAACGTGCGTGTTTTTCTCATATCAAAAGTCCGAAAGCATTACAGATTTCATTATAAGATACAGGAGTAAATCCAAAACGACCAAAACCTAGACGCAAACATGCACCTATTCAAAGTAGGCTAACGAGAACGTTAGACATAGAACCAGCAGCAGAAACATTTGTGAGAGCGAGAGCGTGATGATGTCTTTCAAACACATTTATAGCTGCCTGTTAGATTTTTTGGACGGCTTCAAGGCAACTTCACCATATGATTAGGAGTTTCAACGAACCCACTAGGTTCAAAATATCTACTAGAATTTTGTATTTGTTTATGTACTGGAGTATTCGATTTTCCGTTAATTACTGTTGTCGGTTCTGGGAACTGAATCTTAAACAACCAAAGTGAACGAAAATTCACTATAAAAAAGAAAAGAAAAGAATAGATGGCCAACAACTTAAAATGCAAGGACTGAAAATGTAACGCGTAAACTTCCAGCTTTTTGGGCTTTAATTATCTTGGATATTCCTAAAATATTTTGGTAGAAGTCATAATTTTTTACTATTTTGATCCTCTCGTTGAGACGAACCAATAATCTATGAAAGTTTGACGCAAAATTAACAAATGCGAAAAAAATTAGAATAAGAACAAAAAAAAAAAAGAAAAAAACCCCGAAAAAACTACTCTATTTGAAACAAGGCCTAAAACTAGTTTCTCCGAAATCAAATTTTAGGCTGGCTTTAACTTCTAGAATTCCTGGAACTCCAAAATCTATTGGTAAAAAAGTTTGGACAAACATTTCTGAACGATTTTTTAAAATTAAAATCTCAAAGTCTAATATTGAAATTTTTCGCAAATACCTACTTAGCAATTATTCAATGGTCTTAAGACACTACCCTTCTCCAGCGAATTGAGGGATGGTGGTGTGCAATGGTGTGAGCAGTATGGTGCTTTGCACCTCACTACACAACACCAACCCGAAATTCTTCCGCACTAGACATTCAGATGGAATCTATATACTCAATCCATCTCAAAAACTACTATTGAAATTTATTGCAAAACACGCACCATGAAACTACTATTGAACGGGAAGTGTTTGATCCAAACAAGTTTTTATAAAGCTTGACAGGAACTATTTTATGGACCTCATATTCGGATCAAGCACTTCCCGATTATATTTTGAAATGGTTTCTAACGAGTACCCTTTGATTCCAGGCAAACCAAAGTACTCCTAACAAATAACTTGCTGCAATTTTGCAAACCCATGTGCAAGGCCAAATCATTTAAATGGATTTAAAAATAGAGTACATCACCAAAATATCCAAAGTAACCGCATATTTAAACATAAAAAGTTCAAAGAACAGCATATTAACAGCACAGAGGCTACAGGCAGGATTAGTAGAGCATCAATATACATTACCAACAATTACAACATAATGCCAAAAGTATCACTCTCTCTTATTCAAAGAGGACGAGCTTCATCCACACGTATCACTCTCATTCATTTCATGGGGATCATCTGCCCGCATAGGACTTCACAAATCCTCCTCCATTTCTTTCTCGAGCCGTGATGTTTCCCTTCCAATTTCTTGGTCGACAATTTCATTGCACTCATTGATCAAATCCAGGTGAGGATAACGCTGCAGAGTTTTTTTAATCGGCAGCCACATTTCAGAATCTTTTTTCATACAACGTATGAAATCAACTACTTGTTCCCGATAGCTATTAACTGAAGCACCCGACTTCTCCCTACTGAGCCCACGACTGATAGCCGAACACTCGTCAAGAACAAGGCTTCCCTTTCCCTTTCCTTCATAGCGAGGCCATGAATTTGCCTTCTGTACACCCAAACACAAGCAAAAGACCAGTCAAAATTACAAGGAGCAATTAACAACCAGAATGAACACTGAAGATTGTTCAAAAAATATGCACACTATGCAATGTCATCTAAATCTGAATCTAGGAAAATGAACATGGTGGTGTAAGTTGACCAGTTTCTTGTTTGTTTTCACTGTTTTTACGATCAGGAATCCAAAGTTTCCCAAGCAAAAGGTGTTGGCTCTAATTGCTTGCTGTTCATAAGCATTGCATCAGACATAAACGCGACATCGCCTGCTGAAATCAGTCCTCCAAATGGAGGGGAAGGGGATTTTTTTCAATTTAGCAAGGCTGTTTAAAGTGATTATGATTATTATTACTACCCACAGCGTACATAGCAAAACAGAGAAGGAGGCAAGCACTGGTAGAACTGGTAAGTCCGGTTTTCTGAAACAGACGGGAAAACAGAGACCAATGACCGATGCACCACCAAGAAAACATAAACCACCGAAAAGGCACAAAGGCTTAGGTATGTTATCCCCAAACAACGAGATCTAGAAACCCTTTGTACAAGTAAAACAACATGCATCTACAAGCACATGGTAAGCAGGCAAACACCCAAAACCATGCCTGCCCGCCCGCCCCACAAAAGCGCACCAATACCAGACAACACACACGGAACACAACACAATTTGAGAACTGGGAACTAATTAAACAACTTACTTCACAAGGCAGGGAATCATAAGAAGAGGGAGGGAGATTCAGAGCGAGTTTGCGATCCAAATCCTGAGATCACAAACAGAAGCAGAAAAATTTCGAGAGTACCTGTGTAATGCAAAACTTGATGTTGAAGCAGAGAGAGGAAGATTTAGAGGGAGGGCCGAAAGATTTTGAGAGAGATTTGTATCTGTGTAATGCAAGATTTGATGCTGATTCTCATTCTCATTTTTGGGGAGGCAAATTTTCGAAGGACTCTAATGCAATATGGGGGCAGCCTAAGAGTAGGATAGGGAAGAGAAAGCCAACGTGCAATACTATGGGTTTACCCAAAAAAACCCCTCCAAACCACAACAGAACACAGACACATTCATAGGACACAAACGGAAAATCTGAAAAGTTTAATAAGGGCGATATAGTAATCGGGATGTATGACAAAATTACTCAATCAACCCTCAACCATCCACTGAAGACGAACCACCAAAGGCTAGAGGCAGAGGAGCATTTTCGGTGGAACATGCACAAAATGGCCCAACGCACCTTTAAGACAAGGGTGTGGAAACTGACGCACTGTTGCACAATAATTGGTACATGATAGTTACATCTAATTTCTAATAGGACGTGTTTACAATTGTGATTCACTTCTCCATAGCAGTTATCTTGTCAACTTCATCTTTTAAATTCTCTATTGTAATTATGTAGGACCAGGAAGGGAGTTTCTGGTTGACGAAATTTGGGAACGCTTATGTTGATACGTTACTAGTTACAACACTGCCGCCATCTGCAAGAAAAATGAGGTGGTTGTAAAGAAGTATGACGAAGATGTATCACGAAGTAAGAGGTGGTTAGCAAAAGTTCCCTGAAAAAATTGGGTAGTAAGGTGTGAAAAGTGGCCCATGACTTATTTTGGCATTTTCTTCTTCACCTTAATAACAGCTCAGTTGGCTGTCATGGAGAAGCATTCCCATGACAGAGATCTGTAAGGAGTGGGGCATTCCAGAGATGTTGTTTTGGACTTCTTAGGCTGCTATGGTTTCAACCTGGTGATTAGAGTCCTGAGTATTGCTTTGTATTGAATTGTTTCTCTGTTTTTGTAATGGTTAGTTTTCTCTCAAGGCCATCTGTTTGAGGTTTTGGCGCACAATCGCTTCATAAAATTATATAGTTCCAAAGGAAAAAAAAAAAGCTGAGCTGGCTGTCATTAGCATGACCCAACGTCACAGCAGCAATGGATGAGCAATGCATCATTACCTCTTCGCGCCTAGGAATCCAATTACTTGCACGGAGATCAATAACATCACGAACCATGGACCTTAGTTGTGGAGCCAGCTGGGGATTTGTTGACAGTTCTTTCAATCGCCTAAAGTAGATGTCACTGGTATGCCGCGACCTAGGGGTCTCATCAAGATTTTTACTGAATGTTTTGAAGAATTGACATATGGCCTCTACATTTTCCTCCTCAGGACAAGTCTTAGTATCATGCCCCAAAAGCTCCTGTATCACATGACAAACAAGGTTAAGACAAATTTTCTATTAGGGGGAAAAGCAAATCCGAAACGAATTCCAACAGGGCAAGCTAAAAACACAAAAGGACTAAAGAGGGAGCTCGAGACAGAACCTGAACTATATGATGAACAATCTTTTCTGGCACCATCTTTTGCTTCCAAAGCTCCCCAATTAGACGGATATTTCCAAGAGTGTGAATCTTAATCATTCTATTGTTATCTCTACGTTCCAACTCTTGCTCAAAAGAAGTCATCTGTGTTAATTCTTCCCTAATTTTATCAATGCCTTGAAATGCCTCTTGGCAATTATTCAAAAGGACTCGCTTAAACGTGATTTTACCACCAGGTTCATCAGATGGGAAAGGTGGGAGATTTTCATGCAGATGGGAACACAGCTGGGCATACAAGGGACAAACCCTTGGATTCAGTACAGCCTTATCAAAAATCAAGGAGGTAACCCCCTGCATTGCAAAGAGAACACTCATTACACTTCGCAATTACACCAAAAACAAAAACTACAAGACGGAAAAGGAGGAACCTTCAGAATATCAGCTGTTGTGATCCCAGAATCAATTAGCTGACCCTTGAGAAGATCAAAATTCTCTGGGGTCAGCTTATTCAGTATCCTACACAGCAAAAGCATAGACTACATTCAGTCTGCAAGACAATATGAATCACATTTCATTCTTGTTGACATAATAATATTAATCAACCCTCCAGTCAACTTAAATTATTTTATATGTAGGTTTCCAAATTCGGTAAACTTCATCAACCGGTTACTGGATGATATCGACGCAGAAGTACAAACAAATATGCCTGAGTAACCAAGTTCAATTTCTGTAACTGTGTCGAAACCCTACTACTTGCTTCCAAACACTCCCAACGACTATGAACGGGTACAAGAATGTTTCATAAGCATAAAACTAAGTGAACCTGAACCAAAAAAGCAGGAGTACGACTAAGGTGTCAAAATGAACACCTCATTTGGAAGCATCATTGTAATCTTGCAATCCGTATGTTATGATTCATCAAAAACCAACGTAAGTAACCACTATAAACTGTACCGATACCCTAATCTCTTGAAAACCTACTCAAAGGCAATGAACCAGAAGAATGGTCCATAGCTAAGTAAACTAACTAATTACAGCATTGCACCAGTATTTACTAAGGTCTCAACATATACGCCCCAACCACATCTAGAAGTTACCATGATATCTATGAATCACATAATGGGATTCACCTAATTCAAGGAGGGAAAATTCAGAATGTCATGATCTGTCATAATTTCTTTAAGTTTTTAGACAACAAGTTGCAAAAAGGTTTCTGGGACAATTTTCTGGAAATCACACAATATAATCTGCGTGCAGAGTAAATACCCTTTCACTGTCTTCAAGACATGCTCCTTCTCAGACAGAGTCCCCTCTCGAGTTGACCATGGCACCTCTGCCTTGATTAGAGCAGCAGAAGCACCGACCTGTTTCATTCACTGGACATCTTTTATATTCATTCCAAACAAGTATTTATCAACAGAGAAAGAAAAAAAAAGAAAAAAGATCAAAAATATCAAAAGCCAAGGTTACTTAGATTCAGATGTGAACACATGTGTTGAATCAGTAAGTAATCTTTAAGAAACTGTGTAGCAATAGGGTAAAGGAAATAATTTTTCTCACTCTCTCCACGTGTAATAGACTCACGTAGTGGGTCTCATCTCCGTGTCATTACTAAAGTCATCACATTTTCAACCCACTTCCCTCAGAAGCCATTTTACAATAAGGTTCATTTTGTTCCAAGAGAGCAGGATACTACTATTCATACTAAACCCCGTAAGAACACAATACAAACTACAAAGTACAGGGACAACAAAAGAACTAAATAAGAGTTGTTCTAAACATATGCATGGCATGTAGAAATCAATCAAATTATCCCAACAAAGATTAATTACCCCTTGGTTAAAAGATATTTGTGCCCTTGCAAACTGCGAATTGAGTTGGTCTTGGCGATTAAACAGGCAACCCGGCTCTCTTTTCTCTCGAATGGTTTCCCAGGGTCGCTCCTCTCCAGATGTAGGATATGGAGCAGACCGACTACGCCAATCACGGTTGTCTGACTCAGAATAACGCATCTGACATGGATTTTGCGGCTGCAGGAATGAAAATTATGTGACAATAAGTGAGCTAGCAAAATCAAAATCAATGAAACAAATAACCTTGTGCAAATTTCACATCAGAACTCCATAATGGCAATAAAACTTTCACTGCATCAAATTAACCACCGAGGAGCTCTTGATGCAAGAAAAGAGTAGGGCACTAAACTAAAAAGAAAGTAGTTAAATGCTACGGGGAATAAATGCCAACATTGAAATGTTTTTTATCACTTTAGTGAGCTTGCTCAAGGGCATGCTCATCCGGTTGATTATGCCGTTAAAGGCAACCATTACGTATTACATAGCTGATGGTATATATCCACAGGGAAACATTCTCTTAAATTGCACTGGCCTTGGGCAAAACTATACAACTCAAATTCAATCACAATGATCCTTGTAGAAAATAACAGCAACTCCAATCAACACTATCAATCCTGTACTATTTGTAAGGACCGCAATTTTTGCATGCATTTTAATTCGCGTATTTCGATTTCCGAGGATTAACAATAGTAATCATATTCAAATCTTATCAATTGTCACTTATAAGATATAACTCCAGAGAGATAATCACTTTTCAGTTATCACTTACCAAGAACCAAAAACATTTATGTTGTGAACTGAATAATTTAATTTCTATAGTGATACACAGTTCAGTTTTTCCAGAAACATGGATTGGCACCATCAAGGAATGATTACCTACTTGAAAACTCAAATAGCTAGGTATTAGTGTTATCGTACTCTTCCCATTTTATCAGATTACAACATTTCCCTGGTTTTTGTGATCAAAGTGGCAAGAGCAAAAATGGAAACAAGGAAACATAGAAACATTGAAAGCAGAAGCACAGTCGGGGAACAAGGTAATTGCTTAGACTTGCGAACTAAATTTCCTAATGCAGAGTTTGTAGCCTGCAAAGAAAGTAGTAATACTTAAGATTTCTTCTAAGGCAATCCTCGTGGAAAATATTTATACACAATTTCTAAATAGAAATACCAAGATTTATGTAAACATTGAAATCATTGACAAGAAATGCCAAAATGGGAAATTAAAGGAAGCATACCTTCCATCTAGTATTAGGATACCTCTGTGAATCAGTACGTAACGCGTCAAGTTCGTCAAGCTCAGCTAAGGCACCTGCAACAGCTTGAGCCAAGTTCTTGTCATCATTAACATCATAAAAACAACCCCGAGCCTTGGCATCGACAACAAGTTCCTTCCAAACAGAGCCGCTAGTAATCAAAGTAGCACCATTGCCCAGTATCCAAAGGCAATGCCTACACCATGAAAGCACAAATGCAAATTACAACACACGATTCAACCGACTTTTGGATAACAAAAAGGCAAACTGATCTGATTTGCTCAAGGAAACAACCCTTGGGGTGGAGCCAAGATTTCTAGACAGTGCGGTCAAATACCTAGAGTTACTTTTGGCAACGGTAGGAAAGTTTCATTATATTAATGGTTTTTTTTTTGTGTGTCTGTGGGGGCAAATTTGGGAGAGTATCAAGAAAATTTGACCTATTATATGTTAGTTTTCCAACTCAGTTGGGTCACTTGACTCCAAATTGCAATTGCAACCCATGGTAAAGCTAGTTATCACAATGTTCATTATGCAAGGAGAATGACATATGTTAAGCTATACAGAACAGTACCTTGCGCGAGTGAGAGCCACATTTGTTCTTTGACGATTGGAAAGAAATCCAACAGATCCTTGCCCATTATATCGCACGGTAGAGATAATTATGAGATCCTCCTCACCACCTTTAAACTCGTCAACCGATTGGATGTCTACCGTGAAGTCAGGGTATGAATCTGTATTGTATGTTTCCCCTAGTTTATTCCGGAGAGCACTTACTTGAGCTTGATATGGCGATAAGCACCCAACCCTGAGCTTCTGTTTTGCTGCCACACATTCTGTAGCAAGGTAAATGCATTCTTATTTACCACAATTTAGGCAGCAACAAACACTAGCAATTTAGAAAACTAAATCTTACCACATTCTTCATTGAAAACAGAAAAGTACCTTTAGAGAGGCTTGCAACAATCTCGGAAACCACAGCCACCTCCACCATGTTTTTCATGCTATAACTATCATCACACTCCTCCTTTCCCTGGCTTACGTTAATGAAAGAATAGGACCCATACATACTTCCTCGAAGAAGACGCCTCTCGTAGGCTCGTTCTTTGACATTCGGACCATCCAAAATCCTACTTTCGTAGAACGCCCTATTTGGAAACAAGCTTATTGATGGATGCATTCTGTACTGGACGTTAAGAAGATGCTTCTTGTGTCCTAATATTACCAGTCTCTCAAATAAGCTTCTTTCAAATTCAGCCGGCTGGCATATCTGTTAGTAACAGATTCACAAAGTAAACAAAAAGAAATGTGTTTTACTTCAAATAAAAAAACTAGGCTTCATTTATGTAGTCGTGGATTTCAAACAAAAGGGTTTGGTTTAAGGTTCAGTTTCAATGAATAATAAGAGGTGTGGCCCTGAATGACTTATTGGGCTTGGCCCTTTAGGTGTGGGCATGTCCCATTGGGTGTTTCCTTGGTTAGCTTCTTGCGAACCTCGGGATTGGGTCTCGGATGGACGTAAGATTGTACTTAGCTTAGCTTAGGATATGATGCCATCATTTCCTTTTTCCTTTTAGTCTTTGTACCAACTTCAAAGATTAATAAAATTTCTTTTTCCTTACAAAAAAAAAAGAAAGAAATCCAATCATGCAAATGGTAAATAGAAAGAAAAATGAAAACAACAGACCCTGTAATGAACTTTTGCAGGTAGTTGCTGTTCATCCCCAATGAGTATAGCATGACGGAGTCCAGAGAGCTGCAAAGGAATAGTGGATTCACATTCTGTGAGCTGAGTAGCATCGTCAATAACCAACAGTTCCAGTGGTCCCATCCCTTCTGTATGCAATGTAGCCGAGCTTGAAGCAGTGCAAAATATCAAGCACGCATTTTGCAAGCAAAAACTCCAAATTTCGTAGTGTTCAGTGAAACTTGGAAGATTTAATGTTTCAGAAAGGAATCTAAGCACTTGAACACACTCTCTATTAGAAGACATCATGTTCCCAAACTCGTCAACTCTATTCGAGACTTCTTTCAAACCCTCAGTTGCAACAGCATGGTTACACATTGACATAGCTCCAATGGATTTTAGCAAATCAAGAACTTTCATCATCTTCTTTACCGCTTCCAATGGAATGAAAGAAGTTGGCATATGTGTGTACAATTTTTTGATACAAAAGATGAGCTTTTTTGAGATAAGTTTAAATCTCTTGATGAAAAACTCCTCAAATGTCAATGGACCTTCATCCTTTTCTCCTTTTTGTTTGTTACTTTGAGTCGAGTTTTCCTTCTCCTCTCTTTTACTATCAAACTTCAATTTCTCTTCTCTCTTTGAAGGCTCCTCTTGCTCCTCCTTCTTCTCATCCCCATCATTTAAGTATTCACCGATATCTTCCTCTTCGTCTTCGCTGCTATTTACTGTCTGATTTTCAAAACTTGACCCGTCCTCCTCCTCCTCTTCTCCCTTATCATCATCCTCATTCTTCTTTTTTTTCTTGTTCCAAATACAAACGGTACATCTCTTCAGGGTCTTCGAGTAAACATATCATCGACTGCACATTATGTTTCCACCCAGACAATGGAGAAAGACAATGGGAAAGAGCATAAACCCGGCAATCAAGAAGTACATCCAAAATGTCTTCATGATCATTAATCTTCATTCTGGAATCAAAATACGTACGCAAAGTGCCTTCATGATCATCAATCTGCATTCTTTCTCCAATGCCAAATAAAACTATATCTCCCAACCCGTAAGTATCAAACTCAAGTGCACGACTCACCAAACTCACAAGTCATGAAGCAACACCAAAAACTGCAATATCGGTTGGGGCACATGTCAGTGTTCTGCATTTTATCTTCATGAGCAGAACGAATAGTAATGAAGCCACTGTCTTTGTTTTTCCAGTTCCAGGAGGGCCCCATATTAGTTTGACAGTATTTTGGTGACGACATAGTCCTGTAGCAACACAACTTAACACAGCATCCTGTTGGGAGTCATCCAACTTAAAGGTACTGGTGGCATTCCGCACTTCGGATTCGACATCTCGGTTACTCTCTTCGAACGAGCAACTGGTACAATTTTCCCCAATCTGTAAATGATTACAGCAAGTGAATATCACCCATGTAAGCACATTTATGCATGCAAACCGAATGAAACAGTAAGATGATTGATGATGTGTGAAATATGAAATCTGGTACTTATATGCTTTCCTCTCCTCTCTTCTCCATCACTTAATTTCTCCGGAATTAGTTTCCCTATGTGATGAATGCACAAGTGACAAGAAAAAACAACTGATTTGCTATACTTACAGTGGAATCCGGTTGCAGCACTCTCTTAATGATGTTCATGTTCCCCCCTTCCAGCTCTGACATCAATGCTGTCCATATTCGTATCTCAGTTATAAAGTTTCCCAGGTAAACAACAAAAAGACTTTGCTGCTTCTTATCCTCTAGTCGATCTCCATATTCACCCAACACGATGGGCTTGGACGCCAGTATTTCAATTTTTTCAGAACCATAATCCCCCACCCTTTGAACCACAGCAATAAGATAAGGACTTTTAGGCCTGTCAAGATCACGAATACATTTCGGTCTGACCTCTGTCAAGGCGATAAGATCTCCAAACTCGGGCTCGTACATTCCTTGTAAACTTGAATCGTCACTGCTTCTATTCATTGAAATGTTGTAGTACAAGTCCATGGGAGGTTTAAAGTCTTTGGATATGTTAACAGTCCATATTTCTCGCGCACGGGCATGATGCACAGCCTTTATGCTTTCTGACAAACCACAGTGTGTCTCTTCAATGAGGGGGTAGATAAATGAGTCCATATACTCCTTGGTTGATGAAAAGGTCTCTGGAATTGGCTTAACCTGGCAAAAGTTCACAATTGTGAAGATTGAAGTACTTCAAAATATAGTCAAACCAAAAAAGTTACTAATATTCACTAAAGATGAAACGCAAACTAGTCAACGAATTTAACAAGCTTTTTTCATTGCGCAAATCTTTTTTCTTCGTATAACTATCACTATCGATCTTCAGTCAAGTTAATACCACGTATATCATACATACAAACTCTGTAAAATAACAATTTCAATCATTGTTGAGGCCAATAATTAAGAGCTCTCACAAAGGCCAAACTGGACCGGACATTAAGGAAGCTTGATCCTCACTTTGGGCGTACCTCGATGATTTGAACCCTTATCCCTAAGGAGTCCCCGGAGTTGGTCAATCGCACACTAAGTAGTCTAAGTCACGTAAGGTGGGCCTCCATGGTCAAAACCTATTGTCTATGAAAAATCAATTGGTGCCCCAAAGCACCACCACTTAGCCACCTAGACCCGTTTTCCACCACATTGATTTGGAGTATAAGCCAAAGTGAATAGGTCTCATCCATAACCCTCCAATATGTGGTGAAAATGGGAGCCTAGAGCATGAGAGACACTGAATAGTCTCTTAGACCTTGTTCGTTTTGGGTTTTGAAAGATGTTTTTGAGAGTAATGAGTGAAGAGAGATAAATGGAAAAAATTTGTCGGAGATTGTGCGCAAGAGTTTTAAATACACAAAAAGAACAAGCCTATTGTCTCGGTCCTTACCTCCGGAAAATTATTCCATGCTGAGCTCTCCAAAATCACGGTCATGGCTATACAAAAAGTGTGAGTTCCACCAAAAAATAAAAGTGTAGATCCCACACCAATTTGTGGTAGGAACTGCCTTGAGCATAGAATAATCTCTCCCTTCCCATTTATGATGTAAGAAGAAAATGATTTTTCTGTGTCTCATTTGAAGGGCATTTTCATATGCACCTTCAATGATCCCCTAGAATTGAAGCCATCAATATGGCAAAAATCATTCGTTGTTATTCGTTCGATCAAACAACAGCAAATGATTTGTATTATAGGCTTAAAATGGTCGAGCTTTCTTTTGGTTGACAATCTACACATTAGTATATGGTTTTAAACGAGATAATGGAAATCGGTCAGGTAAATATCTTTACGAAAAGTATTCACCTTGAATTTTTTTTTTGGTCACACTGGACTCCTTTTTCATTTATATAAAGATAAATCGTACAAATATTGTGATGATTGATATCCGATAGAATATAAATTTTGAAAGATTGATCAGAGATCTAAAATTGAACAATTCGAGATCTGATCGTTGTTCGTTTTCAGGCCTAGAAATAGGCAAGGCTAGAGACTAGAGAGGAATCAACTAACTTCATGTACAACCCATGTATATACGGAAAGTACAAACATTATCAACCACGTTTGTCAAAGAAATCAGGAAAATGATATGTAGTAAGTATATAAAAGTGTGTGAAATGTTAGAATTGTGTTGACTTTTTCGGACTTGAATCCTGTCCATTTGCTTCGGACTATTTCAGTCAATTTAGGTGCATTTGAACTGTCTAAAAGTGTTTTGAACAACTCAGATTTGAAGAGAGTGCTTTTCATTTACTTTGGACGGCTCGGATGCACCAAATGCACCAAACTGGTCAGAAGTAAATGGACAGGATCCGGCCCCTCGTTTTCCCCATTCTTAGCTTATTGAACTGAACAGACGGACCAAATAATTTAGCATAGAACAAGGCAAAACGAAGAAGGAAGGAGGATAGTAAATGATGTTATACAAACCTTGGTCTTGTAAAGATCTTTGTGGAGCACATCAGCAAGAGACCAAGAGAAGATCAAGTCAACTAAGCCTTCACCCTTCTTTAGTTCATCACTTCTCGATCCCATACTTACTTAATATAGAACCCAAAGCAAATTATGAAACCAGGCCACTTCGATATGATCTTCAGTTTCGATCAACTCGATCATGAGATGTTCACAATAACCTGAAATGAAAACACACACAGTGTCACACAAATGCGTTCATGTTTTATTTGTCGGCGAAAGTCCTAATATTGTTATAAATATGTTCACTTACCAACAAACAAAGGGAGGGAGAAAGAATTTCCAACGTACTAGAGAGAGAGAGAGAGAGATAAATGGGCTGCTCCCATTACCTAGCTTTTTAAGGTTTCAATGCGCTTAAGGAAATGCCGTACAAATTTTCACCAGCAACAAAAGGAAAAAAAAGCACGGGAATCGTAACGAGAAAAGAATGCTATGTGGAGCCATGGGCAGCACCGGCTGCCAACAAAAAGGCTTCTTAGAGAGAGACTGTGAGAGAGTGCTTTTGTGTAGGAAAGAATCGTATAGACTCGCAGAAATAGGTGACGAGAAGTGGGAACTTGGAAGGAATTCAAGGTCATGGACGTGAATGATGAGGAGAGAGAAACGGAGTTTCTTCGTTTCCAAGTTTGCAGCGAAAATTTATTCCCAAAATACCACGTGGCATTATATCATACGGTGTTTTTTATAAATAAAAAATCGCCTCACTCTTTGTTTCTCAACCGACAACTATCCAAAAAAGTGAATGATATTTGTACGGTATGATTAGTCGCTTTGTAAATGGTCAGGGAGAGAGTATCACTATCAAGTGGCTAGGCAACGACAAGTAGTGATAGTACTTGACGAATGCTGAATAAAATAGTTGAGGAAAAAATAAAGTAAGTTATAAAGCAGAGAGGGTCGAGTACATGTGACAAGGAAATTAATGTGATAGACATGAGAAAGTGAAAAAGGCAATGAGACGACTGACGACCCAAACGAAGTGGGTTTCGGTTTTCCAAGGGAGTAAGTTACCCAGCCGAGCGTAGTGTGTGAATGCATAATATTTGCTTTAAAAAGTGCTTATATTGAAATAATTAAAGTAATCTCTCACCAACAAATTAAATTTTAGTTTTTGAATAAATAAAATTAACAATTTTTTTTTGTCAATAATCAAATTTTAGGGAAGTAGTGCAATTGAACTTCTAGAATTCCTGGAACTCCAAAATCTAAATACTCCTAATAAAAAGGTTTTGACAAACAGTAGCAATTGATTTTTTAAAAATTAAAATCTCAAAATCAACAATTGAAATTTGGCGTACACACCTAGAGCAATTATTCAGTGGTCCTTTCCCCACCACATATTCAGATGAAATCTACGCACTTAATCCAACTAAAAACCTACTATTGAAATTTATTGTAAAGCATGCTATAAAAGATTGTCAATTTTGCTCGAGCAATCATTCAAATGTCTTAGGCCCCGTTTGATAAGGGTATTAACTATTAGGATTGGACTACTAATCACAAGAGACTAACAATACTTTGTTTGGTAACTCAAAATGGATTGGGACTATTAGTTCAATGGACTACCAAGTTGGGCTTGGGTATACACAATACCCTCTCACACTTCTTATTAGGTATTGAATAAATTAGTTTTGAGTTGGTTTGATCCGGAAAATATTCATCTGGGTCTGAGTTGGTTTGATTAGGTATTGAATAAATTAGTTTTGCATAAAGACAAAAATAGAAATGTATATTATCAATCCAATCCTATTCCCTATGAAATAAATATGATATTAATAATCTCATCTCAAACAAATATACTCATTATCAATCTCTTCTCATTATCAATTCATTCTCATTACCAATCCCAATTCTAATCTCATCTCCTTATGAATCATAACCATCTATCAGTGTTATCAAACGAGGCCTTAGGGCACAACACTTCTCCACCATACATCCAGGTGGATGATCCTCAACAGTCTAGGATCAAATTTTAGGCAAGTAGTACTATTGAACTTCTTGAATTCCTTGAACTCCAAAATCTAAATACTCCTAATAAAAACGTTTCGACAAACAGTAGCAATTGATTTTTTTTAAAATTAAAATCTCAAAATCAACAATTGAAATTTGGCGTACACACCTAGAGCAATTATTCAGTGGTCCTTTCCCCACCACATATTCAGACGGAATCGATGCACTTAATCCATCTAAAAACCCACTATTGAAATTTATTGTAAAGCATGCTATAAAGATTGTCAATTTTGCTCGAGCATTCATTCAAAGGTCTTAGGCCCCATTTGATAAGGGTATTAGCTATTAGGATTGGACTTCTAATTCCAAGAGACTAACAATACTTTGTTTGGTAACCCAAAATGGGTTGAGACTATTAGTTCAATGGACTACCAAGTTGGACTTGGGTATAAACAATACCCTCACAATCCTTTTAAGCTGTTCTTTTTCTTTTAAGTTGTTCGGATCAATTTACGTGTTCCATGACTAATTCTTAAGGAATCAATTTCGCCGTTTGCTAACGAAGAATTAAAATAAAACGGGGACGATAATCCACGTGAATTGGTCCGGTCAGAAGAAAAGGGTGTGGGATGTGGTCTTTACAAATGGATGAAAAGGTTTCAAAAATGAAATGGATAATAAATTAGAGAAAAGGTAACTGTGGCTGAGGGGCAGAAGAGGAGCATATGTGATAGAAAAATGCTACAAACACATATCTCTCACACAACATCTTATACAACAGCTGACGTCATGCTAATGTTAGCCTAAAATGGCAATTTTGCAAGGAGAGTGATTTTGTCACTCATTTTTTTGTTAATGTAACTCTCTGTCTTAATTAGATGATGTGTTTTGTGAAAGAAGTAGTCAAGTAGAGTGACATTAACAAAAAATAGAGTGGCAAAATCAATTTCCTTTTGCAATTAGCTTCGCGTTTTCTTCCATGTTTGGTGTCTCTGCCGTGTTTTATAACAAGCCGTGAGTCTTTTAGTTTAAACTCATATTGAACCTATTTTTAACCCGTAATAAAATATGGACAGATTGAATTGGGTTATAAGTGGGCGGATTTGAACGGGTTAAAAAATATGGGTTGAAGACTAATGGCAAAAAAAAAGTTAGGCTGTACTTCAAGAATTCTTGGAACTTCAAAATCTATAGCTAAAAAAGATACGACAATCACTAACGACTGGTTTTTAAAAAAAATAAAACCCAAAAATCTACTATTGAAATTTTCCCTAAACCTGCTCGAGCAATTATTCAGGAGAGAATCTATACTCTCTTACGTGCCAGAAGATGTAATGTTAATTAGTAGTAGTTGTTAGTATAAGAGCATCTGCAATGTAATAATAAAAAACGAACAATCAAAATTTGTTACGTCAGTTTTTGATTATTCATTTAGAGGGTTGCTAAAATTTGTCACGTCAGCTTTGGATTATTCCCACATTGTTACTTTTGATTATTCAAATATCCAAATTTGATTATTAGTTAGGAGGTTGCTAACTTTAGCAATCTTTTAATTTTAAGTATTATATTGTGGATGCTCTAAGCCTAGTTAGATTATTCCGAAGACCAACTTTCTATTCACAAGAGTCGAATTCTAGACCTCATGCTCTAAGAAGCGCCACACAATCATTGGGCCGAATCCAAAGGCTGGAATCTACACACTTAGGATTATGCTGCTATCTTTTTAAACTTTCTTTTTTAAAAAGAAAGTAATTTCAAGCTCAAATATAATAAAAATGGAAAATAATTTTTCGATTTCTTTTGCACCGTTTAAAAGATCTCAATGAAATTTATCAAATAAGATCCATATTGGTAGAAAAATAATTTGCATAAACACATAATTTTTGAGCTTGAAATTACATTCCTTTTCAAAAAGTACTTTTTCAAGGAAACTGAACAGGGCTAATTCTATCCCAAGACCCACTATTGAAATTTATCGTAAACACGTCCATAAAGATTGTCACTTATGCTAGAACAATCATTCAAAGGTCTAGGACACGACTCTTCTCCACCACACATTGATTCAAATAGAATCTATACATTTAATCCTAAACCCCGCATTCATAAGTTGCGAAGAAAGATGTTTGAGCAATACACGGAGTGCTTCAGGAGCACTCGAATAATTTTCTATTCATTGACCACACAACATACCAAATGCACCCTACATTTTGAGTGAATAACTACAAAATATCATGGGTGCACTTAAAAGCTAGAAGAAATAAGATCAAGAGTTCAACTACTATATATATTCACATTACACTTTTGTGGCGCTTCCTAATTGTTCCATTGCCTTTGATTCCAGGCAAACCAAAGTACCCCTAACAAATAACTTGCTGCATTTTCGCAAACCATGTGCAAGGCCAAATCATTTAAGTGGATTTAAAATAGTGTGCATCACCAAAATATCCAAAGTAACTGCATATTTAAACATAACAACTTTGAAGAACAGCATATCAACAATACAGAGGCCTACCGGCAGAATTGTTGAGCATCAATATACATTACCAACAATTAAAACATAATGCCAAAAGTACCACTCTCTCTTATTCAAAAAGGACAAGCTTCATCCAAACATATCACTCTCATTCATTTGATAGGAGCTTCCTCCATTTCTTTCCCGAGCCGTAATGTTTCCCTTTCAATTTCTTGGTTGACAATTTCATTGCACTCATTGATCAAATCCAAGTGAGGATAATGCTGCAGAGTTGTATTAATCGGCAGCCACATTTCAGAATCTTTTTTCATACAACGTATGAAATTAACTACTTGTTCTTTCAACTTCTCAAATGAACCTCCCCGATAGCTATTAACTGAAGCACTCGACTTCTCCATACCGAGCCCACAACTGATAGCCGAACCCTCTTCATTAACAACAAGGCTTCCCTTTCCCTTTCCTTCGTAGCGAGGCCATGAATTTACCTTCTTTACACCCAAACACAAGCGAAAGACCAGTCAAAATTACAAGGAGCAATTAACAACCAGAATGAACACTGAAGATTCTTTCAAAAATATGCACACTATGCATTGTCATCTGAATCTAAATCTAGGAAAATAAAAATGGAGGTGTAAGTTGACCAGTTCCTTGTTTATCAGGAATCCGAAAGTCTCCCAAGCTAAAGGTGTTGGCTCTGACTGCTTGCTGTTCATAAGCATTGCCAACCGAAATCAGTCCTCCAAATGCAGGGGAAGGGGATTTTTTCAATTTAGCAAGGCTGTTTAAAGTGATTATGATTATTATTACTACCCAAAACGTACACAGCAAAACAGAGACCAATGACCGATGCACCACCCAGAAAACATAAACCACCGAATAGGCACGAAGGCTTAGGTACATTATCCCCAAACAAAGAGAACGACAAACCCTTCATGCAAGTAAAACAGTAAGCATCTACAAGCACAGGGTAACCAGGCAAACACCCAAAACCATGCCAGCCCACCCCACAAAAGCAAACCAATACCAGACAACACACTCAAAACACAGCACAATTTGAGAACTAGGAACTAATCAAACAACTTACTTCACAAGACGGGGAATCATAAGAAGAGGGAGGGAGATTCAAAACGAGTTTGTGATCCAAATCCTGAGATCAAAAACAGAAGCAAAATAATTTCGAGAGAGATTTGTAACTGTGTAATGCAAGACTTGATGTTGTGGAGGATCAGAAGCAGAGAGAGGAAGATTTAGAGCGAGGGTCGAAGGATTTTGAGAGAGATTTGTATCCGTGTAATGCAAGATTCGATGCTGATTCTGATTCTGATTCTGATTCTCGGGGAGGCAAATTTTCGATGGACCCTATTGCACTATGGGGGGCAGCCTAAGGTTAGGGAAGAGGAAGCCAACATCTGCCATGTGCAATACTATGGGTTTACCCAAAAGGCCCCTCCAAACCGCAACAGAACACAGACACATTCATGGGACACAAACAGAAAATCTAAAAAGTCTGATAAGGGCAATATAGTAATCCAGAAATACAACAAAATTACTCAATCAATCCTCAACCATCCACTGAAGACAAACCACCGAAGGCTAGAGGCAGATGGCTATTTTTGGGGGAACATGCACAAAATGGTTCTTCATCGCTTATGATAAGCCCTCAATAGTGTAAATAATGGGCTTATCTCTCTCATTTTTGTTACACACACGAGCACAACTTGCTTGATTTGAACGATATTGCGCGAAAGGGGTGTTTTTGTGGTTTTTAGGTAAATCGTGTGAATAAGACATTTTTTAAGGGCATGGATAGCCCCAAGTGTGTCCAAGTACCGCTCCGCGACCGAGCCCCAAAAGTCATGAAAAGTAGCTTTGAAGCATACTTGGGATGTCCAAGGGTCAAAGGAAGTGAGGGAGATGTTAGGATGTTACCCAAAACAATTCTTTTTCCGACCAACTGATGGTAAAATCGTCATATCTTCTGATGTAAAAATTACTTTTGATCCAAACCACTTGGGTTAGAAAGTAGACTCAACAAACTTTCCAATGGTTCAAAGAACACCCAAATCTGAGTTCGGGAGTGTCCGGACTGAGCCCGCGAAGTTCAGCAAGTCAAAGGCAAAAATCTGTGAATAGTCCTACCGGTAAGTGAATAGTTCTACCGGTAGGAAACCAATCCAGCGAGGCCACAACTTTGCTCCAAAGAACTCCGACCGGTAGGAGGTCAATCCCTACCGGTAGGAGCCCAGTATGCCGATGTTTCAAAGGCAATTTTGCAATTATCTTGGATGGGGGCTATATATACTCCTTATGCACGAAATTAGGGCTATTCTTCCCCTTCCCTTTCTCTCTCTACCTCCCTCCTTAGGTTTTGCCTCAATCCTCCATGGCTTGAGCTTAGATTTCCATTTCCCATGTAATTTCTTCAAGAATTATGTAAGTACTCTTAATTTCAATACATGTTTTAGTTGTTAATCTCATTTTTCACCATGTTTCTTGCATTTCCTGCATCTTTCTTGCTTAGTTCATCCCTAATGGAGGGGTAGCCTCCTTGGCTTGGTTATGGGGTAATTTTCTACCCTATGACTCGGGTAGTTTAATGGCTTCTCTCACTTCTTGTGCTTAATGTGGTTTGTGAATGGATAAGAGCTTATCTTTATGTAACAAAACCTTGGGTTATTAACCTCTTTGATTATATGTAGGCAAGGACTTGATCACTTGCCACATATAATGCTTGGAGCTACGTCACTCTAAGTGTTTGCCAAAATGCCTCAAAGAACTTGTTAAGCTCTAATCTTTGGTCTAAACCTAGAGATGTTAATTTCTTTGATTGGGTGCAGACAAGTCTCTTGGCACACCCAATGCTCGGAACCATGGCTCTCTTTGTGTTCGATAAAATGCCCAAACGAGTTTTCATCCATTCCAAACCCCATTGTATGAGTTAAATTTCCCGAGTGAGATCAAATGACAATGACTCTCACTTGAGTTATCAAAGAGAAGTATTAAACAGCCTAAGTTATGGGTGGATTAATCCCCTTGACCTTGTGGCTTTTATTTTCTAGTCAATCTTCATTTTCAATTAAAATTAGGAGGTAGAGAGAATTTCCATCACTCAAAAGTTGGCCGTCTCAACGCCAAATCTAAAGGTTGGCGGTCCTAACGCTAAAAACCCTTCGTAAATCAAACCTCCGGCCTAGCTCCATTGGCTCCCTGTGGATTCGACCTTGGACTTCCGACTTTATTATGCTACAACCGACCTAGCCCTACGCTTGGGGCGCTCTTATTGAATAACTTTAAGGTCGCAAGCAGCTTACATGCACAAAATGGCCCAGCGCACCTTTAAGACAAGGGTGTGGAAACTGATGCGCTTTTGCACAATAATTGGTACATGATAGTTACATCTAATTTCTAATAAGATGTGTTTACAATTGTGATTCATTTCTCTATAGCAGCTATGTCGTCAACTTTATCTTTCAAATTCTCTATTGTAATTTTGTAGGACCGGGAAGGGAGTTACTAGTTGATGCAATTTGGGAACGCTTATGCTGTTATGTTACTAGTCACAACACTGCCTCCCTGATACATCTGCAAGAAAAATGAGGTAGTTGTAAAAAAGTACGATGAAGATGTATCACGAAGTATGAGGTGGTTGGCAAAAGTTCATTGAAAAAATTGGGTAGTAAGGCGTGAAAAGTGGCCCATGACTTATTTTGGCATTTTCTTCAACTTAATAACAGCTCAGCTGGCTGTCATGGAAAAGGATTCCCCGGACCCCTAGCAATATCAGAATCTGTAAGGACTGGGGCATTCCAGAGATGGTTTTTTGGGCTTCCTAGGCCTTGCTATGGTTTCAACTGGTGATTAGAGTCCTGTGTATTGTGTTGTGTTGATTCACGCTATATTGTATTGTTTCTCTGTTTTTGTAATGGTTAGTTTTCTCTCAAGGCCATCTCCTTGAGGTTTTGGGGCGCAGTCCCTTTATAAAATTATCCAATTCGAAAAAAAAAGAAAGAACCTCAGCTGGTTGTCATTAGCATGACCCACAAAACAACAGCAATGGATGAGTAATGCATCGTTACCTCCTCACGCCTGGGAATCCAACTACTTGCACGGAGATCAATAACACCACGAACCATGGACCTTACTTGTGGAGCCAGCTGGGGATTTGTTGACAGTTCTTTCAATCGGCTAAAGTAGATGTCCTTGGTATGCTGCAACGTAGGGGTCTCATCAAGTTTTTTACCAATAGTGTTGAAGAATTCACATATGGCCTCTACTTTTTCCTCCTCAGGACAAGTCTTAGTATCATGCCCCAAAAGCTTCTGTATCACATGACAAAGAAGGATAAGACAATTTTTCTATTAGGGGAAAAAGCAAATCCGAAACGAATTCCAACATGGCTAGCTAAAAACACAAAGGGACTAAAGAAGGAGCTCAAGACAAAACCCAAATTATTTCATGAACAATCCTATCTGTCAACATCTTTTGCTTCCAAAGCTCCCCAATTAGACGGATATTTCCAAGAGTGCGAATCTTCATCATTCGATCGTTATCTCTACGTTCCAACTCTTGCTCAGACGTAGTCGTTTGTGTTAATTCTTCCCGAATTTTATCAGTGCCTTCAAATGCCTCTTGGCAATTATTCAAAAGGACATGCTTAAACTTGATTTTCCCACCAGGTTCATCAGATGGGAAAGGTGGGAGCTTTTTATCAAGATGCGAACACAGTTGGGCATACAAGGGACAAACCGATGGATTCAGGACGGCCTTATCATAAATCAAGGAGGTAACCTCCTGCATTGCAACCAGAATACTCAGTAGACTTTACAATTACACCGAAAACAAAACTACAAGAGGAAAAAGGAGGAACCTTCAGAATATCAGCAGTTGTGATCCCAGAATCAATTAGCTGACCCTTGAGAAGATCAAATTTCTCTGGGGTCAGCTCATTCAGTATCCTACACAGCAAAACAAAAGACTACATTCAGGAATCAATACGCATGATAGTATGACTTGCATTTCCTTCTGGTTGACATAATAATATTATCCAAAGTGCCAAATTTTGAAATAACGACATTTATCAACCCTCCAGCTGCAAGCTCCAGTCAACTTAAATTATTTTATATTTAGGTTTCCAAATTCGGTAAACTTCATCAATAGGTTACTAGATGATACTGGCGCAGAAGAACACACAAATATGCCTGAGTAACCAAGTTCAATTTTTGTAATTATGTTAAAACCCTACTACTTCCTTCCAAACACTCCCAACAACTACGAATGGGTGCAAGAATGTTTCATAAGCATAACTAAGTGAACCTTAACTAAAAAGCAGCAATATGACTAAGGTGTCAAAATGGACACCTCATTTTGAAGCATCATTGTAATCTTGCACTATAAGTAACCACTATAAAGTCTATGTTAACGAACCAGAGAATAGTTCATAGCTAAGTGAACTAAACTAATTACAGCATTGCACCAGTAATTACTAAGGTCTCAACATAGACGCTCCACCCACATCTAGAAGCGACCATGATATCGAGGAATCATATAATGGGATTCAACTAATTCAAGGAGGGAAAACTCAGAATGTCATGATCCGTCATAATTTCTTTTAAGTTTTTAGACAACAAGTTGCCAAAAGGTTTCCGGGACAATTTTCTGGAAATCACACAATATAATCTACAGAGTAAGTACCGTTTCACTGTCTTCAAGACATGCTCCTTCTCAGACAGAGTCCCCTCTCCAGATGTACGAAATGGAGCGGACCGACCACGCCAATCACGGTTGTCTGGCTCAGAATAACGCGTCTGAAATGGATTTTGCTGCTGCAGGAATGAAGATTATGTCACAATAAGTGAGCAAAATCAAAAAGAGTGAAACAAATAACCTTGTGCAAATTACAATTCAGAACTCAATAATGGAAATAAAACTTTCACTGCATCAAATTAACCACCGAGGAGCTCTTGATGCAAGAAAAGAGTAGGGCATTAAACTAAAATGAAAGGAGTTAAATGCTACGGAGAATAAATGCCAACATTGAAATGTTATTTGTCTTATCTTTATTTCAATTGCCATACTAAATACGGCATGCGTTTTCTCGGTTACATTGGTCTCATAATGATAGCAATGTACTAGAAAGGTCTTCTCCATTTAGTGAGCTTGCTCAAGGGCGTGCTCTTCCGGTTGATTATGCCGTTAAAGGCAACCATTACATATTGCCTAGCTAATGGATATATCCACAGGGAAGCATTCTCTTAAATTGCACTAGCCTTGGGAAAAACTATACAACTCAAATTCAATCACAATGGTCCTTGTAGAAAATAACAGCAACTCCAATCAACACTATCATTGCTGTACTATTTGTAAGGACCGCAATTTTGGCACGCATTTGAATTCGCGCATTTCGATTTTCAAATGTCACTTATAACTCCAGAGAGATTATCACTTTTCAGTTATCACTTATAAAAACCAGATTTTTTTATGCTGTGGACTGAAGAATTTAATTTCTTTAGTGAAGTAGAGACGGCTTCTTTTTTTGTGATACACAGTTCAGTTTATCCAAAAACATGGATTGGCACCATCAAGGAATGATTACCTACTTGAAAACTCAAATAGCTAGGTATTAGTGTTATCGTACTCTTCCCATTTTATCAGATTACGACATTTCTCCGGTTTTTGTGATCAAAGTGGCAAGAGCAAACATGGGAACATAGAAACATTGAAAGTGGAAGCACAGTCGAGGAACAAGGTAATTGCTTAGACTTGCGAACTAAATTTCCTAATGCAGAGTTCGTAGCCTGCAAAGAAAGTAGTAATACTTAATATTTCTTCTAAGGCAATCCTCGTGGAAAATATTTATACACAATTCTAAATAGAAATACCAAGATTTAAGTAAACATGGAAAATTGGAAATCATTGACAAGAAATGCCAAAATGGGAAATTAAAGGAAGCATACCTTCCATCTAGTATTAGGATACCTCTGTGAATCAGTTATGCGTAACGCGTCAAGTTCGTTAAGCTCATCTAAGGCACCTGCAATAGCTTGAGCCAAGTTCTTGTCATCATTAGCATCATAAAAGCAACCCCGAGTCTTGGCATCGACGACAAGTTCCTTCCAAACAGAGCTGCTGGTAATCAAAGTAGCACCATCGCCCAGTATCCAGAGGCAATGCCTACAATATGAAAGCACAAATGCAAATTACAACACACGATTCAACCGACTTTTGGCTAACAAAAAGGCGAGCTGATCTGCTTTGCTCAAGGAAACAACCCTTGGGGCGAAGCCAAGATTTCTAGACAGTGCGGTCAAATACCTAGAGTCACTTTTGGCAACGGTAGGAAAGTTTCATTATATTAATGGGATCTTTGGGAATTTTTTTTTTTTTTTGTATCTGTGGGGGTAAATGTGGGAGATTATCAAGAAAATTTGACCTATTATATGTTATTTTTCCAACTCAGTCGGGTCACTTGACTCCACATTGCAATTGCAACCCAGGGTAAAGCTAGTTATCAGAAAAGTACCTTGCACGAGTGAGAGCCACATTTGTTCTTTGACGATTGGAAAGAAATCCAACAGATCCTTTCCCATTACATCGTACGGTAGAGATAATTATGAGATCCTCCTCACCACCTTTAAACCCATCAACCGAATGGATGTCTACCGTGAAGTCAGGGTATGAATCTGTATTGTATGTTTCCCCTAGTTTATTCCGGAGAGCACTTACTTGAGCTAGATATGGCGATAAGCACCCAACCCTGAGCTTCTGTTTTGCTGCCACACATTCTGTAGCAAGGTAAATGCATTCTTATTTACCACAATTTAGGCAGCAACAAACACTAGCAATTTAGAATACTAATCCTAAATCTTACCACATTCTTCATTGAAAACAGAAAAGTACCTTTAGAGAGGCTTGCAACAATCTCGGAAACCACAGCCACCTCCACCATGTTTTTCATGCTTATGTTCTCACACTCCTCCTTTCCCTGGCTTACGTTAATGAAAGAATAGGACCCATACATACTTCCTGGAAGAAGACGCCTCTCATAGGCTTGTTCTTTGACATTCGGACCATCCAAAATCCTACTTTCGTAGAACTCCCTATTTGGAAACAAGCTTATTGATGGATGCATTCTATACTGGACATTAAGAAGATGCTTCTTGTGTCCTAATATTCCCAGCCTCTCAAATAAGCTTCTTTCAAATTCAGCCGGCTGGCATATCTGTTAGTAACAGATTCAAAAAGTCAACAAAAAGAAATGTGTTTTACTTCAAATAAAAAAACTAGGCTCCATTTACATAGTCGTGGATTTCAAACAAAAGGGTTTGGTTTAAGGTTCAATTTCAATGAATAATAGGAGGTGTAGCCGTGACTAACTTATTGGGCTTTGCCCTTTAGGTGTGGGCATGTCCCATTAGGTGTTTCCTTGGTTAGCTTCTTGCGAACCCCTGGATTGGGTCTCGGATGAACGGACTGTACTTAGCTTAGCTTAGGATATGATGCCATCATTTCCTTTTTCCCTTTTTGTCCTTGTACCAACTTTAAAGATTAACAAAATTTCTTTTGCCTTTAAAAAAAAAAAAGAAATGAAATCCAACCATGCAAATGGTAAATAGAAAGAAAAATGGAAACAACAGACCAGGAAATGAACACTTTCAGGTAGTTGCCGTTCATCCCCAATGAGTATAGCATGACGGAGACCGGAGAGCTGCAAAGGAATAGTGGATTCACATTCTTTAAGCTGAGCAGCATCGTCAATAACCAACAGTTCCAATGGTCCCATCCCTTCTGTATGCAATGTAGCTGAGCTTGAAGCAGTGCAAAATATCAAGCACGCATTTTGCAAGCAAAAACTCCGAATTTCATGGTGTTCAGTGAAATTTGGAAGATTCAATGTTTCATAAAGGAATCTAAGTACTTGAACACACTCTTTATTGGAAGACATCGTGTTCCCAAACTCGTCAACTCTATTCGAGACTTCTTTCAAACCCTCATTTGCAACAGCATGGTTACACATTGACATAGCTCCAGTGGATTTTAGCAAATCAACAACTTTCATCATCTTCTTTACCGCTTCCAATGGAATGAAAGAAGTTGGCATATGTGTGTACAATTTTTTTATACAAAAGATGAGCTTTTTTGAGATAAGTTTAAATCTCTTGATGAAAAACTCCTCAAATGTCAATCGACCTTCATCCTTCTCCGCCCTTTCTCCTTTTTCTTTGTTATTTTGAGTTGAGTTTTCCTTCTCCTCTCTTTTACTATCAAACTTCAATTTCTCTTCTCTCTTTGAAGGCTCCTCTTCCTCCTCCTTCTTCTTCTTATCCCCATCATTTAAGTCTTCACTGATATCGTCCTCTTCCTCTTCATTGCTATTTACTGTCTGATTTTCAAAACTTGACTCCTCCTCCTCCTCTTCTCCCTTATCATTGTCCTCATTCTTCTTTTTTTCTTGTTCCAAATACAAACGGTACATCTCTTCAGGGTCTTCGAGTAAACATATCATCGACTGCACATTATGTTTCCACCCAGACAATGGAGAAAGACAACGGGAAAGATCATAAACCCGGTAATCAAGAAGTACATCCCAAATGTCTTCATGATCATCAGTATTCATTTCTGAATCAAGAAGTACAACATCATTCTGCATTCTTTCTCCAATGCCAAATAAAACTATATCTCCCAACCCGTAAGTATCAAACTCAAGTGCACGACTCACCAAACTCATAAGTTGTGAAGCAACACCAAAAACTGCAATATTGGTTGGGGCACATGTCAGTGTTTTGCATTTTATCCTCAGCAGAACAAATAGTAATGAAGCCGCTGTCTTTGTTTTCCCAGTTCCGGGAGGGCCCCATATTAGTTTGACAGTATTTTGGTGACGACATCGTCCTGTAGCAACACAACTTAACACAGCATCCTGTTGGGAGTCGTTCAACTTAAAGGTACTGGTGGCATTCTGCACTTCAGATCTGACATCTCGGTTACTCTCTTCGAACGAGCAACTGGTACAATTTTCCCCAATCTGTAAAGGATTACAGCAAGACCCATGTAAGTACATTTATGCATGCAAACCGAATGAAACAGTAAGATGATTGATGATGTGTGAAATATGAAATCTAGTACTTATATGCTTTCCTCTCCTCTCTTCTTCATCACTTTAAATTCTCCGGAATTACTTTCCGTATGTGATGAATGCACAAGTGACAATAAAACAAGAAAAAACAACTGAATTGCGATGCTTACAGTGGAATCCGGTTGCAGCACTCTCTTAATGATGTTCATGTTCCCCCCTTCCAGCTCTGACATCAATGCTGTCCACATTCGTATCTCAGTTATAAAGTTTCCAAGGTAAACAACAAAAAGACTTTGCTTCTTCTTATCCTCTCGTCGATCTCCATATTCACCCGACACGATGGGCTTGGACGCCAGTATTTCAATTTTTTCAGAACCATAATCCCCCACCCTTTGAACCACAGCAATAAGATAAGGACTTTTAGGCCTGTCAAGATCACGGATACATTTCGGCCTGACCTCTGTCAAGGCGATAAGATCTCCAAACTCAGGCTCGTACATTCCTTGAAAACTTGAAGCGTCACTGTTTCTATTCATTGAAATGTTGTAGTACAAGTCCTTGGGAGGTTTAAAGTCTTTGGATATGTTAACAGTCCATATTTCTCGCGCACAAGCATGATGCACGGCCTTTATGCTTTCTGACAAACCACAGTGTGTATCTTCAATGAGGGGGTAGATAAATGAGTCCATATAGTCCTTGGTTGATGAAAAGGTCTCTGGAATTGGCTTAACCTGGCAAAAGTTCACAATTGTGAAGATTGAAGTTCTTCAAAATATAGTTAAACAAAAAAAGTTACAACTAATATTCACTAAACATGAAACGCAAACTAGTCAACGGATTTAATAAGCTTTTTTCGTTGCGCAAATCTGTTTTCTTCGTATAACTATCACTATCGATCTTCAGTCAAGTTAATACCACGTATATCATACATACAAACTCTAAAAAAGAACAATTTCAATCATTGTTGAGGCCAAGTAAGAGCTCTAACAAAGCCCAAACTGGACCGGACATTAAGGAAGCTTGATCCTCACTTTGGGCGTACCTCGATGATTTGAACCCTTCTCCCTAAGGAGTCCCCGGAGTTGGTCAATCGCACACTAAGTAGTCTAAGTCACGTAATGCGCGTGCACATGCGGGGGCCCAAATGTGAATGTGAAATCATCTCTCAAAACACTAAGGTGGGCCCTCCATGGTCAAAACCCATTGTCTATGAAAAATCAATCGGTGCCCTAAAGCACCACCACTTACCCGCCTAGACCTATTTTCCACCACATTGATTTGGAGTATAAGACAAAGTGTATAGGTCTCATCCACAAACCATCCAACATGTGCTGAAAATGGGAGCCTAGAGCATGAGAGACACTGAATAATCTCTTAAACTCTATTTGTTTTGGATTTTGAAAGAGGTTTTTGAGAGTGATGAGTAGTGAAAAGAGATAGATAGAGAAAATTGATTGGGGATTGTGCGCAGGAGTTTTAAATACCCGAAAAGAACAAGCCCTTATTGTCTAGGTCCTTACCTCCAGAAAATTATTCCATGCCGAGCTCTCCAAAATCTCGGTCATGACTATACAAAAGTGTGAGTTCCACAAAAAAAAAAAAAAAAAAAGAGTAAATTACAGTAAACCCCCCTCAACTAATCCGAATTTTCACTTAACCCCCTCCGACTACAAAACCCAACAGTGTGCACCCTCTAACTATCCAAAATTGACACTTAACCCCCTTTTGTTAGGTCTCCTTAGGAAAAATGCACCGACGGCCGTCTCCGGCCACCGGGCGGCCGATCCGAGCCGTCCAAAAATTTTATAAAAAAAAACCGAGTGGGCTTTCGTGGGAATCAACGGCATCCGACGTGCGTAGGTGCTCGATCTAAACACCCCATTTAAATTCTTGGGATGTTTGGATCGAGCACCTACGCATGTCGGATGCCGTTGATTTCCACGATAACCCACTCGGTTTTTTTTTTTTTTAAATTTTTGGACGGCTCGGATCGGCCGCCCGGTGGCCAGAGACGGCCGTCGGTGCATTTTTCCTACGGAGACCTAACAAAAGGGGGTTAAGTGTCAATTCTGGATAGTTAGAGGGTGTAAACTGTTGGGTTTTGTAGTCGGAGGGGGTTAAGTGAAAATTCAGATTAGTTGAGGGGGGTTTACTGTAATTTACTCAAAAAAAAAAAGTGTAGATCCCACACCAATTTGTGGTAAGAAGAAAATGATTTTTCTCTGTCTCATTTGAAGGGTATTTTCATATCCACCTTCAATGATCCCCTTGAATTTTAGATCTAGTTGAGCCATCAATATGACAAAAATAATTCGTTGTTATTCGTTGGATCGAACAACATCGAATGATTCATATTATAGGCTCAAAAAAGGTCGAGCTTTCTTTTGGTTGACAATTCTTTTGACAGTCTACACATTAGTATATGGTTTTACGTGAGATAATGGAAATCGGTCAAGTAAATATCTTTACAAAAAGTATTCACCTTGAATTTATTTATTTTTTGGTCACATTGGACTCCTTTTTCATTTATAAATCGTACAAATATTGTGATGATGGATATCCGATAGAATATAAAATTTGAAAGATTGATCAGGGATCTAAAATTGAACAATTCGAGATCTGATCGTGGTTCGTTTTCGGGCCTCGAAATAGGCAAGATAGAGAGGAATCAACTAACTTTATGTACAACCCATGTATATACGGAAAGTACAAACATTATCAACCACGTTTGTCGATAGAAATCAGGAAAATGATGTGTAATAAAAAGGGGTAGCAAATTGAACTTAGGCCCCATTCCAGAACACCTTTTTAAAAAATAAGTATTTATTTTACATTTTCAAATTCAAAAATAATGTAAATGAAAAATAATTTTTTAATTTTTTTTACACTGTATTAAAGATCTCGATGAGATGTATAAGATCCATATTGCTAGAAAAATAAAATTATTTGCGTAAACACATGATTTTTGAGCTTGAAATTGCCTTCTTAAAAAATAAGTACTTATTTCTGTTTTCGGAACAGAGCCTTAAACAGATTAACAAACCCAAACCCATTAACTAAAAAATAAACCTAACTCAATCCATTTATAAGTTGGGTTAGAATGGGTCTCAACCCATCTACTAATGGGTCTCAATTGGGCATCAATTAGATCAACTTAAATGACCGAACAAGTCATGCATATAACCCATTAACAAAAACAGTGGAATGACTCCATATGGACGTGGCAGATTGCCCATAGTGTCAGTTACGCAAATACTCCCAGTACTTCTATCTCCAAAATTAGGAGTCATAAATTAATTTTTCGAAAAGATTAAAAAAAAAAAAAACAGCCGCTCATATCCCGGAACAGCCTCTGAAATAACCGAATTAACGCACTGACCGCATCTCTGTTTGTTGGGTCATGAGTTGCTCTCTCTGTCTCATCTCAATAATGGAAATAGAAATGCACATAATTAAAAAAAAAATTACCGCCTACTAATTAGTAGCTAATTGACCAAAGTTCTCAAAATGCATTTTCGTGACAAGTCAAAAGTCATTGGATCTCGTTCCGCTAACAACTTTCTCTTTTAGTACTTTTTGTTTTTATTCAATTTTTTTTTGCGATTGTTCATTTTGTGCTAATGTTTTTTGACTATTTGATTCGTCTCGACAAGACGAATCGGAAAAGTAATTTTTTTTTACTTTTACCCAAATATTGGAAATACCCACTTTTAAGTAAAAAAAAAAAAAAGTCAACCTTTTTTTTTTCCTTTTCAGTGATGTCGCTCCCCCACCATAGCACTTCATCTCTCGTTTGTCTTGACAATCAATGGTACAAATTTTAAAAAATCTCTTTCAGCCCAAGAAGAGTCTTTTAAAATCCGGAGATTGAAAACAATGGAGAGAACGGTGAAACAGAGCGGCGATAGACTTTTTGTTTAATTTGGTCATTCTAGTATACATGGATAATATGGTAATTTTTTGTACATTGATATTTTAGTCATTTAAATGTATAGGAGTAATACAGTCATTTCAATATATATGGGTATTTTAGTTATTATAAAATTTTAATATATAGTACGTAATTAGGTTAATGGGCGGGGCGAGTTTGATTTTAAATAAATGGGTCGGGTTGGGTATGGGTAATTGAACTCATAATTAATGGGTCTAAATGAGTCAATGACACATTAAAGATTCAACTCCCTTCCAATTTGTCCATTTTGACTCAAACGTGTCCATTTGACACCCCTAGTAATAAGTATATAAAAGTGTGTGAAATGTTAGAATTGTGTTGTCTTTTTCGGTTCCAGATCCTGTCCATTTGCTTCAAACCAGTTTGGTCCATTTTGGTGCATCTGAGCCATCCAAAAGCGTTTTGGACGACTTAAATTTGAAGAGAGTGTTTTTGATTTATTTTGGACGTCTCAGATGCATCAAATGAACCGAACTGGTCAAAAGCAAGTGAACGGAATCCGGCCCCTCGTTTTCCCCATTTTTAGCTTATTGAATTGAACTGAACAGACGGACCAAATAATTTACCATAGAACAAGGCAAAACGAAGAAGGAAGGAGAATAGTATAGGAGTATTTGTTATACAAACCTTGGTCTTGTAAAGATCTTTGTGGAGCACCTCATCAAGAGACCAAGAGAAGATCAAGTCAACTAAGCCTTCACCCTTCTTTAGTTCATCACTTCTCGATCCCATACTTACTTAATGTAAAACCCAAAGCAAATTATGAAACCAGGCCACTTCGATATGATCTTCAGTTTCAACTGATCATGAGATGTTCACAATAACCTGAAAACACACAAACTAGCTGTCACAGAAATGCGTTCATGTTTTATTTGTCGGCGAAAGTCCTAATATTGTTATAAATGTGTTCACTTACCAACTAACACAGAGAGGGAGAAGGAATTTCCAACGTACGGGAGAGAGAGAGAGAGAGAGAGAGAGAGAGAGATGGGTTGCTCCCATCACCTAGATAGAGAGAGAGAGAGAGAGAGAGAGAGAGAGAGATGGGTTGCTCCCATCACCTAGATTTCAATGCGCTTAAGACGTCAAAAGGTGAAATGCCGTACAAATTCTCACCAGCAACAAAAGGAGGAGAAAAAGGCACGGGAATCGAAACGGGAAAAGAATGATGGTGGAGCCTGGGCAGCACTGGCCACCAACAAAAAGGCTTCTTATGCTCCGTTCCAGAACCTCTGAAAAATTCTTATTTTTTAATAAGACAATTTCAAATTTAAAAATTATGAGCTTATTGAAATTTAAAAATATACAATATGGATCTCGTTTGAAAGATCTCATCAATATCTTTTACACGATGCAAAAAAAATTGAAAAATTATTCTTCATTTATATTATTTTTGAGTTTGAAAATGTGAAATCAGCTGCTTAGTTTTTAAGAAAATTTCTGAAACGGGATCTTAGAGAGGGCGAGAGTGAGAGTGCTTTTGTGTAGGAAAGAATCGTACAGACTCGCAGTAATAGGTGACAAGAAGTGGGAACTTGGAAAGGAATATTCAAGGTGAAGGAAGTGAATGATGAGGTGAGAGAAACAGAGTTTCTTCGTTTCCAAGTTTACAGCAAAAAACAAAAAAAAAAAGCTATTCCCGTAATATCACGTGACATTATCATGTGTTACTCCCTTCGTCCCAATTTACTTGTCACAGTTCTATTCCAACCGGAAAAAAGAATTAGTTATATCTTTAAATTGGTAATGAATTTTATATCCAATATGGATGTTGTTTGATAGATCTCGATTTGTTCTATAATACAATGTTTTCAAAACCACCTAAAATATTATAAATTACAAGATATAATCAATTGAAAAGTGGCACGAACTTCAAAAAATGACAACTAAATTGGGACGGAGAGAGTATTTTTCACTAATAAAAAATCTCCATCACTAATGTGAGTCACTCTTTATTTTTCAACGGGCAACTATCTAAAAAAGTAAATAATATTTGTATGGTATGATTAGTCGTTTCGTAAATGATTAAGGAGAGAGTATCACTATCAAGTAGCTAGGCAACGACAAGTAGTGATAGTACTTGACGAAAGCTGAATAAGTAGCCGAGGAAAAAATGTAAATTGCTACTCCCCCCCTGACACGCCCTGACACCGCCCCCCTGGTCCCACAACCCATTTCCCCTAATACCCCCCCCCCCCCCCCCCCCCCAACACCCCCCCCCCCCCCCCCCCCCCCCCCCCGGGCCATTTTTTTTTTTTTTTTAATCTAGTTTTTCCTCTTTATTTTCTTTTATTTCTTTTCGGTTAGAATTTTTTTTTTCGTTTATTTTCTTGTTATTTCCTTCCACTTTGAATTTTTTTTTTAAATGTTCAATTATTTTCTTTATTTGTTTCTTTTCCCATTTACCTCCCTTCTTCTTATTTTTTTATTTTAGCTCAAATCCTATTTTCAATTAAAATTAACTTTATACTTAATAAATTTATATGATTTTAATTAGTTAATTAATTATTCTTAACAATGAATAATAAAAATAACTTGTCATGAACAATAATAAATTGGAATAAAATTTCATTTTATTATAATTGAGTACATATTGTCAAAACATGAAAATACATAAGAACACAAATTCTAATCAATATCTCCTCCAAATGTTGATCCCGGCGTGCTTATCCTCATTACTTCGTACCACAATTGCAAACGTGTTCCATAACTGGCAGCCCATCCTTTAGCTTCATCCGATGCATTCTCCACCCACCATGTTGGGATGGGTGGTACAGGGTAATGAGGTTGTAAGAACACTTGCACAAAGTGATTGTTATTAACACGGGCAATAGCAATTTCCTGGCGGTATTCGACTGGAACTGGAGGGGACCTCAATGGCAAATGAGTAAAACAACCGTAAACATCCTCATCAAATGAATGCAGTACAAGGTTGTACCTTGTTGCGATGACAATTCCCAAAGTCATAGCCTCCATCCAATGTGCCCTTGGTGCCGTAGGCTCGAAGCAATCCAGTAAAATTAGTAGACGGTTTGGCCAATCATGTGCTGGATAAATCGCACTGTATAGATAATAATTTTGTCGAATCTCTTCAATAAGTTCCTCTCGTACTCGACTCCAATCATTTTCACTATACCCGATAAGTGCAGCTATCGCTCTAAATCCACAATGACCATCACTAATCACGTCAACAGTGTGGGAAATATAACGCCGATAAGCCTGAGGTAATCGCTGAATGTAGCGATCATGGATGGGTGGAACTATAAATTGAGTGTTGCGAACCCCCGAACCCCTCCCACGTCTCCCTCTCCCTCTCATTCGCGCTGTTGCAGTCCTTGATCCTGAAGTGGATGCTTCTGAGAAAGAAGGTATGCGACGTGTACTTTGCTCATCTCTACCTGCAGGTCGACCTCTATGTTCTGTATTGTACGATGGAGGTCGAACTGTGCTACGAGATGGATCTGCCATATCAATAATCCTGTCTATGATATGCTCTCGCATCGGTGGATCCATCCCATCTAATATCTCAACGACCTGAGATGTCCTGTCAGGTCGTGTTCCCTCCTCATTAAACTCGGTTGCGTGCATAGACAACTTAGTCCAATGAGCGTGGATACTCCATAGCGGAATTGGAGTGGAAATGGAACGATAATATGCAAGATCGTGCATGCATGGCAATCCGTGTGTGATTTTGATCGTACAGTTGCAATAGCCAACAATGTGGGGGGATACTTCCGATGCGGTTTCTAGTTGATCATGTATGAACTCCATTGCCTCTAATGAAATGCGACACCTTACCTGATCAAAAATGTCGTCACGTATTTGTTTGTGGCGTGGAATGTTCAATGATTTCTCGAACGACTTCTTAATTTGCCCGAATTGATTTTTCAACATCTTGTGTATTTTGTCAAAAGATGTTTGTAGCGATGACATGGTATCCCCCAAATATAGCTTTAGCCTCGCATGTGCAGACTCTGCCCTGTAATAGAATAATACATTGTGTTTAAATAGGAAAGCATCAAAAAGTATTCCTTAGTGTAGTAGAGAAATGAACAAAATTGTAAAAGTAAAGTCAAAAAGCCATTATACCTTTGACTTGAATTGCTTCCGAGGTGCAAACATGTATCTGTCCATGCTGAAACAAACCGCTCTTTGTACGGCCCTAACCATGTTTGCCACAAGTAAGTTATGACATACGGGAACTGGCGAAAATCGTCGCACATGGCTTGCCACTTCTGTTCGAAAGACGAAGATGTAGATGAATTGATAAGCGAGTGCCATGACGTGATGAAACGCTTCCATTCCGGACCAAGCACACGGCTGCAGTTCTTCATGACGCACTGATTTATGTGCCAAATACACAGAATGTGACGTGCCGTGGGGAAACATGCTTGAATGGCGTTCATAAGCGCTAAATCCCAAGTTAACAGATAGCTCTAGACTCGTAGGATGAACCCAAATAATATCTGTGATTTCGTTGGTATCTGGATTTGTAAGAAATTGATGGAGGTAATCGTTCTTAAGTAATTGATTTATGACATACTGAGTAGGAGTCAGACCGTCCAGTTTGGCTACTTTGTTTGCAAAAATGGCGTTATAAATGCTTTTGATTCCGGTAGTGTTTGACGGGTCTTTTTGCTTCAAAATATTAAGAATCTCACGAGGTGCGGTGCTGTCGGCCATGTCAACCACAAATTGTTTCTCTAATGATTTTAGCCTTGACGGGTACTCGTGGCCCTCAATATATTTTGCTATTTCATGGTTATGGACACCACTAATAACCTCTAAACCCCACCTGATACCGTATGGATGTTGTGGTATACCTCGTAGTTAAAATGGGCAATTGCATTTTCTAGTTCCAGTGTTTCTTTGCAAGGATTGACCTTCAACTAGATTCCGTGGCGGTTCGTACTTTCCTCCTCTTTCACAACCAAGAATGCACTTCGGCAGTTTGCCGCCTTTTAACTTAGCAGAATTTAAAATAACCACCACAATACCATATTTTAGACCAACGCTTCGCGCCCAAGCTAACATATCATCTCTACTTTCAAAAATCTATAAAAAAAAAATGAATATATATAAATACAACATTAACCATTCTTAAGATAAATAACGAATATGCAATACAATAACAATAAAGACTAACCCGGTCGGTAGTAAATTCTGGTGTATAATCGCGACTATTGTAGGAGACGCTCTCCTCACTACGAATATCATTATCAAATGACCAACTATCTGAAATTGAAAAGTTGTAGTCATCCATTGTTGCGTCCCAGATTTTCCGCTGCAACGTTCCTAAAAAATTTGACAGATACAGAGTTTGTAAGGAAAGCCTAAGTAACCATGCTAAATTTTCACCGAAAATCATTATTCTAAATTTTGTGGATTATGTTTGACATAGAAATAACCAGGAAAGTTCCAGGTCGGATGGTCGGACGAGTCCAGTTAGAATCACCATTCCTTCCTTAGTCGGTACGAAGCCAGACTTGTTGACAAACTTTCAAGGGTGTTAGCCTCGGGTTACTCCACAGTCAACAAAAAGATCGTAAAGCATAATGCCACATGGACGGACACCTTTGGAGTTGAAACCACTTATGCTTTAGACCAATAATTTTAGTATAATAAATTTGCTAGCTATTTTTAGTACTTTAACTTAGCATGCATTTTAAACAAAAAAAGAAAAATGAAAGGTTAGAGTAGCTTACGGAAGGTGAATGTGGCTATCGAACGAAGTGATTTCTTACGGTATCTTCGAAAGAGAAAAGAAAAGACTTTCTTTTTCTCTCGAAAATAAATCTTGACTAAACTACTAAACTTTTTGGATCGAGAGGCTGGTCGGGTGGTGGTTTGGTGGCGGCCTTGGGTTGCGTTTCTTGAATAATTCAAGAATATCAAGAACAAAGAACAAACACAAGGTTTCTAAAGAGAAAAGTTGGAGAGATTTAAGGTGTGAATTGAATGGCTTGACAAATCGTCATATTTATAGGAAACTGAGGGCCTCTCTCCCCACCCCATATGGCCGGCCCCCCCTAAATAATGAGTTTTTAGCTTGACAAATGGTCTCTCCCCACTCCATATGGCCGGGCCCCCCTAAATAATGAGTTTTTAGCTTGACAAATGGTCTCTCCCCACCCCATATGGCTGGGCCCCCCTAAATAATGAGTTTTTAGCTTGACAAATGGTCTCTCCCCACCCCATATGGTCGGCCCCCCCTAAATAATGAGTTTTTGGCTTGACAAATGGTCTCTCCCCACCCAATATGGCCGGCCCCCCACCCTCCATATTTGCTGCATGGTTCAAGTCTAATTCTAGGTTCAAGTCTAATAAAAATATTGTTACAAAAATAAGTGTTTCAATTTTCAATCCTTTTGAATCGGTGTAAAGATGTTATTTTTCTGATCATTTCATCTTAAATGGTCATAATAAATTTTTGCCTCCAAGCCCTTTTAATAGACACCCTAAGAGAGTCTTGAAATTAAATAATGAGTTTTACATTGTTTGTTGAAAAGTTTCAGAGCAAAAAATTCATTATGGCCATTTAAAATAAAATGATCAAAAATATAAGATTTTTTGTTCCGATGTATTTGTGGAAATTAAAAAAATAAAATAAAATTAATTAAATAAAAACAAAAATTAAAAAGTGAGAGTATTTTAAGGGGGGAGGGGGGCCGGATGTTTTGGTGGGGGAGGGGGGGGCCCGGCCGGGTTTTGCGGGGGGGGGGGGGGGTGGGGGGGGGGGTAAGGGGTAGGGAGGGAAATTTGGTGTGGGGCCGGGGGGGTGGGTGTCAGCGCGTGTCGGGGGGGGGGAGTAGCAGCGCTCGGAAAAAATAAAGTAAGTTATAAAGCAGAGAGGGGTCAAGTGCATGTGAGAAGGAAATTAACGTGAGACATGAGAAAGTGAAAAAGGCGATGAGACAGAAGACTGACGACCCAAACGAAGCGGGTTTCGGTTTTCCAAGGGAGTAAGTTACCCAGCCGGGCTTAGTGTGTGTGGATGCACAATATCTGCTTTAAAAAGTGTTTATATATTAGATGATGTGTTTGGATTTAGATTTGAAAAAAAAATTAAAAAATAGTAGAAGTAATAAGTGGAGAGAGACAGAGAGAGAAATGTTGAAAGTAAGAAAAATTTTAAAAAAAATTTTTGAAAAATGTTTTTTGAGAAGCAAAGAGATCAAGGAATAATTAGGGGTATTTAGTAACTTCTTGATAACAAATTAAATTTTGGTTTTTTAGTAAAAAAAATTAAAGATCTTTTATTAATAACTAAATTTAGTGAACCGCACATCTTAATTTACAATCAAGTACACTGTTCATTATAAAAAAAAACATCTCTACTTCACTCTCTCTCTCTCTCTCTCTCTCTCTCTCTCTCTCTCAACCTTATTGTCAAATAAATATTTTAAAGACAGTATTTCTTTAAAAATAATTTTTACACAAAAACCATTCTTTTTTTTAAAAAAATGTTTTTCTTTGAAAAAAATTACACAAAACTGTTTTTTCAAAGTTTTTTTTTCAAAAACTTTTTTCTTATTTTGAAAAAAAAAATTTCAAAAAATTGTTTTGGAAAATTTATTTTGTATTTCTAACAAACAATTTTTATTAGTTTGAAAATTATTTTAAATTTTTTTTATATATTGATAGTTTTTTACTTTTTGTAATTTGAAAAAAGTGATGTGACAAGTTTGGTTATCCAATTTTAATTACACTATTGTGGATCTCTACATTACTAACACTAGCAATGCCTTAAATGAGTAATAAAATAAAATAAAAGACAACTTTTGATTATCCAATTTTAATTAATCCACTATGGATGCTCTAATAAAAATTTTCCGTATATGTTTCACGAAACTAAAAAAAAAAATTAATCCAAAAGATTTGGTTTCTACAACACTCTAAAACAAGTTTCTCCGACATCAAATTTTAGGCAAGCAGTACTATTTAACTTCTACAATTCCTGGAACTCCAAAATCTTATATTCCTAATAAAATGGTTCCGACAAACAGTAGCAATTGATTTTTTAAAATTAAATCTCAAAATCAACAATTGAAATTTGGCGTACACACCTAGAGCAATTATTATTGTTCCTTTTCCCACCACATATTCAAATTCAAATGGAATCTATGCGCTTAATCCATCTAAAAACCTAGTATTCAAACTTATCGTAAAGCATGCTATAAAAGATTGTCAATTTTGCTCAAGCAATTATTCAAAGGTCTTAGGCCCCGTTTGATAAGGGTATAAGCTCTTAAGATTGGACTACTAATTTCAAAGGACTAAGAGCTTCTGCAATGGTAATAATCAAAACCAATAACCAAAATGTGTCACGTCAGCATTGATTATCCTTGGGAAAGTCTTCAATTCACACATCTTTAAAGTATGTACCATATGCACCTATTGTGTGGTTTATATTTTGCCACCTCATAAAAAATTACTTATAGGACTGATCATTCATAACATTTTATTTCATATCATAACTTTTATACTAAAAATTCGTAACTTTTCCTCAATTTGATTTGTAATTTTTTAGCAATACATTTATAACATTTTGAGAATCATAACATTTTGGTGTCTTTCAATGATGGTGCATATGATACACACCCAAATAAGGCCGTATGTATTGTAGCACTTCCCAATGTGGGGTGTTTTTGAGTATTGAGTTTGGCTATGGAGTTTTGGCTATTGGTAAAAATTGTTAAGTTTAGTTATGGAATTAGTGGAATTTGGTAATTTGCTAAAAGATTTGTAATTTTGCTTATTACAATGTATGATATTTTTTGAGTATTGTTAAATTTGCTTATCCACACTCATTTACTTATTACAATAGAGATGCTTTAAAGGAACGTATATATAGACTCGTTGAGAAATGCTAAGTGCAAAGAAAATGGGTAAAGAAAAGACCTTTAAAGTGTACATGAACGGCTCATGCAGTGAATCTGAGTCGTTCACGTACGCTTTAAGGGTCTTTTCTTTGTCCCTAGCACAGTCCTTATCAATCAATTTTGTCGAGCGATTGAAAGACTAGGCGTGACCCACATAATGCGACAACAATATTTTATTTATAAAGAGTACCCAATTAGTAATTGACCGTTTTTTCCCGTACGCTAGGAAACGAAGAAACTACTAATTCTCCCTCCTCGTCATTCATGTTCATGAACTTTCCAGTTCCCACTCCTCGTCACCGATTTCTGCGAGTCTATACGATTACGATCCTTTGTCTTCCCACACAAAAGCTAGGAAACGAAGAAACCTCTCTCTCTCTCTCTCTCTCCCTCTCTCTCTCTCCTCATCATTCATGATAATGACCTTTCCATTTCCCACTTCTCTGTCACCTTTTTTCTACGAGGGGTTGTGCTAGGAACAAAGAAAATGAGCAAAGAAAATACTCTTAAAGTGTATATGAATAGCTCAGATTCACTATTAATGGCAATTTTGTAAGGGGGGTGATTTTGTCACTCACTTTTTGTTAATGTCACTCTCTTTTGTGTCTTAATTAGATGATTTATTTTGTGAGAGAAGTAAAGCGACATTAACAAAACATAAAGTGGCAAAATCAATTCCCTTATGCAATTAGCTTCACATTTTCTTTCGTGTTTGGTGTCTCTCTCGTGTTTTATAACAGGCTATGAGTCTTTTAGTTTAAACTCATATTGAACCCATTTTTAATCCATTTAAACCAATATAAATATGGGTTTCTATGGGTTTATCCATAATAAAATATGGGTGGATTGGGTTGGGTTATAAGTGGGCGGATTTGAACGGGTTAAAAAATATGGGTTGAAAACTAATGGCAAAAAAAAAAAGGTTAGGCTGTACTTAACTTCTAGAATTCCTCTTCAAAAAAAAAAAAAAAAAAAAACTTCTAGCACTCCTGGAACTTCAAAATCTATTGCTAAAAAAGATTCGACAAACACTACCGACAGATTTTAAAAAAAATAAAACCCAAAAGTCTACTATTGAAATTTTCCCTAAACACTTGCTCGAGCAATTACTCAGTGGGTCGTAGGGCACCACCCTTCTCCACCACACATTCAGAAGGGAATCTATACTCTCTTTTGTGCCAGAAGATGTAATGTTAATTAGTAGTAGTTGTTGTTAGTATAAGCCTAGTTAGATTACTGCGATGATCAACTTTCTATTCACAAGAGTCGAATTCTAGACCTCACACTTTAAAGAAGTGCCACACAATCATTGGGACCAATCGGAATCTACACACTTCTATCTCAAAACCCACTATTGAAATTTATCGTAACACACCCATAAAGATTATCACTTATGCTCGAGCAATCATTCAAAGGTCCTAGGATACCACTCTTCTCCACCACACATTAATTCAGGTATAATCTATACATTTAATCCTGAACTCCGCATTCATAAGTTGCAAAGAAAAATGTCTGAGCAATACACGGAGTGCTGCAAGAGCACTCAAATAATTTTCTATTCATTGACCACAACATGCCAAATCCATCCTACATTTTGAGTGAATAACTACAAAATATCATGGGTGCACTTAAAAGCTAAAAGAAATAAGGTCAAGAGTTCAACTACTATATTCGCATTACACCTTTGTGGAGCTTCCTAATTGTTCCATTGCCTTTGATTCCAGGCAAACCAAAGTACCCCTAACAAATAACTTGCTGCAATTTTGCAAACTCATGTGCAAGGCCAAATCATTTAAATGGATTTAAAAATAGTGTACATGCATCACCAAAATATCCAAAGTAACTGCATATTTAAACATAACAAGTTCGAAGAACAGCATATTAACAACACAGAGGCCTATAGGCAGAATTAGTTGAGCATCAATATACATTACCAACAATTAAAACATAATGCCAAAATTACCACTCTCTCCTATTCAACGAGGACAAGCTTCATCCAAACGTATCACTCTCATTCAATTCATAGGGATCATCTGCCCACATACGACTTCACAAATCCTCCTCCATTTCTTTCCCCGAGCCGTGATGTTTCCATTTCAATTTCTTGGTCGACAATTTCATTGCACTCATTGATCAAATCCAAGTGGGGATAATGCTGCAGAATTCTATTAATCGGCAGCCACATTTCAGAATCTTTTTTCATACAACGTATGAAATCAACTACTTGTTCTTTCAGCTTCTCAAATGAACCTGCCTGATAGCTATTAACTGAAGCACTCGACTTCTCCATACCGAGCCCACAACTGATAGCCGAACACTCTTGATCAACAAGAAGGCTTCCCTTCCCCTTTCCTTCATAGCGAGGCCATGAATTTACCTTCTTTACACCCAAACACAAGCGAAAGACCAGTCAAAATTACAAGGAGCAATTAACAACCAGAATGAACACTGAAGATTCTTTCAAAAATCTAGGAAAATAAAAATGAAGGTGTAAGTTGACCAGTATCTTGTTTGCTTTCACTGTTTTTACAATCAGGAATCCGAAGTTTCCCAAGCTAAAGGTGTTGGCTCTAACTGCTTGCTGTTCATAAGCTTTGCATCAGACATAAACGTAACATTGCCAACTGAAATCAGTCCTCCAAATGCAGGGGAAGGGGAATTTTTTCAATTTAGCAAGGCTGTTTAAAGTGATTATGATTATTATTACTACCCACAGCGTACATAGCAAAACAGAGAAGGAGGCAAGCACTGGTAGAACTAGTGAGTTCTGTTTACTGAAACAGACAGAAAAACAGAGACCAATGACCGATGCACCACCAAGAAAACATAAACCATCGAATAGGAACGAAGGCTTAGGTATATTATCCCCAAACAAAGAGATCGACAAACCCGTCATGCAAGTAAAACAGTAAGCATCTACAAACACGGTAAACAGGCAAACACCAAAAACCATGCCAGCCCACCCCACAAATGCAAACCAATACCAGACAACACACTCGGAACACAGCACAATTTGAGAACTGGGAACTAATCAAACAACTTACTTCACAAGGTGGGGAATCATAAGAAGAGGGAGGGAGATTCAGAGCGAGTTTGTGATCCAAATCCAGAGATCACAAACAGAAGCAGAAAATTTTCAAGAGAGATTTGTACCTGTGTAATGCAAGACTTGATGTTGTGGAGGATCAGAAGGAGAGAGAGGAAGATTTAGAGCGAGGGCTGAAGGATTTCGAGAGAGATTTGTATCCGTGTAATGCAAGATTTGATGCTGATTCTGATTCTGATTCTTGAGGAGGCAAATTTTCGAAGGACTCTAATGCACTATGGGGGCAGCCTAAGAGTAGGTTAGGGAAGAAGAAGCCATCGTCCGCCATGAGCAACACTATGGGTTTACCCAAAAGGCCCCTCCAAACCACAACAGAACACAGACACATTCACAGGACACAAATGGAAAATCAAAAAAGACTGATAAGGGCAATATAGTAATCCAGAAATACAACAAAATTGCTCAATCAACCCTCAACCATCCACGGAAGACAAACCACCAAAGGCTAGAGGCAGATGGCCAATTTCGGGGGAACATGCACAAAATGGTTCTTCATTGCTTGCATGCACAAAATGGCCCAGTGCACCTTTAAGACAAGGGTGTGGAAACTGATGCGCTTTTGCACAATAATTGGTACATCTAATTTCTAATAGGATGTGTTTACAATTGTGATTCACTTCTCTATAGTAGCTATTTTGTCAACTTCATCTTTTAAATTCTCTATTGTAATTTTGTAGGACTGGGAAGGGAGTTACTAGTTGATGCAATTTGGGAACGCTTATGTTGTTATGTTACTAGTTACAACACTGCCACCCTGATACATCTGCAAGAAAAATGAGGTGGTTGTAAAAAAGTATGACGAAGATGTATCACGAAGTATGAGGTGGTTGGCAAAAGTTCCTTGAAAAAATTGGGTAGTAAGGTGTGAAAAGTGGCCCATGACTTATTTTGGCATTTTCTTCTCCTTAATAACCGCTCAGCTGGCTGTCATGGAGAAGGATTCCCAGGACCCCTGGCAATATCAGAATCTGTAAGGATTGGGGCATTCCAGAGATGGTGTTTTGGGCTTCTTAGGCCTGCTATGGTTTCAACCTGGTGGATAGAGTCCCGTTTATTGCATTGTGTTGATTCACTCTGTATTGTATTGTTTCTCTGTTTTTTTGTGATGGTTAGTTTTCTCTCAAGGCCATCTCCGAGGTTTTGGGGCACAGACCCTTTATAAAATTATCCAGTTCCAAAGAAGAAGAAAAAAAAAAGCTCAGCTGGCTGTCATTAGCATGACCCAACATCACAGCAGCAATGGATGAGCAATGCACCGTTACCTCTTCGCGCCTGGGAATCCAATTACTTGCACGGAGATCAATAACATCACGAACCATGGACCTTAGTTGTGGAGCCAGCTGGGGATTTGTTGACAATTCTTCCAATCGCCAAAAGTAGATGTCATTGGTACGCCGCGACAAAGGGGTCTCATCAAGGTTTTTACCGGAAGTGTTGAAGAATTGACATATGGCCTCTATATTTTCCTCCTCAGGACACGTCTTAGTATCATGCCCCAAAAGCTCCTGTATCACATGACAAACAAGGTTAAGACAAATTTTCTATTAGGGGGAAAAGCAAATCCAAAACGAATTCCAACAAGGCAAGCTAAAAACACAAAAGGACTAAAGAGGGAGCTCGAGACAAAACCTTAACTATATGATGAACAATCTTTTCTGGCACCATCTTTTGCTTCCAAAGCTCCCCAATTATACGGATATTTCCAAGAGTGTGAATCTTAATCATTCTATTCTTATCTCTACGTTCCAACTCTAGCTCAGAAGAAGTCATCTGTTTTAATTCTTCCCTAATTTTATTAGTGCCTTCAAATGCCTCTTGGCATTTATTCAAAAGGACTCGCTTAAACGTGATTTTCCCACCACGTTCATCAGCTGGGAAAGGTGGGAGCTTTTCATGAAGATGCGAACACAGCTGGGCATACAAGGGACAAACCCTTGGATTTAGTACAGCCTTGTCAAAAATCAAGGAGGTAACGCCCTGCATTGCAAAGAGAACACTCATTACACTTCGCAATTACACCAAAAACAAAAACTACAAGACGGAAAAGGAGGAACCTTCAGAATATCAGCTGTTGTGATCCCAGAATCAATTAGCTGACCCTTGAGAAGATCAAAATTCTCTGGGGTCAGCTTATTCAGTATCCTACACAGCAAAAGCATAGACTACATTCAGTCTGCATGATAGTATGAATCACATTTCATTCTTGTTGACATAATAATATTATTCAAAGTGCCAAATTTTGAAATAACGATATTAATCAACCCTCCAGTCAACTTAAATTATTTTATATGTAGGTTTCCAAATTCGGTAAACTTCATCAATTGGTTACTGAATGATACTGGCGCAGAAGTACATACGAATATGCCTGAGTAACCAAGTTCAATTTCTCTAACTGTGTCGAAACCCTACTACTTGCTTCCAAACACTCCCAACAACTATGAACGTGTACAAGAATGTTTCATAAGCATAAAACTAAGTGAACCTGAACCAAAAAAGCAGGAGATGACTAAGGTGTCAAAATGAACACCTCATTTGGAAGCATCATTGTAATCTTTGCAATCCGTATGTCATGATTCATCTAAAACCAACGTAAGTAACCACTCTAAACTGTACCGATACCCTAATCTCTTGAAAACCTACTCAAAGACAATGAACCAGAAGAATGGTTCATAGCTAAGTAAACTAACTAATTACAGCATTGCACCAGTATTTGCTAAGGTCTCAACATATAAGCCCCACCCACATCTAGAAGTTACCATGGGATTCACCTAATTCAAGGAAGGAAAACTCAGAATGTCATGATCCATCATAATTTCTTTAAGTTTTTAGACAACAAGTTGCCAAAAGGTTTTTGGGACAATTTTCTGGAAATCGCACAATATAATCTGCAGAGTAAGTACCCTTTCACTGTCTTCAAGACATGCTCCTTCTCAGACAGAGTCCCCTCCCGAGTTGACCATGGCCCAGCACCGACCTGTTTCATTCACAGGACATCTTTTATATTCATTCCAAACAAGTATTTATCAACAGAGAAAAAAAAAAGATCATAAACATCAAAAGCCAAGGTTACTTAGATTCAGATGTGAATGCAGCACATAGTTTGCATCTATAGCTCGTCACATGTGTTGAATAAGTAACAATCTTTAAGAAACTGTGTAGCAATAGGGTGAAGGAAATAATTTTTCCCACTCTCTCCACGTGTAATAGACTTGCATAGTGGATCTCATCCCCGTGTCATTTTTAAAGTCATCACATTTTCAACCCACGTCCCTCAGAAGCCATTTACAATAGGGTTCATTTTGTTCCAAGAGAGCAGGATACTACTTTTCATACTAAACCCCATAAGAACACAATACAAAGTACAAAGTACAGGGACAACAAAAGAACTAAATAAGAGTTGTTCTAAACATATGCATGGCGGGTAGAAATCAATCAAATTATCCCAACAAAGATTAATTACCCCTTGTTTAAAAGATATTTGTGCCCTTGCAAACTGCGAATTGAGTTGGTCTTGGCGATTAAACAGGCAACCCGACTCTCTTTTCTCTCTAATGGTTTCCCAGGATCGCTGCTCTCCAGATGGAGGAAATGGAGCAGACCGACTACGCCAATCACGGTTGTCTGGCTCAGAATAACGCATCTGAGATGAATTTTGCTTCTGCAGGAATGAAAATTATGTCACAATAAGTGAGCTAGCAAAATCAAAATTAGTGAAACAAATAACCTTGTGCAAATTACACGTCAGAACTCAATAATGGCAATAAAACTTTCACTGCATCAAACTAACCACCGAGGAGCTCTTGATGCAAAAAAGGAGTAGGGCATTAAACTAAAAAGAAAGGAGTTAAATGCTACGGGGAATAAATGCCAACATTGAAAATTTATTTATCTTATCTTTATTTCAATTGCCATACTATATACGGCATGCGCTTCCTAATGCAGAGTTCGTAGCCTGCAAAGAAAGTAGTAATACTTAATATTTCTTCTAAGGCAATCCTCGTGGAAAATATTTATACACAATTCTAAATAGAAATACCAAGATTTATGTAAACACGGATATCATTGACAAGAAATGCCAAAATGGGAAATTAAAGGAAGCATACCTTCCATCTAGTATTAGGATACCTCTGTGAATCAGTTATGCGTAACGCGTCAAGTTCGTTAAGCTCAACTAAGGCACCTGCAACAGCTTGAGCCAAGTTCTTGTCATCATTAGCATCATAAAAGCAACCCCGAGCCTTGGCATCGACGACAAGTTCCTTCCAAACAGAGCCGCTGGTAATCAAAGTAGCACCATTGCCAATAATCCAGAGGCAATGCCTACACCATGAAAGCACAAATGCAAATTACAACACACGATTCAACCGGCTTTTGGATAACAAAAAGGCAAGCTGATCTGCTTTGCTCAAGGAAACAACCCTTGGGGCGGAGCCAAGATTTCTAGACAGTGCGGTCAAATACCTAGAGTCACTTTTGGCAACGGTAGGAAAGTTTCATTATATTAAAGGGGTCTTTGGGATTATTTTTTTTGTATCTGTGGGTGCAAATGTGGGAGATTATCAAGAAAATTTGACCTATTATACGTTATTTTTCCAACTCAGTCGGGTCACTTGACTCCACATTGCAATTGCAACCCATGGTAAAGCTAGTTATCACAATGTTCATTTATGCAAGGAGAACGACATCTGTTCAGCTATACAGAAAAGTACCTTGCACGAGTGAGAGCCACATTTGTTCTTTGACAATTAGAAAGAAATCCAACAGTTCCTTGCCCATTACATCGCACGGTAGAGATAATTATGAGATCCTCCTCACCACCTTTAAACTCATCAACTGATTGGACGTCTACCGTGAAGTCAGGGTATGAATCTGTATTGTATGTTTCCCCAAGTTTTTCCCGGAGAGCACGTACTTGAGCTAGATATGGCGACGAGCACCCAACCCTGAACTTTTGTTTTGCTGCCACACATTCTGTAGCAAGGTAAATGCATTCTTATTTACCACAATTTAGGCGGCAACAAATACTAGCAATTTAGAATACTAAATCTTACCACATTCTTCATTGAAAACAGATAAGTACCTTTAGAAAGGCTTGCAACAATCTCGGAAACCACAGCCACCTCCACCATGTTTGTCACGCCTTGATTCTCGCACCCCTCCTTTCCCTGGCTTACGTTAATGAAAGAATAGGTTCCATACATACTTCCTTGAAGAAGACGCCTCTCGTATGCTTGTTCTTTGACATTCGGACCATCCAAAATCCTACTTTCGTAGAACTTCCTATTTGGAAACAAGCTTATTGATGGATGCATTCTGTACTGGACGTTAAGAAGATGCTTCTTGTGTCCTAATATCACCAGCCTCTCAAATAAGCTTCTTTCAAATTCAGCCGCCTGGCATATCTGTTAGTAATTCACAAAGTCAACAAAAAGAAATGTGTTTTACTTCAAATAAAAAAACTAGGCTCCATTTACAAAGTCGTGGATTTCAAACAAAAGGGTTTGGTTTAAGGTTCAGTTTTCAATCAATAATAAGAGGTGTAGCCCTGACTGACTTATTGAGCTTGGCCCTTTAGGTGTGGGCATGTCCCATTGGGTGTTTCATTGGTTAGCTTCTTGCGAACCTCGGGATTGGGTCTTGGATGGACACCGGATATGATGCCATCATTTCCTTTTTCCTTTTAGTCTTTGTACCAACTTCAAAGATTAACAAAATTTCTTTTGCCTTTGAAAATAAAAAATTGAAATCCAATCATGCAAATGGTAAATAGAAAGAAAAATGAAAATAACAGACCCAGTATTGAACATTTGCAGGTAGTTGCCGTTCATCCCCAATGAGTATAGCATGACGGAGACCAGAGAGCTGCAAAGGAATAGTGGATTCACATTCTTTGAGCTGAGCAGCATCGTCAATAACCAACAGTTCCAGTTGTCCCATCCCTTCTGTATGCAATGTAACTGAGCTTGAAGCAGTGCAAAATATCAAGCACGCGTTTTGCAAGCAAAAACTCCGAATTTCATGGTGTTCAATAAAATTTGGAAGATTCAATGTTTCAGAAAGGAATCTAAGTACTTGAACACACTCTCTATTAGAAGACATCATGTTCCCAAACTCGTCAACTCTATTCGAGACTTCTTTCAAACCCTCATTTGCAACAGCTTGGCTACACATTGACATAGCTTCAATGGATTTTAGCAAATCAAGAACTTTCATCATCTTCTTTACCGCTTCCAATGGAATGAAAGAAGTTGGCATATGCGTGTACAATTTTTTGATACAAAAGATGAGCTTTTTTGAGATAAGTTTAAATCTCTTGACGAAAAACTCCTCAAATGTCAATGGACCTTCATCCTTCTCCGCCTTTTCTCCTTTTTCTTTGTTATTTTGAGTTGAGTTTTCCTTCTCCTCTCTTTTACAATCAAACTTCAATTTCTCTTCTCTCTTTGAAGGCTCCTCTTCCTCCTCCTTCTTATCCACATCATTTAAGTCTTGACTGATATCTTCGTCTTCATTGCTATTTACTGTCTGATGTTCAAAACTTGACTCCTCCTCCTCCTCTTCTCCCTTATCATCGTCCTCATTCTTCTTTTTTTCTTGTTCCAAATACAAACGGTACATCTCTTCAGGGTCTTCGAGTAAACATAGCATCGACTGCACATTATGTTTCCACCCAGACAATGGAGAAAGACAACGGGAAAGAGCATAAACCCGGTAACCAAGAAGTACATCCAAAATGTCTTCATGGTCATCATCAATCTTCATTCTGGAATCAAGAAGTACATCCAAAGTGTCTTCATGATCATCAATCTTCATTCTTTCTCCAATGCCAAATAAAACTATATCTCCCAACCCGTAAGTATCATACTCAAGTGCACGACTCACCAAACTCATAAGTCGTGAAGCAACACCAAAAACTGCAATATTGGTTGGGGCACATGTCAGTGTTCTGCATTTTATCCTCAGCAGAACAAATAGTAACGAAGCCGCTGTCTTTGTTTTCCCAGTTCCGGGAGGGCCCCATATTAGTTTGACAGTATTTTGGTGACGACATAGTCCTGTAGCAACACAACTTAACACAGCATCCTGTTGGGAGTCGTCTAACTTAAAGGTACTGGTGGCATTCCGCACTTCGGATTCGACATCTCGGTTACTCTCTTCAAACGAGCAACTGGTACAATTTTCCCCAATCTGTAAAGGATTACAGCAAGTGAAAATCACCCATGTAAGTACATTTATGCATGCAAACCGAATGAAACAGTAAGATGATTGATGATGTGTGAAATATGAAATCTAGTACTTATATGCTTTCCTCTCCTCTCTTCTCCATTACTTAAATTCTCCGGAATTACTTTCCCCATGTGATGAATGCACAAGTGACAATAAAACAAGAAAAAACAACTGAATTGCGATACTTACAGTGGAATCTGGTTGCAACAATCTCTTAATGATGTTCATGCTCCCCCCTTCCAGCTCTGACTTCAATGCCGTCCACATTCGTATCTCAGTTATTAAGTGTCGAAGGAAAACAACAAAAAGACTTTGCTTCTTCTTATCCTCTCGTTGATCTCCATATTCACCCGACACGATGGTCTTGGACGCCCGTATTTCAATTTTTTCAGAACCATATTCCCCCATCCCTTGAACCACAGCAATAACATAAGGACTTTTAGGACTGTCAAGATCACGAATACATTTCGGTCTGACCTCTGTCAAGGCAATAAGATCTCCAATCTTGGGCTCGTACATTATTACTTTACCATTTGCAATGTCTCTCTTTCTATTCAACGAAATGTTGTAGTACAAGGCGTTGGGAAGTTCAAAGTCTTTGGATATGTTAATGGTCCATATTTCTCGCATAGGAGCAAGATGCACTGCGTGTATGTTTTCTGACAAACCAGAGCGTGTCTCTTCAATGAGGGGGTAGATAAATGAGTCCATATACTCCTTGGTTGATGAAAAGGTCTCTGGAATTGGCTTAACCTGGTAAAAGTTCACAATTGCTTAGATTGAAGTCCTTCAAAATATAGTCAAACAAAAAAAGTTACTAATATTCACTAAAGATGAAACGCGAACTAGTCAACGGATTTAACAAGCTTTTTTTGTTGCGAAAATCTTTTTTCTTCATATGACTATCCCTATCGATCTTTGGTCAAGTTAATACCACGTATACCATACTCAACAAGCTCCGAAAAAGAACAATTTCAATCATTGTTGAGGCCAAGTAAGAGCTCTCACAAGCCCAAACTGGACCTGGACATTAAGGAAGCTCGCACCTCTCGATGGTTTGAGCCCTTCTCCCTATGGAGTCCCCTGAGTTTGGTCAATCGCACACTAAGTCACGTAACGTAATGCGCATGCACATGCGGGAGCGCGAATGTGAATGTGAAATCATTTCTCAAAACACTATGGTGAGCCCTCCATGGTCAAAACCCATTGGCTACGAAAAATCAATCAGTGCACTAAAGCACAACCACTTACTCACCTAGACCCGTTTTCCACCCCACATTGATTTGGAGTATAAGACAAAGTGTATAGGTCCCATCCACAACCCATCCAATATGTGGTGAAAATGGGAGCCTAGAGCTCGAGAGTCTCTTAGATCCTGCTCATTTTGAGTTCGTTTTGAGGGAGGTTTTTAACATTTATCAGTAATGAGTGAAGAGAGATAAATAAAGAAAATTTATTAAAAACTGTGTACAAAAGTTTTAAATACCCAAAACGAACAAGCCCTTATTGTCTAGGTCCTTACCTCGGAAAATTATTCCATGCCGAGCTCTCCAAAACCACAGTCATGACTATACAAATTAAGTGTGAGTTCCACCAGAAAAAATGTGTAAATCCCACACCAATTTGTGCGTGGTAGAAATGCCTTGAGCATGGAATAATCTCTCCCTTCCAATTATGATGTAAGGAAAAAATGATTTTCTCTGTCTCATTTGAAGGTCAATTTCATATCCCCTTCAACGATCCCCTCGAATTTTAGATCTAATTGAGCTGCCAATATGGCAAAAATCATTCGTTGCTATTCGCTTGATCGAATAACAACGAATGATTAATATTACAGGCCTAAAAAAGTCACGCTTTCTTTTGATTGGCAATTCTACGGACAATCTACACATTTGTATATGGTTTTACGAGAGATATTGGAAATAGGTCAGATAAATATCTTTATGGAAAGTATTCACCTTGATTGAACAAATAAATTGTACAAACATTGTGATGATTGATATCCGATGCATAGACCATTTACCAACATATCTCTCTCTCTCTAAACTTGAGAGCTTCTCTCTCCTTCTAGGGTTTTCTTGGTTCGGGGTTGGGGGTGGCCACCACTACTCACTTCCACCTCCGCCTACCCCCTTTCTTTGGTCTCCCTCTTTTTCACCTCCTACTCTCGTCGTGCTCCACCTACGCCTCCCCTCCCCTCCACCCTCCGCCTCCATCTTCCCCCCTTCGCGTCCTTCCTTTGTCCGCTTGTCCAACCTTACTCGGGCGGATCTAGTGAAGATTTGAAGATAAGATGGTTTGGCTTTGCTCATCCGGCAAATAAGCCGACGGATCCAGTGCAGCGACTTCCGGCGCGACAGCATCCTCGTTCAGGGTTTTTTTTTTATTTTCCTGCATGTTTTGAGTTTTGTTTGTTTTGAGTTTTGTTGGTTTGGTTCTCTCCCTTTAATGAGAGTTTTCCCTCCCCACTGAGGGGTTTCTGGTGTTGTTTTGGTTGTCTTTGCCGTAGTTGAGGGTGTGTTGTGCTCTCTATTTGGATGTCAGTCATGACCGATTAGCTGGCAAAACCCGGTTGTGAGGCTCTAGTGGGTGATCTTGGGTAGCTAGATGTATTCAGTTGTTTTCTGATTATAATTACAACTCCTACCATTTTGAAAAGAAAAAAAAAAGATATCCGATGAAAATAAATTTTGAAAGACAGATTAGACATCTAAAAATGAACAATTCTAGAACTGATCGTCGTTTGTTTTCGGGCCTAGAAATAGGCAAAACTAGAGACTAGAGAGGAGTCAATAAGGGGACGTTTCCACTGAGCAATAAGTTGTAAGATCACAATATTTTGGTTTTGCCTTTCTTCTAATTTTTTTGTCGGGTGTGTTAATGTTTTGTCAAATGAGTTATGGGTTCATCTCGACAAGAGAAATTGCAAAAGTAAGAAATGATAACTTTTACGCAAACATTTTGTGAAATACTCCCTTCGTCCCAATTTAAGTGTTCATATTTCTAAAAATAACCATCAAAATATGCCAAACTTCCACGTTTACCCCTAAAAAATACACATTGAATTAACAGCTTTTTATATTCGTGTCATTTTTAGATTGACTATATCTGTCAATTTATAATATTTTTGATGATTTTGAAAACTTTAAATAATAAAACTAATTGAGATCTATCAAACAAAATCCATATTATATATTTTTTGAGATCCATATTGAAAGATATAAGCGATTTTCATACGTATAATTAACTTCACAATTTTTAAGGTTAATTTTGGAAATTTAGAGTAAAAATTTAAACTTCTTTATGCCTTGTTTGGAACACTTTTTGAAAAGTATTTTTCAAAAGATTCTCCCCAGATTCCTCCTACTTCAAATCATTTCTCTCTCTCTTCTCTTTCCATTTATTATCCCTATTACTTCTTTTTTTTTAAATTTCAAAAAGTGTTCCAAATAAGACATTAAACTGCACAATTTCACACAGAGAAAACTTAAATTGAGACGGAAAGAATATTACTTGGCGGAAACGCCCTCACTTTATGTACAACCCATGTACATGCGGGAAAACGATGTATAATAAGTGTATAGAAGTGGGTGAAATGTATTGAAAAAAGTGTATTAGAATAGTGTTTTTTTTTTTTTCTTCCCTTGTTTTAGCTTATTGAACTAAAACAGAGGGACCAAATAATTAAATAGAACAAGGTAAAAGGAAGAAGGAAGCAGAATTAACAGTACTATTTGTTATAGAAACTAACCTGGGTCTTGTAAAGATCTTTGTTGAGCACATCAGCAAGAGACCAAGAGAAGACCAAGTCAACTAACCCTTCACCCTTCGATTCTCCCTTCTTTGCATCACTACTTCCCATCCTTAATACTACTATTTTCCAAAGCTAAATTATGAAATCCACTTCTTCATTTTCAACTCAGATGTTGAAGAGAGAGAGAGAGAGAGAGATAAATAGACCGTCGCTCGCTCGAGAGAGATTAATATGTAGGCCGTCGGTCCCATTACCTAGCTTTTGAAGGTTTCAGTGCGCTTAAGACGTCAGAAAAGGAGAATGCCGTACCATTTTTTCACCAGCTACAAATGGAGGAGGAAAAAGCAGCAAAAGGAGGAGGGAAATGCAGTACAATTTTCACCAGTACCAAGAAACTAATTTTGTATGTGGAGCCCTAGGCCACACCGGCCACCAACAAAAGAGCTTCTTAGAGAGAGAGAGAGAGACTGAGAGAGTGTGTGTGTGCTTTTGTGCAGGAAGGAAGGATCGCACAAATAGGTGACGAGAAGTGGGGACTACTATGACCGAAGGTCATGAACTGATGGACACATGAATGATGAGGAGAGAAAAGCAGAGAGTTTCTTCGTTTACAAGTTTACAGGAAAAAGGTTTTGTCGGAGTACGAGGTGGCATGGCATCATCATCATGTGGTATTTTTCACAAATAAAGAAATCGCAAGCACTAATGAAATCGCAAGCACTTCCACATTGTTGGTTTTGAGGTTTTTGCCTTGTTGCTTTTGGTTTTCAAAAAGCATTTTTTAAAAAATATCTCCTTGATTCTTCTCATTTTTAACATTTTTTTCTATTTCTTTCCACTTATTATTCTTACTATTTTTTAAAAAAATTTCAAATCCTAATCCAAACAAGGCATTTGTATTCTGGATTTTGATTATTATTATTTTTTAAATTATCACTTTCATTTTTTTTATTTTTCTCTAATTCTTATCCTCTATTTTCAATCATTACTATATTTCTATCTACACTCATTATTTATAAATTCAAATCTAAAATCTCAAAATGAACAGGGCAACCACCCAAAAAAGTGAATGATGTTTTTGTACAGGATGATTTGTCTCTTCGTAAATGATTAAGGGGGCATTCCGCTTTCTTTTTAAACTTTTTTTTTTAAAAAAAAAAGATAATTTCAAACTCAAATATAATAAAAATAAAAAAATAATTTCTTAATTTTTTTTTGCACCATGTAAAAGATCTCAATGAGATCTATCAAACAAGATCCATATTGGTAGAAAAATTATTGGCGTAAATACATAATTTTTGAGCTTGAAATTACCTTCCTTTTTCTAAAAGTTCATATTTTTTAAAAACTGAAACGGCACCTAAGAGTATCACTATCACGTAGCTAGGCAACGACAAGTGACACTTCGAGAATAACTGAGAACAATTATGTTTACCCTCATTTAAAGAGAGTGAAAATTATGCTGCTTGTGATTGGTTAAAAATTAAAATTGTGTGGGCTGTACACCAAAGTAATTCTATCATTACCAAAAAGTATATTGATTTCGTGGACCCTATACAATTTTACCAATCATGAGGAGGGCAATGTTCATCCTCTCTAGAAAAAGGATGAACAAAATTATCCTCTGAATGTGGATCCCATACATTTATTCTCTGAATAATTAATCGGGGAAAAAAAAGTAGGTAAAAGCAAGGAGGGGTAAAGTGAGAAGGAAATTAATGTGATCCCGTGAGAATGTAAAAAAGACGATGAAACGAACCCAACAGGAATTGGAAATCCAACGGTGCAATTCCCTGTAGTGAATCCTGCAGAGCATATTTAGATCGTCTATCTCGGCAATTAATAATTTGGATATGTTTGTTAATTTTGACCGGTAAAATAATCAATGGTTCATATACTCCCTCCGTCTTCTTTTTAAAGTCCAGTATTTCATTTTGAATTGTTCCTTAATAAGTGTTTATTTTGTAAAATTAGTGGGTAAAAGTTGGTAAATTTCTATTTTGCCCTAAAATAATAAGTGTTTATTTTGTAAAATTAGTAGGTAAAAATTGGTACATTTTCTATTTTGCCTATAAAAGTATATACCATTTTGAAAAGTTTGTGAGTAAAAGTGTAATGATGATATCTCTATAGAGTGTAAATAGGAAAAATAGAGGTAAAAGTTTATGTGAAATGTATAATGATGATATTTCTTTTAATAAATTAGAGTTACGAAGTGTGACATTTAAAAATGGACAGAGGAAGTATGTTTTTACCGGTCAAATTAACAAACATACCTGAACTATTGATTATCGAGATAGATGGTCAAGATTTACCGTGCAAGCCCTGTAGCCTGTGGGGCAGGCCACCCTATAGCATCCCCAGATCCCCCAAACGAAGCGGGTTTTGGTTTTCCATGGGAGCAATAAGTTGCCCGGGCGTAGACTGTGTAGTGTGTGGATGCGCAGTACAAAGACGGAATCAAGGAAATGTCGTCCTCACGTCAAGGCTCATGCGTGGAGCGGAAGCACAATAATTTTTTATTTTTTTTATCCAAAACATATTTCATTAAAAGTCATAAAAGGCAATTACAACGATTTCATCATGATACAAAGGAAGGAAAACCTACAGACAAGCCATCACAGATAGGAAAAAACATGAAAAACAAGTGACAAAGGGACAAAACTAGTGATAAGATCCTAGGCACGTCTCACCGCCTCAAAGAGTCGGGTCACGAGGGGCAAGCAATCTACCAATCTAGCCGCCCCGGCCTGGTGCATGATTCCAAACAAAGACAAAAATACAACACCGATGGAACCAGGGGTAATTACAAACAAGGAAGAAAACAAAGCCACCGTGGAAGGACTCCACTGAGCACGCCAGCCAAACTCCAGCCAAGAGGAAACCACCCGACGCTGACAATGGAGGCACCGACTGGATCTCGAACCGAAGCAATGGAGAATCTTCACCGGCAAGCCCCCGCTGACACGAGCAGGCTCCGGGCACGGAGATTGAAGTAGAAATTCACATGGGCTAAGGCTCCGTTCCAGAACAGCTTCTTAAAAAATAAATACGTATTTCACATTTTCAAACTCAAAAGTAATGTAAATCAAAAATATTTTTTTGATTTTTTTTGCACCGTATTAAAGATCTCGATCAGATTTTTTAAACAAGATCCATATTGCATATTTTAGATTTCATTAAGCCCTTTATTTTTGAGTTTGAAATTGCCTTCTTAAAAAATAAGTACTTATAATTCGTTCTGGAACAGGGCATAAAACTCCGAATCTTCTAAACTTGACTTATTTTATTATTCTGTGTGTTTTGTTCGTTTTTTCGAATTTTTGTTAGATTCGCGTGAATTTTTTGGGATTAACCATCCGTCTTAACAAGAGTCTAAAAAGTATAAAATTATAACAAAAAACAAAAAAAAAAATCACCAAAGACAGGAAAAAAAAATATCAAACAATTGTCTTTTGGAGCGTAAGTGCTATCTTATTTGAATTTTTTCAACATCGGTCCATATTTTTATATTTTTCCTATTCTACTCGTTGAGACAAACGATTAACCCTAAAATTACGTCGCAAAGCTAAACAAAAAGTTACGAAAAATAAAAAAAATATCGAAATAAGTTTAAAACTTTTAGGTTTACGAGAACACAGCCTTAGCTGGAAGATGTCTTTCAAAGCATTTATGATAAGTCGTAACAAAAGTTTTCCATAGATGTTTCACAAAAATTTAAAAACTTTAACTTGTTCGCCATTCAAAAGATCTCATCAAGATCTATCAAACAAGATCTATTTTAAAAAAAATTATTTCAATTAAGTCTATTATTTTTAAGCTTGCAAATTGCAAATAGGTACTTATTTTTTAAAAACCCTTAACGGCTTTACAGTCCAAAAGATTTCGACAGACACTCTAAAACTAGTTTCTCCAGACTTCAAATATAGGCAGTACTCAACTTCTAGAATTCCTGGAACTCCAAAATCTAATCCAATAGTACTAATAAAAAAGTTTCGACAGCAGTAGCAATCGCGGATCAAAAAACAAAACAAACAGTAGCAATCATTTTAAAAATTAAAATCTCAAAATCTACAATTGTAATTTCGCATACACATCTGGAGCAATTAGTCAGTGGTCCGAGGGCACCACCTTTCCCCACCACGCATTCAAATGAAATCTATACACTTAATCCATCTAAAAATCTACAATTAAAATTTACCGTAAACGCGCACTATAAAAATATTGTCACTTATGCTCGAGCAATCATTCAGAGGTCCTAGGTCACAACCCTTCTCTGCCACACATTCATGTGGATAATCCTAGACCCCACGTTAACAAGTGGTGGGGTAAGGATGTTTGAGCAATTTGTGAAGTGCTTCAAGAGCCCCCAATAATTTTCTATTCATTGCACTCCAACATACCAGCCAAAGTTGGCAATATGAACCGGTTGGTCGTGTGAAGCTCCCTTTGAGAGTGAGAGGTCGCGGGTTCGATTCTTATGGATAGGAGATCAACCTCTTGTGGTAAAACTAGCTTCTAACACCCCCGCTGATATATACAATGTTGACCAAATAATAATAATAATAATAATAATGGAATTGGGAAGTGATAGGGTACACCGCACAAATGGCGCCTGGAATTGCAAATGTCTCAACATCCATTATCAATATGAACCTAAAGATTTCAACATTACATGTTGGAGAGTACTTGACTCTCATTTCAATCTCCATCTATACAAAAAACAGAATGCAGAGTAGAGTTTTGTTCACCGTCCACTTAAGAGGGTGAACATTACCCTCATTTCTATTGGTTGAAATGTTGTGGATCCCTCCACAAAATGATGCCATACTTACCGAAAAGTGTATTATAGGATGGGACCTACACCATTTCAACCAACAAGAGGGAGGGTAACGTTCACCCCCTTTTAAGGAGAGTGAACAAAATTGCACTCCAGAATGCACCCTTCATTTCTAGTAAATAACTACAATATATCCACCCTATTGTAAAAGTTGGACAAGGGGATGGCAAAAAATCTGAAACTATACATCCATTCATGAGTTTCAGTAACAAAAGCTTGACACCTGCATTTAGATGTCCAAAAGGAAGGGTGCAAGATCTCTAGTGCAAATAACAAACTCAATGTAAGAACTTGCCAAGAGTGATGATTTTCACGCTCCATTTTTTCTTGAAATACACTTTTTTTTTCCCCTTGGTCAGACAAAGTTAATAAAATACCCGTCTAATTAATTTTGTAATTTGGTTTTCCTTGAGTGCCTTACCTTTGTGGAAGCGTATTTTTGTAACCTTGTACAAAGAAGAAACAAAAGGAGCAATTTGAAGCATCACCCTTTTTAAATGACCCAACAAAGATTTGTGAGAGAGATATGCTTTCAAGAAATGGTTTCTCAGAGTTGGAATAGGAAAGTTATAGTGGTACAGACCACAAAAATATTTACCCCTCACTCAATACTGTACAGTTTTAGGAGGAATCACCAAGATATCAGTTGTTTTGATAGGCCCAACATGCCCATCTAGGAACTGTCCCAGTAAATATGCCACAAACGTAGATGAACAAAAGAGGAAATTCTAAAGCCCGAGAAATGTACCGTATGATGCTTCGGAATATGTACAATCTTCTTATATTGAACTAGTAGCTAATCCCCAGAAGTCATCCTGTAAACTGAGTCCAGCAAATTGAATTGACAAGAGCCGCATATAATCTGATTTCTGTACCTCTACCGGAACAATGAAATTCCTGTAACAAATGAAAACAAGCAGCTGTTACCCTCTTATTTCTTCATGCAATAACTCGATACATACATGTTCTTTTAGACTTTTTCACCGCTCAAACATGAAACAGTCCATTTTTCCCATTTTTACTTTCCACATACCCTTCATGCCTAAGCATGCACATACCACCTTAGTAGATTGGGTTAGTCTTAACACTAACGATCACTTTCAATGCACTACTACAACATGCAAATTTAAAGTTTGAAAATATGCAAGGATACTTAATGGAGGTGCAACACAGTAACAAGGGGTATAACTAGTATGTCTGATAAGGATTTATCACAAAATGAAGAAAAAATTGCATATACATAATTAAGACTCGCACAGACTTACTAATAAGCACAAAAAAGGTTTCCCAAAGCTCTCTGTTGAACAAGACTCACTATTTTTTAGTTTAATAACAGACACTAGCTTAAAACAGAATTAAAACAAGTAAATCCACAGAAAGAACAAGTAAAGACATAATGCATACCCCTCCAAATGTTTGTATCTGCATAGGCTCATGACGTCCAATGGGTACCTCCGGAAAAAGTTGTCAAGCTTCTTTGCCACCTCTGCAATATCGGACAATGCTGATATATCCCAAACCACTAAAACTTGTTTATAATCGTATTTCTCTTCATGAATAACAACTGTCCAAACAAGATTTAGCCGCTCGTTGACCTTGTAATACTCCAAGAATCGAGTAGATATCCCACTCAGAGAAATGAGGTTTGCTTCCTTATGGGGCCGACGCCAACCGCATGAAATCTTTGTCAACAAAGAAAGAGCCTCCTTGCGGATCTCAATGTCCTTCACCTTTTCCATTGATTTCCAAAATGTATCATCGATACAAACCTGCAACCCAAATTCAGTAAAGTGTTATTTGGCTAATAGAGTAAGAGGCTAATAAAAATAGAATATGCCATCAATTTGTGCAGACATGAAAGCTCATGCCCATTATATTTGACTAACGATCCTGCTATTGACCACCCACTGGGCTCTAAATAAGGTAAAGAAATGACAAAACAATGGGATTTCTCATGCGCACTTCAATGCACTTTCACATATAACAACATACTTTTTAAATCTGAGCTGTTTTTAGTGTTTTCCAATGTCCTAACATGAACCTCTTGATTCTAGAACAGGCACATACATAACCCCTGGTCTGCGTCAATATTAAATAATCCCTTTTCGGCCTAATAACTTGCACTACCTCCTTTTCGTATCACAAGCTCACAAGGACTAAAAGGCCGCAACAGTCTTTTAACCGTCTCTCAAAATTTGTCATTGTCCGAGGAGGAGAAAGCTTGCCAAGAAGGAAAGAAAGGAGACCACATAAAAAATTATAACAAAGGTCAGTGTTAGAGCATGTCCGACATTGGTTAAATATAACCTCCAAACCCAATATATGAGCCTGAGCAGCCTCTCCATTCATTGCCAATTGGTTTTGAGTTGGATGCTTTAAGAGTCATTAATTGGTTTTACGAGGTAATTTGTCACGTAATAAAGGAATACGGATCCCAGACTTGCACATAACAGCAGCACAAACGATGGACATGACTAAGCTACAAAAAAATGATATAAAAAAATAAACAAGAGTTTGACTGCTTTTGACAAACAGAAAACCCCATTATGTGAAGTTAAAGAAGAAAATCTATCTTAGCAAACACTTGGAGAAAACAATAAAACATAATCAAGGGGAATCATTGAACACACAAAAAATGATGCTCCATGGAAAGATTCAGAAACTGCACAACCATAAAGTTAGTAATTATAATAGCAAAGTAGCATACCTTCCACCTGGCTCCACTGAATAGTAGAGGCTCGACATGGAGTCGAATATCTAGTTGGTCAACGTCAACCAAAGCAGCTATAATAGCTACAGACAGGTTCCTGTCCTCATCAGCATGGTGAAAAAAACCCCGATTCTTGGCATCAGCAACTATTTTCTTCCAAACAGACCCGCTGTTCTTTAAAGTTGTCCCATTGCCCAATATCCATAGGCAATACCTACACAAAGGAAGCACTCCTCATATTTTTCCCAAAATGTCATGAAAACTACACCAAAAAGACTCAACGATGGTTATACTTAACTACTTTTTCGGATAAGGGAAAATACCTTGCTCTGGTGAGAGCCACATTGACTCTTCGAATATTCGAAAGAAAACCCACTGACCCAATTCCATTACTTCTGACGGTGGATATTATTATCACGTCCTCCTCGCCACCCTGAAAACCATCAACTGTGCGAACTCTCACAGAAAAGTCACTTTTTGGATCTGAACCATATGTCGATCCAAGCTTTTCTTGAATTGCAGAAACCTGAGCCTTGTATGGGGCTATCACACCAATGCCAATCCTCTTTTTTAAGGCAACAGATTCTGTAATGGGAAAGATTCCATTTAGAAATAATTAGTCAAAAATCAAATCAAATCAAAACCAAAGATAGTGGAATTGCAAGCATTGCAACAAAATAATGAAGTCAGTCAACCAATAAAGATTGATCTGAAATTTGCTTCAAATCTAACGTAGAGATAGGGGTAGATAACAAATGCGTACTGTGATCTCCTACAACTCTTTTAATTCAAATTCTGGTTTCCTATTCACGTTTTCTCTTCTTTTTGCCCTTTTTCAAACCCGAACTTGATGTTATCTTTTGCATATAACAAGAACATACCTTTAAATAGTCTTGAAATTATATCACAGACAGCCGCGACCTCCACCATATTTCTGAGGCTATGCCCATCATTCACGTCTTCACTTCCAAATGCTATGTTAATGAAAGAATAAGAACCATACAAATCGCCCTGTAGAAAACTCCTGTGATAGCTTCTCTCTTTGACATTTTGAGCATCTAAAATCTGTCTTTTATAGAATTCCTGATTTGGAAATAAGCTTATTGACGGATGCATTCTATATTGGACATTGAGAAGGTGCTTCCTATGGCCCAATAATACCAGCCTCTCAAATAAACTTCTACCAAAGTCAGCCTCCTCACAAATCTAATTGAAGGAAAAAATCCAACAGTCAACACAAAAGTATTTCTATGGTTCAAAGAGATGGAGAAAGTAATACAATAGGATTCAAAACCTTGCTTTTAACCAAAGCAGGTAGTTGTTGCTCATCTCCTATGAGCATGGCATGGCGTAGACCAGGAAGCTGTAGAGGAATTGCTGATTCACATTCTTTAAGCTGAGCCGCTTCATCAACAACCAACAGCTCCACTGGTGTTCTTCCTTGTATGTGCAATCTAACAGAACTTGAAGCAGTGCAGAAAAGCAGGCATGCATTATCCAAACAAAATGCTCTGATTGATGATTTTAAGGCGTCTGGGGGAAAGAATGCCTCAGGAAGAGATCTAAGCATTTGAAGACAATTCCTTTTTGACACACTTAGCTCAGATGAGCCACTATCATATCCTCTCCCATCTTCCGTTATATTGAGGATTTCCTCATCAGAAACCACAGAAGCACTGCATAATAAAGTTCCATGGTGATCAAGAAAATCTAAAGCTTGAAACATGTTTTCTACCACTTCCAATGAAATAAAACAAGTTGGCAAGTGTATGCACAAATTAACAATGAAATACTTCATTTCCTTTTGTATATATTTGAATTCCTTCTTTACAAATTCCCCGAAATTCAATCTTCTCTTGTTTCCGATTCTATAATTTCCATTGTTTGCTTTCCCATCATGTGAACGGTTCTTCTGCACAAGCACCTCATTCCCTTTCTTCCTTTCCTTATTGTCTCTCAAGGTTTGAGCAATAATCTTCATCCATGATTTCTTATTCTTCACAATTCTGAAATTTTGAGCATATAGTTCTTTTTTGTCTCGACCAAATTCCAGCATCTCCTCATCTTCCATATCATCATCACTCTCATCGTTTCTCTCCCTTTTATCATTTAAGTACAAATGGTACTGGTGTCCTGGATCTTCAAGTAAAGATATCATCAGCTGTAAATAATGTCTCCACCCAGATTTTGGGGCAAAGCACTTACCAAGAATTTTCGCACGATTATCAAGAAAAACATTAGAAAGGTCGTCATGAGCATCAATCTGCATTCGCTCCCTATTTCCAAATAAGACTACATCTCCTAACCCATAAATCCCACAATCAACAGACTGCATCACCAGTCTCAACAGCCGCCTTGTAACTTCCAAAACTGCAAGGTTAGTTGGGGCACAAGTAAGTGTCCTACATTTCATCTGCCGAAGCACACATAACAACGCTCCAATTGTCTTTGTTTTCCCTGTCCCGGGTGGGCCCCAAATCAGCTTAACTGTACTGTCATGGACGCATCCTCTTGTTGCAATGCACTTTAGGACTGCTTCTTCTTGGGAGTCATTCAGACCAGAAGAGCAAAGGACATTGTGGGAATTTGTCCTTGCTTTTGCGTATTTATCAAACGAGCAAAGACTACAACCGTCCCTAACCTGTAAGATTTAATCGCATAACAACATGCAAATGAATGCAAATAAGATTATTTATTTCGAATAACAAATAAAAAAGGCGCGCCCAATGTCAACAGCTACTTTTAATTGCTCTAAATATTATATATCAGCAGTAGAAGTTTAACGGAGGATATTGTAAACCTAGAATGACATGATAGAAATAAACCCCAATACTCACAAAAGAATCAGGCTGTAGCACTTTCCCAATGATACTCAAGTTACTTGAACCCAGTTCCAAGTTCAGTGCTCTCCATATCCGAATGTGTGTTGTCATATTCACAAGAAAAACACCAAAAAAAGTTCCTATCTTCTCATCCATTTGCATGTCTTGATCAAGCACCACGGGCATTGATGTCATGATTTGGAGTTTTAAAAAATCCTTTCCTTCTTTTACCTGTTGAACTAAAGCAATAAGATAGCCACTTTTTGGCCTGCTCAAATCATCAATGCATCTTGGCCTTATATCAGTGAGGGCAAAGAGGTCTCCTGTCTCCAGTTCACATTTATCTCCAGCATTCTTAGTGTTTGTCGTTCTTTCGATTTCAATCTCATATAAAAGGTCCTTGGGAGGACGATACTCTTTCGACCTCTCCACGGATGATATTTTATAGGTCGATGCATCCGCCAATTTTTCCATGCCTGAACACAAGTCTGCATGTGTTTCCTCAATGAGAGGGAAGATAAATGATTTCAAATAACAAGAAGTTGATGGGAATGTTGTAGGGATCTGCTGCACCTGTAAAAGGACAAACTTAATATCAATGCTAGAGTTTGAACAATCATAGGCCAACTTCATCTCAAATAACGTGAACCCTAATTGGTGGCCATAGACGGAAACATAATACGTATTTCCATTATGTAGTTTCTACGAATAACAAAGGAAATATATAATAAATTACTTATACATGGACATGGTGATAGTTGTTACAGGTACACTACATAACAAGTTACCATCAGCCGGCCCCTCAATGCTTTCATTTCTAGAGCCCTTCCCAACAAAGAGAAATTCCATTCACGCTTCAATTCTCAACAAGTTCCTCTGTTCACTTCATGTTCAACACAGAAATAACAAAAATTTGTAACAGCCTTAGATGTTTTACTTCCATCAAGGAAAAAGGTCTTTTGGTGTACAATATAAGGAGAAAATGCATATTTTCCTGTCATTCATTAGGTCCACCTTCATTAACTCAATTCTATTACTACACCATGTTCAACTCACTCCCTAATCTCTATGTAAAACAAAACCCATCAGTAGCCCTACCTTTATCATTGCCATCAACATAACATGTGGCCAACACCAGTCCTACTGATGGTATCTCTGTGGAGAGTAAGTAGAGGTAAGAGTACTAATGGGTTTTGTTCATTAAGGAAGTAGTAGTGGTGATTTTGCAGCAGGACAGAAAACTGATCAGGGCCAACTCCCACTCCATTGTAGTTCTAATCAATAGAAGATCATGGGAATCTTCATTTCCAACTTCCAAGCCAGCTTTCAATGGGTTCTACCCAACAAGGTTCATTTGTTTTAGTTGGGGTCTTACCCTATGGTTTGTTTGGGAGGAATGAGGGATTATGAGATTTGATGCACAATTTCTATGTCTACTCTTACTCGAACTTCGAGGATGTGGGGAGATATTATTTTAAGAAATCATAAAACCAGATAATCTCTACACGCTGATTAGTCAGCCTAGGCGCTAGGCGCCTCTCTTCCTCCATTAACGCCTAGCGATTTTTAGAACATTGACGTAAAACAAAACCCATCATTAGCACTACCTTTACCATTGCCATCAACAAAACATGTGACCAACGCCATTTCTTCTAACTGTTTCTCTTTATGGAAACTGAGTAGAGGTGAGAGTGCTAAATTAATAATGGGTTTAGTTCATGAATGAAGTAGCAGTGGTGATTTTGCAGTAGGACAGAAACCTAATCAGGACCCACTTCCATCCTATACTACTTCTACCCAAGGTGTGTTTTTTTTTTTAAGGGTTTTACACTAGGGTTTGAGACAGTAATAAAAAAATTTGACTACGAGATTGGAAGCACAATCTCTGTGTCTACCCAACAATATCAAACACTCCGTAAGTAACAAAAACGAAACCCACATATATAAGGGTGTGGGGGATGAGAGAGAAGGGGCAAAATAAGGTAAAAACCTTGTCCTTGTAAAGGTCTTTGTTGAGAACATCATGAATAGACCAAGAGAGGACCAAATCTACCAAACTTTGGGCACCCTTTGGAGGGGAAACTTCGGCCTCGTCATCCTCCTCCATTGAAGTCATTTCTTTTCTTCTCCGAACCAATCAAAACAACTTCAGTTCGTCGTTATGCAAGCTTGTGTTGTCGGCCGCTCATCAAATTTCTTTTCTGATCAATTTGACGGGGAAAAATGGGGTATAACTTCTTTTGTCGTTGGGTCATTTAAAGCATTGACAGCTCTCAAAATCTTTGGGGAGATTTTTTTTTTTGGGAAATCCCAAACGTAATTGATTTTCACACTGGCTTTTTATATTAACCACACTATTTTTGTTCTTTTGTGATAAATAATTATAAAATTAACCTTTCATTTATATATATATATATATATATATATATATTTATTTATTTATAATTGAATGACAATAATGTAAATTCAAACCACAAGAAAGTAAAAAATGGAGCGCGGTTATAAAATAAAGGAGAGTGTGAAAATCACAACCCATCCCGAGATAGTAGATATTGTTGTCAACTTTTTTTAAAAATAATAATAATTTTCGAACTCAAAAATTTACCATACGCAGCCCAAAAGTAGAGTGCAGAAGATGAACTACAGGATTGATTTTCGCACTCTACTTTAAGAGTGCAGATAGCGAATTTTTGGAACTGCGAAAATCACTTTCGTTTGACAAAATGAATAAGAGCTTAAATTTTTGCAAAAAATTAAATGGTAATCGCGCCAACAAGAATTTTCGGCTGTCCTGTTTACGAAGCAAAAACAATTATGTGCTGATAGTTGTGGGGTTGATGGCGTACTTCTACTTGCTGTCAAACAGTAGTGCTATCATCACACGCAAACACACAAACAATTATACACACACTCCAAGTACTTCATGGGGTTATGGTGTTAAGGATGGTCGGAGAGAGAACAATATGGTATTGCGTGTTTTAAGAGAGAGTTATTTGTTCTCCAAGTACTTCATGCTCAGCTTGCATGTGTCCGTACGGCCTCCATGAGTTCTTCATGCATGACATTTTTTTTTTTAAAAAACGTCCACCTTTGCCACGTGGCCGAGTTGTGCCACTTAGGCATCCATGTGGCGCCAGATAGACCAACTACGGGTAACTGGTAGTGTTGACTAGAGGATGAGTTTGAAGACTAATGGGGTTGTGTGGCTCTCTCTACTCAGCCATCTGCCAGGGTCCTCTCTCATCCAGAAGGAGTTATAGCTGGTAGATATTTTGGCTATTACATTGTGTGCTCTATCAGATAATCAACATACACAAGAGAAATAGTAGGAAATTGCCGAGCAAAAAAAAAATAGTAGGAAATTACTTGTGTCTGTGTGTGTTTGGTGTGCTTTTAGGGGTGAAATTCGGTCGATAAGTTCGGTTTGGAGTGTTCGGGATCAAACCGATCGGTTCAAAGTAATATAGCTGGGAACTAATCTCGACCGAAAAAAAACAATGGACCAAAATCGGTTCGGGATGGTTCAGTCCGGTCGGCTTTTTCGGATTATTCGGTTTGGCGTTAAAATTGAAATGGATGGTTGAAATAGATGGACGGTTTTGATTGATCGGTCCAAACCGATCCAAATCAGTGTAATTTTGGGGTATATTGGTTCGGTTCTATTTTTGGTTCAACTATCTCATTACAAATGAAAGTCGTTGAGATATTATTTATGTAATCCAAACCATTTATCATTTGAATTGCTAGTTTTTCATTCTTGGTGTGGAAATTCAAGTTGTTTGAGTCCCGAGATAAGTACCTCCGCCACTTATGGGCTTGCTCTGACTTTTACCCAAGGTGTAGCTTGTTCGGTCCATTACAATATAGACTTTCTACTACTCTTTCCAAGAAATCAACGCGAAAGTATTTTATTCTTGTTCTGAAAAAAAAACTTCATTACGAAGCAATTCGTAAATAAAGTTTACTACGCTCAATCGCAAAAGTCTTTTGAACGGTTCAGATTTAAAAAAACTGTTTATGCGAATAGTTAAACTTTTCTAACAAATAATTTTTTTAAAATCCAGACCATTGCTTACCGAAACGAATGACTAGAATTACACGACTTCGTAAATAGGTTGTTTGTAATAGTTCAGTAAATAAGTTTCTCTCCTTTGTGGGATGGGGAAGTAGAAATTCTGCACATGAAAGTACGTACAGTGCCTCATAACCACAATTTGTCCAATTTGTCTTGTTTTTTATATATCACGAAAGTCTTTCGTTATTGTTATGTGTTTGGTTTGGTATTTGAAAAGTTTTTTAAAAAATAGTAGAGATAATAAGTGGAGAGAAATAGAGAGAGAAATGTTGAAAGTATAGAGAATTTAGGGGGAGTCTTTTGAAAAATGTTTTTTGAAAAGGAAAAAGAACACAGCATAATATAAGCATTCTGGAAACTTGACCTTCTCGTACCTGGCGCCTACATGCATCCTTGATGCCGTTGGGCCAAAAGCCTCTTAGCTGTTCAATTTGTCTTGGTATTGCATTGCATCTTTTGGTTTTCTCGTATTTCATCAAAATATAAAGTACTCCCTCTATTTTTGAATAAGAGTCCATGTTAGTATTTCGGACACTTCAAAAAATTGTTTATATCTTTCAATTTACACTGCTAAAAATATTTAATGTGAATCTTGTTTGATAAATCTCAATTAATTTGATTAGACAAAAATTTTAAAATCATAAAAAATATTATAAATTAAAAAATATACACAAGATAAAAATAACTGAAAAAAATATAAGTGAACTCTCGTAGTAAGATGAATTTTAATCTTTTAATCATCCCAGTAGCATATCTTTATGTTAATTATGAAATTATATAGCGTCACTGCTTACGCCTGGTCCCTAAAATATTTATGGCAGTCTGATAAAATATAGTATAAAATACATGCATTCAGTCTTGGGGTGAAAGAAAGAAGAACCCAATACTATACTCATCCGTCCCAATTTAAACGACCTCAAAATATAAAATACTTTTGAAATTAATTTTTTATTTTGTTTTGTATCGTTCAAAAGATCTCGATGAGTACTTTAAAACGGTGCAAAAAAATTTCAAAAAAGATTATGAAAAATATGATTTTTTTTGAAAGTCAAAATGACACGACTTTATGTACAGAGCATTTAAAATGAGACGGAGGGAGTAACAATTGCACGAATATTGTATTCTTTTATTTATAGATGGACATAAAATAGGCAATGAGTTGATGAACTACAGGCTCTAAAATTGAGTAGAAACAAGTCAACGGTTTATCGGAATCGGAAAAGATGGCCGGAGTGGAGTTGATTCCCAGAGAATACGGATACGTGATCCTTACCCTCGTCCTCTACTGCTTCCTCAACGTCTGGATGGCCGAAGGAGTCCTCAAAGCACGCAAAAAGTATGCAATTTTCTCAATCCAAATCATATCAGCAGTTTTGATTCGATCGATAATCGATTGTAGTCATTTGATTATAATTAACCCATTCGACTTATTTGTTGCTGTATAAGGTATTTCAATGTTGGTTCTACTCTTTCATTCTCCCCGTTGTGCTACGTTGAACTCAAACTAAAAACATGGATCAAATCACCAATTCTTCAAAATCTATGTATTCTATTGCACCAATTCATTTGGGTGATTTTGAAGGTACAATGTTCATTATCCGACACTGTATGCCTCAGAATCTGAAAACAAGGATGCCAAGCTCTTCAACTGCGTCCAGGTTTTTGCCTTTTTTCTACCTATTCGATTTCTTTCTTTGCTACTTTGGTTTTTTACGATCTTTTTAATGGAAAACGAAGAATGATTTCGGTGGGTGATGGCAGAGAGGGCACCAGAACTCACTGGAATTGATGCCAATGTTCTTCATGCTGATGATTATGGGTGGAATTAAGCACCCCTTGATCTGCTCCTCGCTTGGACTAGTTTACATCATGGGCCGCTATTTGTACTTCACCGGATACGCCACCGGGAATCCCAAAAACCGTAACAGTCGCTGGTAACTATTCATGCCCCCATCATCCTCCTCTTATGCATTCGAGCAAACCTTTTTTGTGTGAAACTAGTAATTTCCTCCGTAAACTGATTTGTTGTGGATTCTAACAAAATTCCTACTCTGTGTGCAGGAAACTCAGTCTTTTTGCATTACTCGGGCTAACGATCGCCACGATTTCTTGCGGGATTAAAGTCCTGATTGCATAAAAAGCAAACGCCTGATTTCAGCAGTTTGCTCTTGGCTCGCATCTTCGGTCAAATTTGTATTTTGCTATGTTGTATTGTTGTACATCTGTTTTCTAATGTGGAGTTGACCTACGGATAATATATGAACCTTTTGTGGTGTGGATTGTGTTTTACACCTGTGTTTTACTTGAGAAAATTGGGATTCGGTCCCAGGATTAATTGAGGTGCGCGTAAGCTGGTCCGAACGCCTGAGTCAAAAACTTAAAAATGAGAAAACATGCATGTATGTTGGAGAGGAATCCAGAACATACTAGTCCACGTTCCAGAAGCCCTTTGACCAGAATTCTTGGGTGTCCAGGCCTCGACTAATCCGGGGTCCAATTCCACCTGACACTTCCATTTAGATCTCATACGAAAGAGTAAATAAAGCTACTTTTTTTTTTCTCCCCTTTTAAGCCCTTGCTTAGAATTTATATGAATTTTCTTGCGACATAATGAGTGTTCATGAATTTTTATTTTTATTTTTTTTTGCTGATTTTGAGAATTTAGCTTTTTAAAATCAGTTTGGAGTGTTTACCAAAAATTCTAGATAATAAATTCTCGAATTCTATATAATTTAGAAACCTAAAAAAGAACGAAAATTTATGAAAATCCCAAATCTGGGTTTAGGTGGCTTTTGAAACTTTTCGGATAAGATGGTTTTAAGTTTTATAAATGCTGATTTTCAGTGTTTTGAAGAAAATAGTACCAGCTTTAACTGTAACTTAATTTATTTATTTATTTTGATAACACGAAAGGGTGGGAGGGGGCGACCAGCGTAGCATCCCCCTTAGGCGTGACCATAGGGGCTCCATACCCGCCAATGTTTAGTTTGAGCCATAGCTATTATCCGTAAAAACAGTCCATTACCACAGTACCACATAGGTACAAGATGATTTAGACTCCACCCCATCATTGGTGAGACTCAAACACGAGTCTCTGCTAGGGGATGTGATGAGCTAAGCTATCTAGACTACCATATTTATTTCACAGCTATAGTAAACATATTTATTTGTTTTTACTAAAATCTAATATTTAGAATCTGAAGCTAGATTCTGAAATGTATATCTACGGCTATCGCAAACCCATCAATAGTAGCTACCTCCGAAAATTGGGTAGAGCTTGATGGGAGCTTCTTCTGGCTGTAAATGCACCAAATCCATCTCAACACACCATCAAAAGAAATCAAATTTCTATTACCATTATTTCCTTTGATGAAATTACCTTTAAGGCCAAAAAACCTAAAGTTGGAACTCAGTTTTCCTGGAATTTTCAAACAGCTCCCCGAAATACGGTTTCTAACTAGCCAGTAAAACATTTCCAGTGGAACCATGAGGTAATTTTCATTGATGATCCATCTCTGCCCGAAACATCACTCTTCAGGGTCCACCTAATGGTATCCCGAACAATCTTTGGACTTTTCGCTTATTTGTTAGTTCTTACCACACTAAGGAGGTTCACAAAGATCACGGTTTTCAGTGAAAGTGTGATAAAAAATTGTAGGCTAACTTTTTAATCTCAGTTTAAATCAAAAGCTGAGATAAAAAGTGGTGCTTAGCCACGGAAAAGAGCAAGATAATAGATCTCACTCTTGCAATGAGATAAAAGAAAAAAGATCTCACCATTACAGTGTGATAGAAGACTTTAGCGCGGAATAAAGATCTCGCTTCTGCGGTGAGATAAAAGAAAAAAGACCTCACCCTTGTGGCGTGATAAAAAACGTTGGTGCGAAAAAGGGCGAGATAAAAGATCTCGCTCTTATGGCGAGATAAAAAACTATAATAAAACCGGGAAACTTCTGAATTTTTGTGCTCATTTAGGCGCGCTTGGAAAAGGAAAAGGAATTGAAAGGGTGCTCAAAACTACGTCGTTTCACACGATCCTAAAATAAGCCCTAATTACTCTCCCCTCACACATTGAAGCTCACTCATCCTCCTGGCCTCTCGGCCCTCTCCGGTACACGTTTCATCTTCATCCCCATCCTCACACGCCGCCGCCTCTTCGCCCCCATCCTCACACGCTGCTGCCGCCGCCTCATCTCTCTCCACCACCACCGTGAAGCAAGAAACGGAGCGCTTCCGCTCTGTTATTTCTTGTATTCCTCCATTATCCTTCACCAAAGCATTTCTCTAGGAGTGCATGTCTAACTGGACAAACAAGGTGTTGACACAAACAAGGTCTCTCTCTCTCTGAAAACCTTCGTCCCCCCCTTTCCCCCTTCCTCCCACTCTCCTCCTTCTCCCCTGTTAGTCTGTGGGTGTGTCGTGACACAGATAAACAAGGATTAAGCACCATCGGTCTCCGCCATTTATGAGCGAGAGAAGTTTCCAGAAATCAAGCCCAATTTGAGAGAACCCACGAGTAGCAACAGCCGCCATAGATACGACAACCTGGTTGCTTCTCTCTCTCTCTCTCTCTCTCTCTCTCTCTCTCTCTCTCTCTCTCTCTCCCTCCCTCTCTTGCTATACATATACAGAAAAATCTATAACTACCAATTTCAGAAAACCCTAGATTTTTTCTAGAGAAGAAACCAGATTCTAGTTGTTTCCAGAAATTAAACCCAAAGCGTAAATCCTAGTTCTCTTATCTAGCCCTACATATACCCCTGGTTCGTATAAATTTGTATATATGGTTTGGATTTCATTATGTGCTTAAGAGTAATTTATGCGTTCACGGAGAAGAATTGATACCTTTGAGAGTGTTCTGCTCTTGTTCCATTCAATAGAGTGTTCTGAATTTTTTTTATTATGTGTTGCTTGTTATATTAATTTGTTTATTTAAATAGTTAGAGATAATCTGTAATGTGTGACTGAACCTTTTGATTGTCTGTGTTCCATTGAAATGAAGAGAATATGGGAGTTACAAACTGTGTCTAGTCCAAATAGGATAAAGGGGACGTGGGGTGAGGAAAGGAGACTTGGGCGATGAGAGCCAGTTAAGTTGGGCATAGTAGTTTTACCTCTTTGTCCGAGTAGTTATTCGATACTATACCTTTTGATAATTGTAAAAACTTATTTCTCAAAGAACACTTGTGAAAAACACTTTTGTGACACGGTTCACAAAATGGTTATATATTAGTATAGATAGATTGTAGTCATGCCTTGAAATATGATGAGATTTTAAGTATGGTGTGTTGGTTATATGCTTAACTTTACATTTTGATGATCCTTATAGTTCGTGAATTGCAGGTCAAAGGACAATTACTCTATCTTCAAAAAAAAGGGGAGGGGGGGGGGGGGGGCAATTACTCTTGCAAAGATTAGTATTGAAGAGTGAGTTGAGGTGTCCTTGAAATCTAATTTGCCTTCGTATTTATCAGATGACAGAAAAGATTAAGTAGGAATTAATGTATAATATGCAATATATGAACTTATGGGTTGTTTTCTTGGTTGATTCCTGCTGAAATTGGGTATTCATATGCTAGCATGTGCTTTTGGATGCCATACATAGCTGTTTCTAGTCAGTTGGTTAAATTTTGTAAGTTGGTTAAATTTTCCAAATGGTTATGGAACTTCTCTATTTATTATTGGTGATTCGATCCACTCTAGAATGACTAAAATATTGCTTGATCTTATGTAGATGGTACTTTCTAAATTTATAGCTCATGTGGTGTAAAAGAATCTATGTTCTTTCTCATTGCTTAGATGCTTAGTGTTGTAATGTCAAATTTTGTTCAATTTCTAGGTACCCATATATTGCTACATGTAGAAATGGAAGATTTAAACATGCCTGTACTAGTTGTATTGTCATTACTTTTTGTCATTAGTACTGTGTTCTTACTAAATGTGACACTCTCGGGCTCTTAATTTTAGTTGTATACTCCTAAGATCCAACCTTAGTGGGTCAATCAGTTAAATTGATTTTGGTCTTATAGATTACTCTTTTGCCCCACCTTGCTGAATTACATTGGTGACCACTCCACCATCATGTAAATTGCTTTACTTATGGACCAATTCCTTCCCTCTTCCCCCGATCCAAGTCTTGTACTGATCAATTTGGGACATTGGATTGTAGAGCATGTGTTGAGAAACATGCACTTAGAATCTAGTTCTTGGGAGGTTAATAGCATTATCTAAGATTAAATTTGGGTATTAATTTAGAGATGCAAATTGTCACTATGCTAGTACAAGTTTTTTTTTTAACACTCATAAAGGAATATATTTACATACACAAGTGAAAAAATCCACTAGGCTTTGGGACACAGATAAGAGTTAGGAGGGACACTTGGTATGAGCTGTGGATGTAGGCAATATTGGCAAACCAAGAATATGAGTGTGCTTTTGTTGTGTGATAAGATCTTAATCTTCATGCTATTTGAATGGACATTTATCCAAGAAAGGAAATTCGTTGATGCTAAATGAACACTCGGCCTTGGAAGGGCCTTCACTGTTCCTCTCAAGAGCTACACTCATGAGGTCTGTCTTCTTATCAGTTGGCATTACTCAATTATCCATAAGTTTTGTTTCGTTGGGTTTGATTAGCATACTGCTCTTTTGTTTTACCTTTCTTTTGTTGTTTCCACAGATTGTTACTCTCTGGTACAGAGCTCCAGAGGTTTTGTTGGGATCTTCTCATTACTCTACTGGAGTGGATATGTGGTCTGTGGGTTGCATATTTGGTAAAATCCTTCTACTCCATATGTTTTCTCTCGTTTGCAATTGCTATTTGTTCGATTGAATTGCCATCAAGAGACTAGAGATTAGGCTTGAGTAGATTTGTGTGTACTTGCCCCCTCAATAGATTTCTCATTGATTTCTGACTTTCTCTTGTAGCTTTCACATTAAGAGGACAGACTCTATGCAGAACAGGTACCTTGGACAATATTTTCTCCTTCAAATTTGTTTATCTTCCTCTCCAGTTGTTACAGATAAATAATGGTGCAGTCAGAGGAATAATGTACTACCGGAGGGCTTTAAAGCTTCAGGCTTTTCTTGACATGGCTTCCGAAAGTCGTAAGAGCAAGATATCTTTTGGTTTGCGTATATTACTTTCAGCATTTAATTGTGGCTGAACCACCTTCATTCTGTTACATCTCAAGCCATTTGATAATTAATTTACATTATGAGTGCTCAAAGAAATTTCAATTGTTGTATTTTGGGGCCTTCAGGGACTTTAACCTTTCAGAGTCCATTTGCTGGCTTCTTCTGACACTTTATATTTAATCACGTAGAAATACTTGAAGGCTACAAAGCTGTCACAGTTGCATCGGAGGAAGATAAGAAGAGTTAGAGGTCCTTATATGCTCAATTAAAGGCTGTAGCAGACATGAAATTTACTTACGTTGCAACCTGTCAGAACTATGGAAATTAGAAGCGGAGCGGAGATTGTCACGGAACAGATATTTTGAATTTGATGGTTAAGTACGTTTCCCTCCAATTCAATGAAACTTTTCTGCAAATTTATTTCTTCTAAGTGCTTGGTTCCTTGGTTCATTTATCTGTGAACCTAAATCTTACTGTTTCCTATTTAGCAATCCATCCCTCCGTGTGGCATATATCGACGAAGCTGAGGAAAGGGATAATGGAAAGGTGCAGAAGGTATACTATTCTGTATTGGTGAAAGCTCTTGATAATCTTGATCAGGTAATCATACTCTTCGAACATTGAGCAGAAATGTATATTGAGTGTCCGTCACCGTTTACCCTAAAGCCCAAACAACACATCAGTTGGGGTTAAATACTTAATAAGGAGCTAGGGTTATACCCCCATAGTCAGTTTTCAGTCCATCTCTGCTTTTTTATGAGCAAACTGATTTTGTCATAATCCTAGTGTAACATTACCAGTGGATTTATGCCAGTTATACTTCTTGAATGTAAAAGTTCAGCAAACTGTGGTCTATCGGTCGTTACTGCCTTAATATGGATAAGTGTTTGACTCTTTGTTGCTTGCAGTGTATAGCTGATTTTGATTTTCTTTCTTTGGTTGACCATTTGAAGTCTGTTTTCGATTTACCTTGCATCTTTGTTCCACTTTAATTAATATTACGCTGTTACCTTTCCATGATTATTCCTTGAAGCTGAAATGGCAAGGAGACAAGCTTTGTTTCCTGGAGACTCTGAGTTCCAGCAGCAGCTTCACATATTCAGGTATATTTGTTAAGTGTTGGCTAGTTACTTGCCTTCCTATAGTAGAAACCCTGGTAGGCAGCCAGGCAGGTGTCTTGGTTTATACTTCTCTTGGATTTTGGTTATGGTCCTGAAGCAATTTGGTCTGGGCCTAAGCTATGCTATTTATCAAAGTCATCCAGTGGTCCGGGCCTATGCTATGCTATTTATTGTGTTATTCTAGAACAAATTGGTACGTAACATATGGCTGGAATTTGGGCTGTTTTTTGGTGGGGATTTCAAAGCAGAACAACAAGAGACAACTTTTTGCTGTTGTTTCTACTTCTATCGATGCTGCTGCTTTTTGCTTGGAGTTCCTTGGAGTTCTTGATCTTATATATGCCTGAGTTTGGTTCTATAGATGTATTTTCTACTACTTTTTGCTTGGAGTTCTTGATGCTGCTACTTTTTGTTTTCCGGTGGATTTAGGCATGCTCTGAGAATGACGAAGTGCTTGAAATTGGCTTCAGAGAATGACGAAGTGCTTGAAATTGGACGAAGTGCTATTCGTTGTAGCTTAGGACATAACTCCATGCTTGTGGTTCAAGTTTTCTTTGTCCTTTTTCTTGTTGAAGCTTTTGTTCTGCAGTTTTTATGCATTTTCAGAAATTTGATTGATCTTAGATTGAAAGTAGGCTTTCTGGCACGATATTTCTATCTATGACATGTTTTGTGCAAGATGTAATATCAGTTATGCATATTTCGTATTGCTATGTCTTTTGTTTTGGAGAAGATAGCTACGGGCTGAATACATATTTTATGTGTATCTATTATTGGTTAGAGATTTGGGCATTTTTTAAATGCAAAAAAAAAAAAAAAAGTATCTTTCAATCATGTTCTAGGCTGTGATGATAAGAACATTTAATCACGCTTTTAGATAAAAACCGTGATCTAAAAACCACAAAAGACCACGCCTAACTATTTTCCATCTCATTTTTTAGACATGAAAGATCACAGTTTTTTGTGGTGATTGTTATCTACATACAATCACGGTTTTTTAAGAAAAGTGTGATAAAAAACCCAGGACGGAACACGCGGGTGAGTTTCTATCTCGGTTTTGCCTAGAAACGATCACACTTTTTGGGTGTGATTGTTTCTATCTTTCAATCACGGCTTAAAACAGTGATAAAAAAGAGTGATTTACAATCACACTCAAATCTATCACGGTAGCGCGAGTGTGATGGAAAACTAACAATCACTGCTAATAGCTGTGATTGTTATGCTTTATTGTAGTAGTGCGGGTCTACTCTGATAATGGAGACCGTGTATTAATTTTTAAATATTTTGTGAACATTAGTCATTTTAAAATTTATGTTAATTGAAACAAATTATCTGATATGTTTACTAAACGCATCTTCATTGAAAAATGAGTTCTAATTCAGCGTTGTAATATTTTTTTCTGATCATATCACAATTAATATATCAAACAATATCCTATCAATATAATTTTTGAAAAAGCTAAAGTTTTCGGCAAACTATATAATTTAGCGACCCCAATCATTAAATTGAGTTCAAAAGGGCCCACAAATAGGCAATGAAAATATCAAAAAGAACCGGAGAGGATCCAAATCCCAGCTGGTAATGAAATTCCCAGTTGACATTTGGTAATGAAGCCAAATTTTAGTCTAGAAAAATGTTCTCCACATACATCTGATGTATTAATTCTAGTATAATAACAATATACACTGAGATGATTCAAATAGAATAAAATAATTAATTCTAGTATAATAACAATATACGCTGAGATGATTCAAATAGAATAAAATAATTAGTGCTATATGAAGTTCTCTCTTTTTTTCTTTGCGTAACTAGAACATCAAGTCATCAATGTACTTGTTTTTTTTTTTAATACATGAGGGCACTTAAGAAAATCATATATGACGAGGGAAAATCACTTGAATTTTGACTAGAATATTGTAAGAAACCAATGATATCGAACATACACAAAGTTTACCTCATCATATCAATTAAAAATAATAAATTTTAGTCCTATCCGTCCCTCTATAGCTCCGCCTCTAATCATCAATTGTTGTGCAAGTCTCACTCTTGATGCGAAGAGCCAAGTCAAAATCTTTGCCTGCCTTGGAAAGAAAGACAGGAAGATACTATATAAACCTAGCATAGCTCTCTCATGCACATTATAATGACATACAATCACAATTGAGGGGAGAGAGAGAGAGAGAGAGAGAGAGAGAGAGAGAGAGAGAGAGAGAGGTGAGGGTTTTCGTCGATCAGAAGAGGAAAAAAAATGGGCGGAATAGAGTACTTGGTGTTGGAAGGATACGGATACGTGGTCCTTACCCTCGTCTTGTATTGCTTCTTCAATTTCTGGATGGCTTTCCAAGTCGGGAAAGCCCGCAAGAAGTAAGCAAATTCTTTCACTCTAAAATCAAAAGCGTAGAAATGTCACCTAGTTTGATTACTTGAGTTTGGATTGTCGTAACTTATTTTATCTTCATTCGTCATTTTTAACATGAGAGAAACTTATGTATAGATTTTGATGGAGCTAAGCGATCTCAGTCGTTCGTTTCGGCATTGGATGGTCCGGATTAAAAATAATGTATTAACTGTAATAGGTATCAATAGATTGTTTTTAATCTATATCGTCCAAAACACTTTTAGATTGCCGAGATTGACCTCCGTGAACACTTGTTTACAGCTGTTTTATAAACAAGATTTTCTCTTTTAACATACTAATTTAGGTTTTTGTGGGGTTCCTCCCAAATCCAAAAAAAAAGAATTGATTGAAATAGTTAATTCTGTTGAACTCGTCGAGAAGAACATATGTGCCAAAAATCGATTCAATTAGACATCCAAAAATCGATTCAATTAGACATCGTTCATCATATGAACAAATAGCATTTGTGCAAGAAGGAAAAAAAAATAAAAAGACGGTTCCAAACCTGAAAAAAAAAATAAAAATAAAAAATTTTGATCTTCAAACCTGCAAATTTGACTTCCCATTTTTTAAATAGAAAACAATTTTTATCAGAAATAAGAAAATTATAATAATTGTTGTAGAGATTCCAGATCTAGGTAAATCAACGAGCTCAATTCGATTATTCCTTTCTTTTCTTACACAGACGTGATTCGCTAATATAAACGCCGATGTCTTATCAAACGGATTTTTGGCACAAATGCTATTCTAGAGAATCTTATAGTAGAAGGAACAATTCCGATGTCTTCTGATTCTCCATATGACCAAATCATTAATTTGGTCAATTTTATTAAAGGTACAACGTTTTCTATCCGACACTCTATGCCTCAGAATCAGAAAACAAGGATGCCAAGCTCTTCAACTGCGTCCAGGTTTTTGCCTTTTCTCTAACCTGTTCGAATTTTCTTGCTTTGCTAGTCTTTTTTTTTCAATCTTGCTAACTGAACTGAAGAGCGATTTTGGTGGGTGATGACAGAGAGGGCACCAGAACTCGCTAGAATTGATGCCCATTTTCTTCATGTTGATGAATTTGGGTGGAATTAAGCATCCATTTATCTGCACTTCGCTCGGACTACTTTATATCATGGGCCGCTATTTCTACTTCACCGGATATGCCACTGGCAATCCCCAAAATCGCCTTAGCCTTGGGTAACTATTCATCACCCCATCTTCCTCGTATATACTTAAAGCACTCCGTTCATCCCAAAAAAAAACTATCCGGTCTATAAAATGAGAATTTAAAAAAATATATATTGTTGTAAAGAAAAAATTAAAAAAAAAATTTCAAACATTTTTTATTTGAATTCTCTTTGTCAAAAATGCATTATTCTAGACTTTTCATATTGCGTGCTAGAGTAATTTTTTTTTTGGGACAGAGGTAGTAAAACTTTTTCGTGCACGGCTTTTCGATGCAAATGCATACACAATTCCATTGGAGCATACCGGTATACAATCCTATTGTTGGACGAGCCCTTGGAGCAAAAGTGTGTTATTGGAACTGGTCCATGTTATAACGTCAACACCAAGATAATAGGATCTCATTGAATTACTTTTTCAGTAAATCCGTGCATAAAATTTTTTGCACAGATTCAGACATAAATGTGTTCGGAATTGTCTGATACATACGAGATTCTCACAAAATAATGAGGGGTGTACGTACATTAGACGACATGTGCCCGGATTATGCAAATTATGCAACTAAAATATAAAGGAAATTAAAAAAACAGAGGGAGATCAGTACAAATTAAATGAATAAAGTTAACAAACATCGGTTCCTTCTTGTTTTCTTTTTCAATGAAAAAATCCTTCGAGAAATCATTTCTCTAATCCCTTAAAAAAGATTCATGCCCATATATGATAAACTTCATTAATTCTCCTAATTAGTTGATTTCACACAATCAAACAAGAATCAGTTATATAACTTCATTTGCTGTGGATTCTAACGAAATTTCTTCTCTGTGCGCAGGAAATTGGGCTTCCTTGCTTTACTCGGGCTTATGATCACCACAATTTCTTGCGGGATTAAACTGATCGTTTCGCATGAATGAAACGCCTGATTTCAGCATGCAGCGTGCACTTAGCTTGCATCGATCCTCTGTCGAACTTGTCTTTTGCTGCTTGTTTTTCCACAGCTCATGTATTTTGTAACCCTTAATTTGTGGTGTAGGTTGTGTTTCACTTTGTAATAATTGGAAACATGGGATGTTTTTGGACATGGTTTGAAAAGACTAATGTTGGTATTGGAAAATGATCGAGTGCTGATCTTTGTGAGTGCTGGTCTTCAAATGAATGGTTATTTGGAAACATCATCAACCGAGTTTACATCAAGTTGATTGCAAGTAACTTCAATTTCTTAAATATCAAAAGTTGAACGAGCCGAGAATAGTTTGTCTATTCAAGTTTGTATACTAAATGGATCTCGAATGAGTTTTAACGAGTGAAAACAAACTCCGAAACTCGAACTCAAGTAAACCATCTAATTTCTTAACCACTTAATCATCAACTGAGTTTACATCAAGTTCATCAACCAAGTAACTTCAATTTCTTAAATATCATAAGTTGAAAGAGCCGAGAATAGCTTGTCTGTTCAAGTTTGTATAGCAAATGAATCTCGAATGAGTTTTAGCGAGTGAAAACAAACTCCGAAGCTCGAACTCAAGTAACCCATCTAATTTCTTAACCACTTAAAAGAACATGAATCACACAAAAGGGATTGAAAATTCATTGTTTATTTATTTCGTGGAAAACTTCGAAAATTGAATTTCCCACTTTACGTAGATAGAAGAGAAAAGTAAATGAAAATTGAATTTCTTGACCAATTACGGAACATCACGGGCCAATTATATCATAGTTCGAATCCATTGTTTGGTGGGTGTTTAGTGCTGATTAATTTTAAATGGATTCTAAATGCCAGAATTCACTTAAAATAAATCAGCACTAAACATCCTCTTATTAATTTAGTAAAAAGCTGTGACGTGGTAGCATCTTTTATTTTTCATATTATTGAGTACAAGAATTTCCCACTTTGTTGTTGATTGGTCATTGTTTTTCCTTCATGACTTTGCTCAGCATTTTATAGGTCTAAGTAGATAGATGACAAAATAAGCGAAATAACTTAAAATTAAAAGTACTTTACTTCTGTAGATGTGTGGAATTTGTAACTCAAAATTATTATTTTGTAAATAACGTTTGATACGACATGATTCAAATATAAAAATTGTAATAAATGTGAAGGTTGGATTCAATACTCCGTGTGCGTCACCTCTGTATACTTTTAAATCGGAGGTCAGAATGTCGATCTTTTTCCAAATTAGAGATTGATTATTTCTTATCCTGAATGGGGCTTCTTTGTTTACTTATTTGTCTATTTGGGCTTAAGGTAATTACAAATTTATACATTGATGTAATTGATCAAATACTTGTATTTTCCAACCGGCAGAAGTGATTTCTAGGATAACTCTATTACTATTGAATAAATATCTTACAGCTCGTTTGACAGGCGGATAAAGTTTTTGGAATAAAGAAGAATGATGTAAAACAGACGGACATATTATAAACATAAATTAATTAAGAGAGAGAATAACTAAGGTTGTTTGATACTAGTTGAAATGGATGGACAAGAGTGCGTGGATAAAAAAAAAAATGTTAAGAGTTCACTGAATTCCTCGTGAGAATACAAAAAGGTTTGGAGAGATTTGAGGCATGAGGGACACACCAGTAATTACATCCACGCGAATAAGCTTATCCCGGAGTGGGGTGAGTTTCCTAAAATTCCTGTGAAAATAAGAAGGAGAACAAATACCGAATAGGAGTGAGCCCGGATTAACTTATCTTCCAAACGCCCTATTCCCTCCCTGCCCCACCGGCCAAATGGGCCGCTGGAGAGGTGGAAATTACAAATGAGGCCATTAATTTGTGACAGGGTTTAAAAGCTAGGGTTTTCTACGTAGTTGTCCGAAGAATGTATCTTTGAGTTTTGTCGATTGGACTTGTTTGGACATAACTTTCTTGTATCAAATACTAAATTTCGTGTATACTTCAACAATGTTAATCATAGTTAATAGACAATTAAAAAGTAGATACATCTAATACCACCTACAAATTATGGTTACATTTTAAAAAAAAATTAAGATGCGAAATTTCAAGTCTCTCAATTAGAACCTATTATATTAAGGTTTTCTATACCCTTTGTTAGGAAAAAAAAAAAAAGAGTCAAGCAAAATACAATCAAAGTATGGTTCTTTCTTCTATATAAGCCATACGTTGAGGCTGGATATCTATTAAATGGTTTGAAAGATTCCATAATTGGATCAAACGGCTTAGATTATGCATTCGGGGTTCCACTTCTTGAAATAAAGTCCAACTTTTTCTATAAAAAAAAATCAGATGATACGTACCGAATTAGAATACGTGTATAAATCGTAGGATACACGGTCGTATAGTGTAATTTCTATACAAAAGGGATAGAGGGTGGAATACGTACCGTTCTCCGAATGATACAATGCAAATCGTAGTATACATGTCATGTATTGTAGGTTTTTAGCAATTATTGACAAAATGGTGTATATAGTATGCATACGGATACGGGCAATCTCTAATAAATAAAGTTTATAATCCAATCCATGCACCGCAAGTATGGCTAGTATCATCATACCATTGACCTTACATATTGTGAACTAGTGCTTGCCTATGCCTGAAGGTATAGCTCGAACGCTCAATTAAAGTTTTACCGTATATGAGTTTTACTTCCATAAAATCAATATGGATTGTATCGATTACCATATATATCAACTAAAGTTCTGCTTCCATAACAAATAAAATCAATCCAAAATCAATCGTTTTAGATAAGTAAGTGTTTGAAAACTTGATCTTAGCCGTTGGTAGTGGATGATCTAGATTTATAGATACTCTTAACACTTGCTAACCATAGGATTTAGAAATGAAGGTCTAGGTTTATAACTAGGTATATAAGATTCAAAAACTGAGCTCTGTTATTATATAGATGTTCAGACTGTAACGAGTGTGAACATTGGATATCTATTTCTTAGGAGTTAATATAGTGGTGTCTTTAAATACATAATATGAAGAAGTCGCTCCCAAAAAAATTCTTGGATATCAACAAATCTCAAAAAATGCTTCAGATTTTTTATTGTTATTACATTATAATTTAAACCTAAAAAAATAAGATTGTAAGAACAAAAAATTTAAGCACACAAAGCCCAATTTTTTGGTTTAGCATAAACCCTAAATGTCAGTCCTTCGCCCGATTTGAAAGATGGTAGCTTAATGAACCAATTTTAATCGACATCTTGACCAATGGATAGTTTGAAGTCACTTTTTAGGTTTTTTCCTGTGGCATCCGAATCAAAAGATTGAGCACCATGAGATTTCATGAAATTCCTTGAGTCAATTTAACTGAGTTCAGCTCTAAACAACCAACAACAACCCCTGCTCTTGACGGTAGTAGAAAGGGAGAGTATAGGAGAGAAAGTAGGAAAGAAGGAGAGAAAATAGGTGAGTGGTGCGGGACTTTCATGTGGTTCGTTGGATTGAAATCAAACGGCCAGGATAAGAGATGGCATAAAAACCCCAAGTAATTACACTTTGCCCCCTAAAGCCCTCACACTTCCCCCCTTTGAGCCATTCACGCAGAACAGAGAGAGAAAGAGAGAGAGAGGCGACGCAAGAGAAACGAAGAACAAAGCTGCTGTCGACGATTGAAGCCCGACGAACGAACGAATATTCACCCAATCGTTCGTGCGAAGATCCACCGAGGTTTGTCTGTCATCTTTTTCTCTCGGAAAAAAAAAAATTTTCTGGATCGTAAGAAAAATTTTCTCAAAATGACCTAGGCTATAGCCTACCTTAGCCTTCAAGTACTTCCGCCCTTGGATTTAGGGATTACTAGTAGTCTAATATTGGGATTGATTGTCACGCTAACTTAATCCCTGCAGTAGCTGGAAATATGGTCCCATTTGGATTCTTGATTCAATTTTAGGTCCAATCCGGCAGCAATTAACTGCCCGAGTGTTGCCTCGATGTCCTATTTTCCTACAATTGGTTCACTTGTGTGCCTTGTCCTTTTGGATTTTGAAATCTTTTTTTTTGGCTTAATGTAAGCGTATATTAAGCCACGGAACTAAAGATATACAATGAGGCTCGATACATGCCCTAACGGGCAGACAAAATGATGGCAGAGCATGCTACCCGAACAAGGAAAACATCTTAAAAGTCTAGTCTAAACAAGATAAAATCTCGAAATGCCCGAGAGGATGGGAAAGAGGACGACGGAAAATAGCCCGAGAAGATAGAACCCAACACCACGTTCTACGATATAGAAGACTTCCAGCCAGACTTCTTAGGCTTGCAGTTTGCTTTCTCTCTAGGAAGCTTAAGATGGTCGATTTTCTCTACGTGTTCTCACCTTGTGAAGAGGGTGCTTTCATTGGCCAACAGAATCTACATCTGAAATGGTATTTGGAGGCCTTCTAGGATGTGTAGCTCAGCGGAGAGCAAACTCAGGCCTTCTAGGATGTGCTGCTCCCACCCTTTGTTGCCAATAGGGGATACCATATACTTGCAATTGACTCTAGGGGACACCATAGCTTGCTCTTGCAAACTTCTTGCTGCACATGAGCGGTTATTTTTACAACTGCCAGATTAGTGTCTATGTTCTTGCATTTCTGTTGGAGGAGGGAAGTGAGGCAATACGTCTTGTAATGTTATTTATCTGCCCAAAAAATGCAAGTTTATGCATCCAAAGTCCAATATAGTGGAACAGGAAACCGCATTTTTCCTTTTTCATTAGGATTTTCTTGATTTGCTTTATGTTATCTTAATTAAACAAACAACAAATGTGTTTCGTGGAATGAGTGCATGTAACCATAAATTAGGCAAAACATGAATGTGCGCAAAGATATGAGTATAATGGGTGTGTGTGAACAAGTGGCCCTTAACAAAGCTCAATGGAGGAAACGGATTCATGTGGCCGACCCCAAGTGATTGGGACGCAAGGCTCAGTTTGGTTTATGAATGAGCTAAAAAATGAGCTTCCAGTGAAAATCATATCGGGATTTTTATTATTCATTAATGTTATGTTTGTGTATTATAAGGTATTTCAATGTTTGTTTTTCATCATGTTAATATTTTCCATTCAGCAAGTTGTCTTGGAAAATTTACGGTTTGATTGTTTTATCCTTGTGTGACAGACATTTCAAATTTCTGATCGTCTGTGCGGTGAAGCATCGACTAGTAGACCCTAACAGGAGTTCGCAAAATGTCAAGTGGGACTGGGCTCGAAAATCTAGTAGATCGTAATGCAATCTCATACCTGTTTTAACATATACTCTTCTAAATTTACAATCTAATCTCTTGTTTTCATTCTATCTCCATTCAAGTAGCTTTCCTACTCTGCAAGTCAATTGCCTGTGGTTTGAATGATTGAACTAGCAGATATATGTGTTGTATTTTTATTAGGTTGCTGAAACGTTTTTGTTTTTGTTTTGTAGAAACAATTTCTGTGATTACAAATGACGGGCGCAACATAGTGGTGAGTGCTGTATTTTGTGCCTTGCAACAAAATTTCCAAGAAAGAAAAATGTTTGCTAACTATTACTTTTTTCTCTTCAGGGCGTGTTAAAAGGTTTTGACCAGGCTACGAACATAATTCTTGATGAATCTCATGAACGCGTTTACTCAACCAAGGTTTGATCAGTTTCTGTAAATAGCAGAATCCATCCTTTAAAAAATAGTTTCCATTTTTCTTTCCTTATGCTAGTGTGTACTTCCTGGTTTCTTCCAGTTCCAATACTGGAAACTGTTTCAATGTTTATTTATTTACTCAAAGCCTTTTATAGGCATACTTTGGTTTCTGGTAGTTGGGCAGGGGTTTGACTTTCCTCTCCTTCTCAAAACAGTTTGTTCTTCCTTTCTTTTTTGTTACCAAACTCAATATCTAATGAAATGGCGAAACGCAAGTTATCCCAGAACCCGAGCTTTAAGTTTTGTCACTGCCGCAATCATGTTTCGGCTTGCTACAGTGCCCTTTTGCCAATTTAAACAATCACAACCATTATATTACTTAACCACCTCTTGGATATTTTTGCCTCACATATACCGAAATAGCTCCTTTACGCATTGGTGGTGTAGACCTAATGACTTTGCTAGTTTTGAGGCCAAAGTTGGCTCTCAAATAATGAATGGCTAGAAATTGGGCAAGCCATTGGGTAGCAAGTTTTGTTTGCCCTTGCTCTTGCCTCATGAGTCATGAGATGAGACAACAGAAAATTCTAGTCTCGTAGTTTCTCTTCATTTCTTGTTTATGTGACCTGGTTTTGTGGTGGGGGTATGGAAATTAATGATTAGAATCGCAGTTATTGACGGTAAGTGTCCCATGATAGCATATTTTGATTTTTAGCTTCCAGAAATTCATCCATACCTCTACAAAGTAACTTGAAAATTGTTGACATGAACTATATTTTGCAGGAAGGTGTCCAGCAACTTGTGTTAGGTCTTTACATCATCAGAGGGGACAACATGTACGTAATCTTATAACTCGCGTATCTAATTATAATTAGCAAGCATGCATTTCTCTTTCTCCGCAAACTGTGTTTCATTATTTCTACCTTATCCATTCGCAGAAGCATTGTGGGGGAGATTGATGAAGAACTGGATGCCGGCCTTGATTTGTCGAAGCTGAGAGCTCATCCTCTAAAGCCTGTTATCCATTGAGGGGCAGTTATTTGCTGTGTAACGACTGTATGTACTTGAATTGGATTTAGATGAGTAAGATTGGTTTGGATGTTGTATGAGGCACTAAATGCACTTAAAAACATGCAATGCACTTCTTACAAAGAGGGGTTTTTGATATTTTGTTTTCCATATTTATGTGGTGTTTAAGTTGTTTCCCCAAAAGGGAAGGGTAAAAGCGGAATGGTTGTCTTTGAATTGATAAAATTTTGATAATTAAATAGCAAATCCGTTCGAGCAGCCAAAGGTAGCCCTTGTTCCTTTTACTTGGATGTATTGAACTGGAATCAGCTAAGGAGTAGCTAAATGCTAATGGTACCAAAGATTGCCATTGTTACCCATTCCCCCACGCCAAACCATTAGCACATGATGCTTAAGCCAAATCAGAAAGAACAATTTTCCAAAATCAACCCAAACCTGACAAACGCATTGCACATGCTCGAATTGAACTACAGCAAAAGATTATGAAACAGTCTCAACCTACATTCCTTGGAATTGGGGATGGTATGTGCAGCACCACTGCATAGTAACATTCCTTAATTCCAAAACAAAGTTGTAAATCTCGTTCCGTACCGGCCCGTATCGAAGCTTAAACGGAGCACAAAATTAGGCGATTCATACCGTTTGGAATATTGGGTTGTTCCGGGCAATACCGGCTATACCGAACAATATTAGGATGTTCCGGACATATTCTGGTATACCGTCCGGTACAAAATGACACTTGATTTTTATTTTTCGATTTTGCTAACTTCTATCTAGTGGGCGAAGGATAATATACACATAATTTTAAATAAATTTGGATATCAATGCATATCTTTTGAACACCTTTCTCGAATATCAATACACCTTTCTCAAATATCAAAATACTTTTTATCTATTATCCTATACCTTTTGAATAGATGTTATAAAATCCTTTATTTTTTCCCGTACTGCAGCCCTAGTAAATAATGGTAGGAAACAGACTAGTAGTAGGAAAAAAGATAACAACTACATACCTGCTGGCCCTTGGATCCTAATCTAACGGTAGGAAAAGGACAACAAAAGCCCTCTTGTCATAGGCTCAGAGCATTGGAAAGTGGAAACGTAAGAAGAATTTGTCCGGGATTACACATTACAACTACTACAATTTCTCCTTTATTACATAAGAACCCCAAAACAACATTTGAATATTGTTTCTACATGATTTGTTTGAATATTATTGTTCCGAATACTAATATTTGTCCAATATTTTTTATTTAATAACATTTTATTATGCTCCATATAACAATTTAGTTCTATATGTATGCATGTTAACTCTACTTTAATTTGTACACGTAATACATAAAAATATTAGAAGTATATAAAATTATGAACAAATATGTTGCGATAAATTCAAAATGGCACCGAGATATGCACTGGTACTGGTACATACCATCGCAGTAGAGAAAATGATACACTGACCGATACGTGATTGATAACTTTGCTTCCAAGTCAATGGTAAAAGACCTTGAAAAGGAAAAGGTCGTCGGATCATTGCAACAATTGCTCCTCTCTACTACATTGTTGCACCAACTATCATGATAGATAAAGCTTAAAATAACTCAATGGACCTTTGTTAGGGTGTCTTTTTTATGTTGGGCTTGGTCTGTTAGGTGTTTTCTAGGTTCTTTTTTAGGATGGGCCTGTTAGGGTGTTGTTGGTATCTTGACAATAGGGGTATTCGGTTATTTGGTGTTTGATGTTCTTTCTTTTGCTATACATATTAAAATGTGAGGCGATGAGACAATTTAGGTTTCTGTGAGCTCTAGATGTAGGAGGGTTTTGGTTTTTTCAAGACTATCTCAATGCAGAACCTCTCTTGTTGTATTTCTACAAGTTTTTTATGATCTTAATGATTGGAAACCTTTTATGGCCAAGGAAAAAACAAAAGGGTCAACTGCCAGAGATGGTAATCACAATCCAATTACATGGAACTGTCTATAATTTTCAAAAACCATAAAGTCCAAACGTAATCAGTCAAAAACTTCAGGGGCAAAAAATGTAATTTACAAACCACAAAGGTCTTCAGTCTTCTTCTCTTCAAGGTCTTCAGGTCTTCACAGCCACAAACCCACAAACCAGGAAAGATCTCTCTCTCTCTCTCTCTCTCTCATCAATGGCGTCCGCGGCCCACCCTCTCCTCCGCCTCTCTCTCCTCCTCACCTTCCTCGCCGTCACAGCCACCGCAAGACCTGGCCCCTGCCATACCCTAATCTTTTTCTCCACCTCCTCGTCTCACCCCCTCCCTCGAAACCCTAACCCTAATTTCTTCCCTGCCCCAAACCCAATCCTCCCCTTCCCCACCCGCCGATCCGTCACCTTCTTCTTCGCCCGACCCATAAACCCCCACCCCAAGCCCCAGATCATCGTCGATCGCGCAACCCTCAACGAGGAAAATCATCCCCTGCCCTTCGGATTCTACTCCTCCTCGTTCCGCGATCGCACCAAGGATATCCTCAGCGTCGTCGGATCGCTCCTGTTGGGCATCGGTTGCGGGGGGCTCACCGCGGCCACGCTGTACCTGATCTGGTCTCTTTTTGCTCCCAACAGATTTGATTTCCGTGGTTACGGTGATGATGAGGATGAGTCTGATGATGATGATGCGGGGCCGAAGAAGATGGGATACGTCGCCATCCCTGCCGCGGTGAAGGATGTGGGTGTTGTTGCTCCTGCGAAGGGAGTGGTTTGAGAGGAGGGAGGGGGGTAATTTTGGGTATGGATTTGTGGAAGTTTATAAACGTAGGTGTGGGTTATTAAGAAGTTGGTATTAAGGTCTGTATCTTCCTATAAACATCTAATGTGTATTACTGCTGGTTGGTATTGTAATCGAACGATAATGAATCGATTTGTCTACTTTTGTTATGACTTATGTATTGTCTTTCGGATTTATGAGTTGTGTTAGGTTTATGTGAATGATGCTCTGGATGAATCTTGTTTTCATGTGTTGAATTGTTCTTGATGAATTGAATGTTTGTGAAAATGCACTTGCTGTTGTTGAGGCGAAAAGGGTAAGAATAAGAGTCGAGAACATACGCATCATTCACCTTGTTACAAAATGATATCTATAACTATAGAGTCGTCCACCTTTGTTGCCTATTCCTCATGCCGCCGCTTTCACCTTGGGTGTTGCCATTTGCGGTTATGTTGCCATTTGCGGTTATGTTGCCACAACGCCTTCACTATTGTCGTGTGTAAGTCCACCGCTATCTTTATGAATAGCCACGTATTCCCAAACATACAGAGTACGTTGCTGTGGACAATGCCGTCTCAACCACTGTGGCCTTATAGGTGCTATAAACAAGCTTTTTCACCTTAACACAATGTCCTCTTGAGTGTACAAAGAATCATCTACAGAGAGAATTTAATTGATCTCCAATTGCCAAAAAAGGTTCCAGGATTCTACCCACGTTGATTCCAAACTATTGCAGGAGTGAGGAGTCTTGAGATTTTTTGAACTAATGATTCTTAGACAAGCCTCAGAATTCAGATACTTGATAACTAAGGCATCCCTGAATGAGGATCACAAGAAAAGAGAGAGGGAAGGCAGGATCCCTGAAGAGGTAGATAATGGACTGATGACCAGCATGTGAACTTCAACTTTCCAGTCCCACCCCAGAAACAAAGGTTGGTTTGGGCAGGCAAATCTGTTGACTTGTGATGAATGACATAACATAACCACATACAAGATTCATTTGAAAGACAACCTGGGAACTCAGTTCTTGATAAGTGTGTTTTTGGTGTTGTGCTTGTTGTTCCTTTGGATTGTGAAGCTGTTGCTTTTGGGTTCCAACACATGTTCATTGTTCAGCTTGGTTATTTTTTTTATCGGCATTGTTAAGCATGGTTATTGCCTGCAGTATGTGCTGAATGAGATTTGAATCACTTCTGCTGCTGCTAATTCTGTGTGGTGGTTGAGATATTTGAAAGGGCATGAAACCTGTATAAGTTGTTGTTGCCTCTTTTCACCTGCAGCAAACATGCCCGGTAGGTCTAACTTGTGTTTCATTACCTCATAACGTTGGACTAATATTGTGTCACCTTCATGAGAAGGTTCCGGCAGATCGAATGTATCAGGAAGTGAGTTGATAGCCAGTGTTCCTCTGATCCACACTAGGCACTTGCACCATAGCTATCATCTACATGGGAACAATGACCATATTACTAACCATGACAATGAAACTAGCTACTCCCTAAGATGCATTTTTTCCGTAAAAAGAATCAATTTTTTTTTCCTCCCCAAATCAATAGATATCAATAGGTTCTTTCAAGTTGTGATTTTTTTTTTGAATCTTTTAACGAAAAAAATACATATCTTTAAAGGCTTAGGTTTGCGCTTCGGACATTTATTTAGGGACGGAGAGAGTTTTGTTCATTACGCAAAAGGAAAATTAAATTCTCGAGACAGGCCATACCACCTTTCAGGAAATGAACAGGTATACAAGATAAGAACTACTGAATTAGGATAAACAACTGCCAGTACTCAGTAGGGATGGTTTAGGAATAGTGCAGTAAATTTAACCTTGAAACTTTCATGGTATGTTTCTTCAACAGAAAACAGCACCATGGGCTTTGATCCTCAATTTTTATCATTTTTAGCTTCTCATGTTAATGAGCTATGCCTCCAATCAACTAACCAGTCTAGTTACAAAAGGCCACTCAAGCCTACAAGTTGACTTGGACAGAAATGATTTCATCGTCATCAATCCAATGAGATTTCAAGTGCTTATCAGTAACCATTGACAAAAATGTTATCTCCTCCATAAGCACATGAGACCTATCTCCAGCAACGAATTCACAAACCACACCATCCACTTCAATTACACTACACCCAGGCACTTTTTTCACCTTCTTCTTGTCCATCCCCTTACGTACCTTCTCCACTTCACGCCATTGGTTAGCTGAGGCATAAATGTTCGAAAGGAGAACATGAACCCCCCCATGGTCAAGACTTCGCTCCACCAATCCATCAACCATTTCCTCACCCAGCTTGACATCACCGTGGACGCTACAAGCATTGAGTAGTGCACCCAATACGTAAGAATCTGGTTCCATTGGCATTTCTCTTACTACCTTCTTTGCCTGTTCTAGCATCCCTACTCTACCCAAAAGATCAACCAAACAGCCATAGTGCTGGACCCCTGGCTCAATTCCATAAACAGTACTCATACTCTCAAAGATTTCTAACCCTTCTTCCACCAACCCCATTCTACTGCACGCGCTTAGTAAACAAATAAATGTAACGTTGTTTGGTTTAACACCTTCGTCCTTCATCCTTGAGAGTAACTCAATAGCACTAGAACTATGGCCATGATTTGCGAGACCTGAGATCAAACAAGTAAAAGCATAGACATCTCGATTTGGCATCTCATCAAATACATGGCGAGCTGCTTCCATACATCCACACTTCGCATACATATCTACAAGAGCAGTCCCCAAAACTATATCTAGTTCCATTCTGCGTTTGCCGACGTATGCATGTATCCATCTACCCTGATCCAATGCACCGAGAAAAGCACAAGCCGATAAAGCACCCACGATCCCAGCATGATCAGGTTGAACCCCAGCTAACTGCATATCATTAAAAAGCTCTAAAGACTCTTTAAACGACCCAAGTTGAACATATCCAGCAATCATCGCGCCCCAAGAAACCTCATTCTTCACCGGCATTCCATCAAACAACTCACGTGCAACCCCAATTTCCCCGCTTTTTACATACCCATTAACCATAGCTGTCCAAGTAACGACGTCGCGATTCAAACCGGTGTCAAACAACTTGCGAGCAGATTCCATACATCCACAACTAGCGTACAAATGTACCAACCCGTTTTGCACAAAATCATATCTTTCCCAACCTAATTCAATCGATTGCGCGTGGTACACCAAACCCAATGAAAATTCAGAGAGCTCAACACAAGCTCTGAGAACAAACGAGAAAGTATAATTGTTTGGTGAAAACCCACTATGTACCATCTGTTTATAAAGAGAGAGAGCTTTTGTAGTATCTTGTTTTTTCTCTACAAAGCCTCTGATCATTGTGTTCCACAAGAATGTGGAGCGATTGGGCAAGTGGCGAAAGAGAGTGTGGGCGTGGGAGAGGTCGCCGCGGGGTGAGATGGCGCAGAAGGCGACGAGTTTTCCGGCTGCGAAAGGGTCGGAAATGGCGCCGGAGACAGTGAGGTGGGATTGGATTTGCTTGATGTGGCGCATTGTGAGGCATGGTTGGTCCAAGAGGGAGAGGACCTTGTGGGTTGATTTCAAATATTTGGAGGCAAAAGCAACCACCATACCATGACGGCTGCAAGATTTTCAAAAACATTCACTAGAAGTGCAACTGCGCAAGATTTATAGTATAGTATGTATGTACATGTATATGTATGTGTGTGTGTGTGTGTATATATATATATATATAAATTCGGGGTGTTACTCCTGTCCATCTCAAGGTTTGGGTTTCTCCAGGACACACGTAAATTGGCTTTGAATACTTGATTTTTAGGTCATTCTGAATGAAGAAGACAGACTTTTGAGGTCTTTTTGTAGTCATATATATGAATTTTATTTTATTTTATTTTAACTTTGGTCTATATTTTTTATACTTTTTTCATTTGTTTCGAGAGAAATGATATGATTTATAATTCTAACTTAAGAAAGAACAACAAAAAAGACTGCATCAAAAAATTCGATAAAAGTTAGGCCAAATGGGTTGATAGACTCTAATGCACACATCACACATCGGAATCGGAAGGGAGCTTGTCAATTAGTTGGCCACCTTCTTAACAAAAATGTTAGGCAACATCTGAGTTTGCATCAATTTTTATCTCGTCTTCCACAAGTGATGGTTCAAACTTCAAAGTGATTTAGGTCCCATTTCATTAAAGTTATTAATTTTTACTCCGTATATATACTTTGATATATCCCTACCATTGATCGTTTAGGCACCAATCTACTGAGCAGGGTTGGATTGAGCAGGGTTGGATTGAGCTAGGCTTCAAAGAAGTCCTCTCAGACCCAAGCCTATTATGGTTTGGGCCTATATGGCCTTGCCTGCTATGGCCTCAGGTTCAGACCCTTTTCACATGCCTGTACGTGGAGAAGGAGTCTACTAGACGCAACTTTCTTTTTTGGGCGTGATTATATGGCTAAGATGGTGTTCCGGTTTGTAGAAAAAGAACTTTTTGAAAAAGAAGATAATTTCAAGCTCAAAAATCATATGTTTACATAAATAACTTTTCGATCAATATGGATTTTGTTTAATAGATCTCATTACGATCTTTTAAACGGTACAAAAAAAATTGAAAAAATATTTTTCATTTTTATTATATTTGAGTTTGCAATTACCTCCGTTTGAAAAAAAAGTTAACTTTTGAAAAGTGGAACAACCTCTAAACCCATGGCGGATCCCGGATTAGTTCAATGAGCCGTTACTGTCTGTTTACACCCGTTTTTGGCACCCAGTCCTGGGCAAGCTTTGGAAGGCCATTTAATTATCTTTTAATTAAGTTGGGCCAAAAAATAGAGATGTATTGGATCAAAATTATTGGGCCAAACCCATGTTGACTGGGCCCAATTAATTTTAGTTGAATTCGGGCTCAAATTTAAGAAGTCATGGGCCTATTTGCAAAAAGAATTCAGCCGGCCCATGACTTATTTAAATTCGAGAAATATTTTTATGGGTTAAAAATGTTGAAAGGCCATTTAATTTATTTGAATGGCCCATTACCCAAGTAGCCCATGAAAAGTGGAGAAAAAGGCGGCATTGTTACCTAACAATGAGCCATTTGACCGAGTCAAATGGCTGGTGTTTCTATTAATCCACAAAAGAAGGAGAGAAAATAGGCCCATGAGCTTAATTGGCCTTTTTCAAACCTTTTAACGGCTCATGATCCAAGTAAACACATGGGTAATTGATATTTACTTCCAATAACCACCCATGATCTCACTAAAATCTGTTAGTGGGAAGTTACTTGGGACACGTGGCAACATCCGGAGCTTACCTGGGACACGTGGCAGCTCGTGATGAAGATGGGAAGTTTGGCTCAGATCTAGACCAGTGCACTGTTTACCCACGTTCTTGTGTAACTTCTAAATAACTACCCACTATCCCATGATCCCATGAAGTGGAAGTTACAAAGGACATGTGTCATCACAAGAGAAGGCCAACACATCCGCTTTGCATGCAATGCCGTGGCCTATAAATAGAGGAACTCAAGAAGGAAAAAGGGTCCACACACCAATCAAGCTCAACGCTTAAAAAATCAAAGCCTTCCCAGCGAAGCAATCAAAGTCTTCCCAGTGAAGCAATTATCTCATTTCTCACCTTTACTCAATTACTTCTCCAAGTAGTTCGAGTTTCATCTCTCTTGTATCCCAATTTTATTACTACGACGTAATAAAATTATTCATATCTCTCTTATACCCCAACTTTGTTATTACGATATATCAAAGTTATTCTACGTTGCTACTTCTTTTCCTACACGGTTAGGAAATTATTAAGTCCTCGCTCGTAGAGGCAAAACCACGAACCATCACTGCAATCTAGCCCTTAGGTTTGCAGCACTATCGCCCTCACAGATTCGAAGTCAGAAAAGGGACGCCCAGTCCTTACGTTAGACGCGACAAGTCTTGGCACGCCCGCACGCTCAGTCCTTGAGCATTTTCGTAGCCGAACATCTTTTGGCACGCCCAGTGGGACCCTAATCGTCTAAGGGTTTTATCATGGTCAAGAAGCCGCAGCAACAGCAGCAACCGGATCCTCCACAAAGTTCTGAGGAAGTGGCAGTCGACGTGCCCTTACTCGAGGAAGCTGGTCCTCAGATCAGTGCCCAAGATCTTAGCGACGCTACTGACAGCGTCAAAAATTATATGTTTATGGCAGGACGTGAGATCTCCAATAACGTTACGAGTTCAATCTCTCAAGCGTTCACTCAGTCCTTGGAACCTCTGACCATATCAGTCAACAAAATGATTGCTACGCTTACAGAGAGGCTACCGCTCGCTCCTCAGCAGCAGGGCCTTCCACAGTTTGGTGTCTTTGGCAACGGTCAAGATCAAACTGGCTTATTGGGGGTACCTCCCCTTTCTCAAGCATTTTATCACGCCACTTCATCTAACAGCCCTGCACTCGGGGGGCAAAAAGAGAAGGGAGTCGTGATTGGAGGAGCCTCGACGCCTCCAAATAACGATCAAAGGTTTGTTCTGGTTGAGGACCAGAGCAAGCCCGACAAGCCCGACAAACCTGACAAATCCGACAAGACAGACAAAAGGCCTGCGCAAGGAGGCCAGAGTTCTGGAAAGGATAAAGGAGTTGCACGTACTCCTCAAAGCTCTGATACTCGGGGGGCAAGTCCAGTCCAGGACCAGGAGGCACAAGAGGCGCATCCACAGCCGCCTCCTGAGCCAGACCTGGTCATGGGAAGAGATCAAGTTTTGAACCTACTCCAAGAGCAGTTGGGACCTGGGTTCAGACCTTTGGGAAGGCCAATGTATAGGAAGCCTCATACCGAGGGGGTGGACAATACACCCTTCCCAAAGGGCTATAGAGTCCCAGAATTCCAGACCTTCAATGGTGAGAGCATGCAGTCAACCGTAGAGCACATTGCCAGGTTTCAAGTTCAATGTGGAGAGGCTGGAACCATTGATGCACTGAAGTTGAGGCTCTTTCCCAATTCTCTTACTGGGACAGCCTTCACTTGGTACATCAATCTGCCACCTAACTCGGTTCAGACCTGGGCACAGTTAGAGGAGATGTTCCACCAGCAGTTCTACAGGGTAGAACCAGAAGTGACATTGGCAGACCTCTCATGCTATCGTCAAACCCATCTGGAGTCTGTAGAGTCCTATCTCTTACGTTTCAAGACTGCTAGATTCAAGTGCAAGATAGTCCTTCCTGAGGCCGAATACGTGCGAATAGCACTGAACAGCCTGAGCTTTGAAATGAAGAAGAAGTTCTATGGAACGGAGTTCAGAGACCTGTTTGAATTATCTTCCAAGGCTTCTCATTATGAAAAGTTCTTGGCAGAAGAGCAGGACAGGAAGACAGCATCCAAAGGGACGTATTACCGTGACCCTAACTATGAGGTTGCTGCAATAGAAGCAGAGGTGGACTCAGACGTGGCAGTGGCTGAAATCATCAACAAAAAGCCATACGTTTGTAAGGCTTTTGTCAAGATGGAACCCACGAAGCAGCCAGCCCAGAATACTTTCAATAAGTCAACCAGGACTTATACTTTTGACGTGGGTAGGGCTGAAGCTATCTTCGATCAACTCCTTGCTGACAAGCTGCTCAAACTGCCTTTCGGTCACAAGATTCCAACCCCGGAAGAGCTGAAGGGCAAAGAATATTGTAAGTATCACAATTCCTGGAGTCATACTACTAATAATTGCATAGTATTCAGGAATGATATCCAGGATAAGATTGAACGAGGGGAGTTCAAGTTTCCCGAGAAAGACAAGCAGCCTATGGGAGTGGATGGCAATCCCTTTCCCTCAGGACTGAGCACGAATATGGTCTCTGTCAACATGAGAGACATGCCTAGGTCTGTCCCTAGGCCAAAGATAAGTTTGGGAGCCCCTTCGAGAGCTGCGTACAAGTCCAGCCCCGGCAGGTTCTGGGATTCCTTTTATGATGAAGGGGATGTCAGGACTGAGCGAGTCAGGAGGTTCGAAAAGCAAAACTCATGGTGGTCCAGACCTTCAGGAGTGAAGAAACCAGAGAAACCAACCTGCTCTATGGTGTGTACAGAATGTGGACACCATGCCAGTCCTAACAAGCCGGTCCTGAAGAGCGTTATTGTTGGGAGGGTTGAGTCAAGTCATAAGGAGCCTCACAGGTCTAAAGGAAGGAGGGTTGTACGGGAATCTGTGTTCAACCGAATTCAGCCAGGATTGGTTGAAATTGAAGATGAGCTCATCAATTTGAGGATATCTGCTCCTTCTAAGGATAAGCCAAGGGTTGTTAAACCTCCAGCCACTCCTCCAAACGAGTGGCACAGGGTTGAACATCCCAAGTTTCCATCCAAACCTCCACCTCTGTCTAGATCTCAAAAAAGGCGCCGCCAACGATTTAGACAGGCAGCTAGAAGAGCTGATGAAGAAACAAACCTGCTGGACGAGCCAATGATAGAGGATGTCCCGGAAGAAGAAGTGGAGGTGGAAGTCCTAGAAGAGCCTATGGTTGAAAAGCCTAAGGCTAGAAGAGTGTACAAGCCTTTGGAAAGGACTGTGGAAGAGGCTATCATCAAGCCTCCTCCGAGGACTTTACCGAAGAAGCAGCCTCCAGCTGGGAAAACATACAAAGAGGCTGTTACCCAACTACCTTCAAAGCAACCCGCTATGCCCAAGAAACAACCTCTCTTGGAAAGAACGCTTGAAGAAGCCAGGATTCAGCCCTCACCAAGGCAAGTCACTTTGCTCCAAAAGTCAGCTCTTCAACCAAGGAAGTCAGACTCGGGGGGCAAGTCGAAGTTGAATCCACAGGCTAAGGTATTTGTACCTGGACAGGGTTCTAATATGCAGTGCAATATGGTCGTATTCTTGCCGGCAGAACTGGAAGCCAAGGACAACACCCCAAGAGCCATGGAGGGAGGTGTTGTAGAGATGGGGCAGACAGCGGAGATTCTCAACGAGTCTTTCTCAGTAGGACTGAATGGGCCTTCAGTAATTGTGCTGAAGGACGAGACTGACGAGAAGAGTGAGGATCGTGCAGCTAGTGTGATTTTTGAGAGGCCAAGCCCCACGATGAACAAACACATCAAGCCTTTATACATTGCTGGTTGCCTTGATGGGATGCCAATGAACCGTATCTTGGTAGATAATGGGTCAGCAGCCAACCTCATTCCTAAGTCAATGATGCAGAGGCTTGGGAAGACTGATCAAGACCTAGTCTCATGCAATGCCGCTTTGACTGATTTTACCGGGAAGGAGACAGCATGTCAAGGTATTTTGATCATGAACCTAACGATAGGATCGAAGACCTTAACAACACCTTTCTTTGTTGTTAATTCACACTCTTCCTTCAATGTTCTACTTGGGAGAGATTGGATTCACTCTTGTTTGGCGGTCCCTTCAACCCTTCACCAATGTCTTATTTTCTGGAATCAAGACGACGTGGAGGTAATATGGGCTGACCGTAGACCATTCAAGGCCTCTACCAACCATGCAGAGGCCCACTTGTATGATGAGGGGGTTGGTCCAATGAAGGTGGCAGGCCTTGATAAGTATGGCCGCCATAAAATAGCCCCTATTCATAACAACAAGTCAGCTGAAGAAGTGAAAGCACTTTTTCAAGAATTAATCGGTCCAATGATTACGGAGTCAAGCAGGCCGATTATAGCTTCGTCTAAACCTTCTTCGCAATGTCTGTAAGCCCTTCAGAAGCAGAAAAGCATGTGGCCCTTCAAGCCACATTGTCAAAATTTGAAGCTTATTTATTAGAGAAGAGGCTGAGGGGAAGTCAAGAGCCAGAGGAAGATTTTTCGGCCTGTGCGGCCGAAGTCATCAACGAGGATGAAAACCTGGTTGAAGATCTTGATGAAATCCGCCTGGAAGACCTAGAAGCAGCCCCAGCCAAGTTAGATGATTTAAAGGCAGACGTACAAGATCCTTTGGAAGAAGTTAATTTGGGAGATACAGAGAATCCCAAACCTGTATATATTAGTCAACTTCTGCCAAAGGACGTGAAGGAGAAGCTCATCCAGCTCTTAAAGGAGTTCAAGTCCTGTTTTGCTTGGACTTACGAAGAGCTTCCAGGTCTGTCCAGAGACCTAGTGGAGCACAAGCTTCCCATTCAACCAGAATTCAGACCTTTCAAACAACCGCCAAGGAGGATGTCCAATGAGGTCTATTTACAGGTCAAGGATGAGATCGAACGTCTTTTCAACGCTGGGTTCATACGCACAGCCAGGTACGTCACTTGGCTCTCTAACATTGTTCCAGTCCTTAAGAAGAACGGCAAGGTCAGAGTATGCGTAGACTTCAGAAACTTGAACTTGGCTTCCCCAAAGGATGAGTATCCAATGCCAGTCGTAGATCAATTGGTGGATGGAGCTTCTGGTCATAAGGTTTTGTCCTTCATGGATGGACATTCTGGATACAACCAGATCTTTATCGATGAGGCCGATACGGCTAAGACTGCTTTTAGGTGTCCTGGAGCCCTAGGAACCTTCGAGTGGGTCGTAATGCCCTTCGGCCTAAAGAATGCAGGTGCTACGTTCCAACGAGCAATGAACGCCATTTTTCACGATTTCATTGGCCACTTCATGGAGATCTACATTGATGATATTGTGGTCAAATCTCAGTCCTATGATGAACATTTGGAACACTTAAGGAAGTCTTTCTTGAGAATGCAACAGTTCGAGTTGAAAGTAAACCCTTTAAAGTGTGCCTTCGGGGTCTCCGCAGGCAAGTTCCTTGGATTCTTAGTCCACAACAGAGGGATTGAGGTTGACAAGAACAAGGCCAAAGCAATCATGGAAGCAAAGCCTCCTACCACCAAGAGGGAGTTGCAGAAGCTTTTGGGTTCATTCAACTTCTTGAGAAGGTTCATCTCAAACCTAGCTGGAAAGGTTCAGGTTTTTTCTCCACTCTTGAAGTTGAAAGACCATGACACTTTTGTATGGGAGGCAAGCCATCAGAAGGCCTTTGATGAGATCAAAGGCTATTTAGCAACGGCTCCAGTCCTTATGCCGCCCATTAAGAACAAGCCGTTGAAACTCTACATCTCAGCAGCTGAAGGCTCTATTGGAGGCCTTTTAGCACAAGACAACGCTCAAGGAAAGGAGCAGGCAGTTTATTATTTAAGTAGGTTGTTGACTCCTTGTGAAAGGAGATACACTCCTATTGAAAAGATTTGTCTTGCCTTGTACTTTTCAGCAATAAAATTGAGGCACTACATGCTTCCCGTTTTGGTTTACATTATGAGTAAAACAGACCTAGTTAAGTACTTGCTTTCTCGGCCAATCATGAGAGGCCGAATTGGCAAATGGTCTTTAGCTCTAATGGAATTCAGCTTTCAATATGTGCCTCAAAAGGCTGTGAAGGGCCAGGCCTTAGCAGATTTCCTTGCTGATCATCCATGCGTGGATATCGGCGATGAGTCTGATGTAGGACTGGACGCTTTTGAAATCTCACTCACTCCTTGGATATTGCTCTTCGATGGATCAAGGACTCAGGAGGTCTCAGGCTGTGGAGTAATTATTATTTCTCCCCAAGGCCTGAGGACTGAGTTGTCTTTTCAATTTGATTTCCCATGTACAAATAATCAAGCTGAATATGAGGCAGTCGTTATAGGCCTTGAGATCCTTAGGGATTTAGAGGCCAGAAATGTAAAGGTTATTGGGGATTCAAACCTGGTCATCAATCACCTGGCAGGAACGTTCAAATGCTATAGCGAGGACTTGGCTCCTTATTATATGGCAGCAATGCAATTAATTCAAGATTTTGACAATGTAACTGTCGAGCACGTTCCAAGGAGCATGAACGCTGAAGCCAACAGCTTAGCTCAGGCCTCAACAGGTCTAAGATTAGCCCCAGAGACGATCCACAAGATCATCACAGTCCGGAAGAGATTGTTACCTTCTGTTAAGAGAAGGGGTCTAGGGCTGGAAGTGTTTACTTCTGACTTCACAGGTGAAGAATCAGATGATGAACCCGAAAATGATTGGCGTACACCCATCATCTCTTTCCTTAAGAGGCCTCATCATAGGGCCTCTAGGAAGGTGAGGAGGAGAGCCATGAGCTATATTCTCGTAGGAGACGAGTTATATAAGAAGAGCCCTGAGGATGACCTACTTTTAAGGTGCCTAGGGCACCCTGAAGCCATGAGGGTCATGAGTGAAGTCCACGAAGGAATCTGTGGAGCCCATCAATCAGGAATAAAGATGAGGTGGTTGATCAGAAGGTATGGCTATTATTGGCCAACCATCTTAGAGGACTGTATTCGTTTTTCCAAAGGGTGTCAGCCCTGTCAAGCTCATGGTCCAATTCAGCATGTCCCTGCAGCTGATTATCATGCCGTGGTCAAACCTTGGCCATTTAGGGGCTGGGCTCTTGACGTGATTGGAAAGATTTATCCTCCTTCCTCTGGAAATCATGCTTACATCTTGGTAGCCACGGACTACTTTACTAAATGGGCAGAAGCTGTGCCATTAAAGTCCGTGGATCAACAAGAGATAATCAAGGTAATCAAGGAAAGGATCATCCATAGGTTTGGGTTGCCTGAACATTTGGTTGCAGATAGAGGGACGATATTCATGGGAGAACAAGTGGTTAATTTTGCTGCACAGCAAAAGATCATTGTGTCCAATTCCACTCCTTATTATGCTCAAGGGAACGGTCAGGCCGAGTCCACCAATAGGACTCTGGTCAACATTATAGAGAAAATGGTGGAAGATAATCCAAGGGCATGGCATGAATTACTCTCTGAGGCCTTATGGGCCTACAGAACCTCAAAGAAGGAAGCCACCAACGTGACTCCTTATATGCTGGTGTATGGGCATGATCCAGTCCTACCAATGGAGGTAGCAGTAAAGTCAGCAAGGATAGCATATCAACATGGCCTCACTCCTGCAGACTATACTCAGGCCATGTTAATGGAACTTGAGGACTTAGACGAGGTTAGGCTTGCAGCCCTTGACCACATGTTGGTCCAGAAAAGAAGGGTGGCCAGATCTTACGACAAACGCGTAAGAAAGAAAAGCTTCACTGAAGGGGACTTGGTTTGGAAGGCAGTCTTTCCTTTGGGAGAAAAGAATCCAAGATATGGCAAGTGGTCTCCAACCTGGGAAGGGCCTTACCAAATCGCTCAAGTCCTTAAAGGTAATGTTTATCTTCTTATGGACTTAAATGGTGGTTTATTTAAGCATTTAACAAATGGAAAATACTTAAAGCATCATTATCCTACCATGTGGGAAATGAGAGACTTTGGGGAAATCCAATCTAATAAGCCATAGAAAAATCTGTTAGCAAGGCCTGAGCAGAGGCCATGGTACCTGTCATGCAAAAATTGATAAAGGCCTCAAGCTTAGGCCACCTGTCGTTAAACCAAACCAGTGCCTTGGCCATTTAAGGGAAAGTTCCAGGCCAGGCAGAGAGAGAGCAAAATCAAAGTTATGACAAGTTTGAAACAAAAAGGTGGGATTTCAGAAGTCAAGACCTACAGACGGCCTTCAAGATTGTTTTTGAGTTCCTCCCAGGAGGTGTCAAGGCTGGCAAGCTGGGTCTCAAGCACTTCCCTCTGACCTCGAAGATTTGGCATCTCCTCAACCAGCAGGTTCAATTTCATCTTTTGGCTCCGTGAGCCAGCTTTCAGGTTGTCGTGCTGTTTGGACAGATTCGTGGTTTCCTTCCGGAGGTCAACCAAGCGGCCTTCGGCTCGTGCTAGTTTGGCCTTAAGATCTGTGATCTCTTCAGAGGTCGCGACAATGTTTGCTTCATTGAAACGCATGTCCTCTTTCAGTTGAAGCCATTCAGCACTGAACTTGGCGAGCTCCACATCAACCGCCTCTAGCTCCGCCATCTTGGTATGTACCTTGCCGAGTTCATGGGAGGAGGAGTCATGAGATTTTACCATGTCAGGGAATTCCTTTTGGAAACGTTGGAGCACAGGTTCTTCTGCCCCTAACGCTTGGGATTTCACTAGTACGTCCATGGCCTTCTTGATATTTGAAGCCCTAGCAGGATGGGCTACAGCTTTGAAGTTTTGGAGCAAGGCCATTCTGAGAGCCGTCTTGGCCTCAGAAACTTCTTCAGAGGAGAACTGAGATTGTGAAGTGGAGCCAAGTCCACTGCCAGAGGTGCCAGAAGTAGCTGCTTTCAACAGATCCTGGGCAGATTTGAACAGAGAGTCCAAGTCCTCATCCTCATCTTCCTCCGCCACATTGGCAAGTTCAGGTTCAACAGAAGGATTAACTGATGGAGCAGACTGGGCAATTGGAGATCTGGGCTTCTCTGGAGTCCTTGATGATGCCTCGTGTTCAGGTTCCTGGTCTGACAGGTCAAGTTTCTTCTCTTCAGCCTCTACTTCCTCCTCGAAGTAGTCATCGAGTTCCTGGGGATTGAAAACAAGAGGGAGTTGGTGGTAATACGGGGCCATAAATGCTGGGAATTTCATGTCACAGTACATCCTTACAATTGGATTATGCTCTGTTGCGGACACAGTATTCTCAGAGTCGGCCGGCGTTGAAATCCTTTTTCTCAGTCTCTTCTTCTTCAAGGGAGCTGATTCTGCCTGCTCTTCTTCGCCTTTGGAGGTGACCTGTAGGGAGGGAGATTAGTAGGACATTCAAACAAGGTATAAGCAGAAGAGCTGAGGAGAGCCCAGACCTTTCCTGAGGGATCAGTTTCGGGGGAGCTTGTCTTAGCACTACTCCGTGTTCTTCCAGCAACTACTGTCTCAGAAGCCTACAGAGAAAATAAAGGCATAATTACCTTATCCTGAAAGACCAAGCAGAGGACTAAAAGAGTTCATACCTTTGGCCATTGCCTTTTGGCTGTGGTCTTCACCCTTTTTGGCTTTTGAGCAGATGGGTTTGCAGAAACTTCCTTTGGATCATCTTCTGAGCCTGTCAGCAAGGAGAGAAATCAGTCCAGGTCTGTGAAGAACTAGGGAAATTAAAGCGTAAGTAAAGCCTCCTTATATTACCTTTTCTTTTGACACTGGAGGCTAGAGAAGGACGAACTTGTTGCAAAGGAACGGTGATACCAGGTTCGGGTGCACCGGTTGGATGAGGCAGAACATTGGAGAGAACGTCTAGATATGGGGCAGAAAAATGCAGTTTCGTATAGCTGCCCCACCAGCTGTCAAATTTCGCTCCTTTGTCAGTACGTTCCACGTAGGCGTGAAGGGCAAAGGTCTTCCTAGCCTCAGGGAGGAGGTTTCTGACTCTTTCCAACTCCCTTGGCTGGATCACGGGCCTGTCAGTAAAGTCCTCATTCAAGGACTGGAACGGGGGAACAGGAGTAAGCTGGCACAGGCCGAATTGCCTGGCAAATTGAGCCGCATTGTAGTACTCCACTCCGCACTTGTAGTTGGTAGGGGTAAAAGCCATCCCATACATAAGGTCCCTGGAGATCAGGAAGCTAGTCCAGACCTCCATGTGATCGTCGTAATCATCTCCTGGGTCCGAGGCACCACGTTTCAGCCACCAAGGTACGGTATCCCTTGCAAATGGCATCCAATTCTTTCCCATGCTCGTAAGTTCGTGGTAGAAAAATTTGAAATAAACGCCAAATGCAAATCGGGGGCCACGGGTGTCAATGTAATGAAGGCCATAGCAAGTACTCTCTGATTTTTTGATCATGGGCGGAGCAAATTTGGGGAAGTAGGACCACAGCCAGAGGGTAATGATCCACAGTGGACCAGGGGCAAACACAAACTTGTTACTAATCAACTCTTTCATACCGCGGTAGAGATGGGCCAGGACCAAGGGGCCTAGTGCCAGCTGCTGCCCAGAAGCTAGGGCACAGGCCAAGTCAATAAAGTCCTTGGTGACTCTATTCGCAGAAACACAAAAAATGAATTTGTTTAGCCAGTACAGGAGGAAAGCAACGTGTTCACTATCCTCGACAGGACCCTTTCTAGCGTAATGATTGATAAAAGGGGAAAAGGACAAGGGTTCTTTGTACTCAAAATAGGGGGTTTTCTGAGATAAAAAGTAGTTGGCCTCAATCCCATGGGGACGGAGGCCAGTCAGAAAAGCCAAGTCTTGAAGGGTGGGGCTCATGAGACCTACTTTGAAGTGGAAAGAGTTGGTAGTGACTGACCAAAATTGGGAGGCTGCAAGGAAGAAATTTTTGTCCATGTCGATCAGAGACCGGCTGAGAAGAACGGCGTCTCTGATTCCGATCTGCCTCCACAAATCTCCCTTGGCTTCCATCATTCGATCAAGCCACTCGATGTATTTGGCATCGGGTCTGTGCCAAAGCCGGTTAGGTATATCTGTGGTAAAACGGCTCCAGTCAAGGCTGGGCGACTCGAAAGGAAGGGCTTCTTCCGCCAGTGGGTACATCGAAGAGAGTTGAGGAGGGAACCCAAGCTGAAAAGCAGGCCCTAATCCTACTCGATCAGCGTTCGCAATCACCAAAACATCGTTGGTGATCGCGATGTGTTCGTCAGCCAGGATCTTGCGAATCTGTACGGATAAGCTGTTAGGGTTTGGAGGCGGCGTGTGGGCTTTGTGGGTGGCCATCTCTGCAAAGAGTCGAGAACAGAGACAGGAACTGTGAAGGTTTAGGGTTTTCTTTTCTGGGTTTCTCTCGAGTAAGGGAAAAGAAAACGGAGAGAAGGCAGAAAGAGAATGGGAGTTGCAAGAGGTAGAGTCTTTATGAAGCACGGTGCAAGAATCAAAAGCGCCGTTGCACTTATTACTCTTCACACTGGAGATTTAATTGGCAAGCGAAAAGAGAGGGCTCTTGATTGACACAAGAGAGAGTCCTGGCGGCTTCAAAAGCTGCATGGAAACTAATGCAAGGCCTGGGGTAAGGACACGTGTCCCCTAGGCCCAGAAGGCTGTCAACTGATGCCGAGGCTATTACGTCTCGGTGGGGTTTTTATCTCGGGAATTGGTAGAGTTCAATTCAATGTGGGAGCTTTAAATCCAATTAGGAGATATACTTGGAAATTCAAAAAGTTGTTAGGCCTAATTAAGACCTGATTATCTTTTTGGAGTTTAAATATTGGGATCTAAAATTCTTAGGCTGAACAAGCCTGATTATTTTTCAAATCAGGTAATAAGGACTCGTTTGGTTATGCCAAAAACTGTACTCTGTCCTAATTTACAAGCCTAGATCTTGAACAAGATCAAGGCATGGGGGGGCATTGTTTACACCCGTTTTTGGCACCCAGTCCTGGGCAAGCTTTGGAAGGCCATTTAATTATCTTTTAATTAAGTTGGGCCAAAAAATAGAGATGTATTGGATCAAAATTATTGGGCCAAACCCATGTTGACTGGGCCCAATGAATTTTAGTTGAATTCGGGCTCAAATTTAAGAAGTCATGGGCCTATTTGCAAAAAGAATTCAGCCGGCCCATGACTTATTTAAATTCGAGAAATATTTTTATGGGTTAAAAATGTTGAAAGGCCATTTAATTTATTTGAATGGCCCATTACCCAAGTAGCCCATGAAAAGTGGAGAAAAAGGAGGCATTGTTACCTAACAATGAGCCATTTGACCGAGTCAAATGGCTGGTGTTTCTATTAATCCACAAAAGAAGGAGAGAAAATAGGCCCATGAGCTTAATTGGCCTTTTTCAAACCTTTTAACGGCTCATGATCCAAGTAAACACATGGGTAATTGATATTTACTTCCAATAACCACCCATGATCTCACTAAAATCTGTTAGTGGGAAGTTACTTGGGACACGTGGCAACATCCGGAGCTTACCTGGAACACGTGGCAGCTCGTGATGAAGATGGGAAGTTTGGCTCAGATCTAGACCAGTGCACTATTTACCCACGTTCTTGTGTAACTTCTAAATAACTACCCACTATCCCATGATCCCATGAAGTGGAGGTTACAAAGGACATGTGTCATCACAAGAGAAGGCCAACACATCCGCTTTGCATGCAATGCCGTGGCCTATAAATAGAGGAACTCAAGAAGGAAAAAGGGTCCACACACCAATCAAGCTCAACGCTTAAACCAAAGCCTTCCCAGCGAAGCAATCAAAGTCTTCCCAGTGAAGCAATTATCTCATTTCTCACCTTTACTCAATTACTTCTCCAAGTAGTTCGAGTTTCATCTCTCTTGTATCCCAATTTTATTACTACGACGTAATAAAATTATTCATATCTCTCTTATACCCCAACTTTGTTATTACGATATATCAAAGTTATTCTACGTTGCTACTTCTTTTCCTACACGGTTAGGAAATTATTAAGTCCTCGCTCGTAGAGGCAAAACCACGAACCATCACTGCAATCTAGCCCTTAGGTTTGCAGCACTATCGCCCTCACAGATTCGAAGTCAGAAAAGGGACGCCCAGTCCTTACGTTAGACGCGACAAGTCTTGGCACGCCCGCACGCTCAGTCCTTGAGCATTTTCGTAGCCGAACACTGTCCCACCCGAGGCAAGCTGCACAGAGAGAGAGAGAGAGAGAGAGGGGGGGGCGTGTTTGATTGCAGATTTCGTTTTGGGGGAATTTGTAATGAGGTGGGATTATTAATGAGGCGATTAATCATTTATTCATACTTGTTTTGCACAGGATTCGATTGTAAGATTGTAAATAACATGTTTGTTTTGGTTAGGATTAAAATTGGGATTGAAGTGAGTTTTTAAACTGATCTTGCTCAATCCCATGGAAATGAGATTCATTGTAACAACCCCCTGTATTAGGGGCCCATAGAATTATTAGTCCATCCCCCCCCCCCCCCCCCCCCCAAACCTCCTATCAAACATGGCCAGAGGGTAGACAAAATATAAAGAAAATTGATATTTGCGCTCCATTTTTCACTAATGGTACTCCATTTTGTTCATAAAGTTACTAATACCTTCACGTTAAAATTGGAGCGCCATCAGTAAAAAGTGAAGCGCGAAAATCAGTTTCCAATATAAAAGGCAATGAAGTTAAAGCAAATAAATTCAGAACTCTCCTCTGTTTCCAAAATCTCTCTAATGTAAATTCATGGTTCCAACTTAGAGAAAATAGCAGTTCAATAATGTAGAAGCAAGCTAAATCCTCCCCGAGTGGATTAAGCGAACTCCTATTAATACTGAGGGTCCAATCCCCGCCACCGTCGTGCGTGGCAAGTTTTTTTTTTTTTATTTTATCAATATTATATACATTAGTGGGAGTTAGTATAGTGTTAGAATTAACATAGGAGAGTTCAAAATCTATCTATAGCCCTAGCCTTCTAAAATCCGCCCCTCGTTGGGCTCGAAACGAAGCCTCCGCGAAGGGAAAAAATGAGACAACCAGCTGCACAAGCAGTGGTTTCTCGTGAGTGGCAAGTTAACCAAGTGTTTGGTTGTGGAATATTACGTCAACAGCCTTTACCCTCGGGACAAAATGCAGTCTATGCAGAGACCCACAAGTTTGTGTGGTTTACAAGGGCACTGGGACCGACCAAAGACATCTAGGAGTACCATTGTACCAAACCATTTTCCTATATAGATCTTAAACATCTTTCTAGATTTTTCAGCTTCGGCCTGTATCTATAGTTACATAGCTTGCAATAATATCTTCTAGTACAATTATCAAGGGCATAAACATAGCTACTAGTATTGAGCAACTGACAAGCTAGCCAATGTTGAGGCACCTCTAGGCTGCTAACTTGTACCTACAAGTGAGAGTCCAATAGTTTACCATTGTGTTCTTGAATTTGAATTTGATCCTGTACCGTCCATAATTTGACTAGACGGGACAGTTTATTGGGGATCATTCAATGCTGCAATTAATGATTCGGGTTTATTCACATTTGCGAACTATTGATTATACAAATATAGATCTATGTTTGAATCGTCTCCTTCTCCTTCTGACCAAACTTAAACGGGAGGGAATTTGAACCCTTCTTGGATCTAGGAAGTTTTGAGAGTGAAGGACAAAAGTATAGGAACTTAGGCCTCATTCCGATTTCTTAAAAAAGAAATTTTTAGAAAATAATGGTAATTTCAAATTCAAAAATTATATAATTACGCAAATAATTTTTCTACCAATATGGATCTTATTTGATAGATCTCATTCAGATCTTTTAAATAGTGTAAAAAAAATTAAAAATTTATTTTTGAATTTCATTATATTTAAACTTAAAATTACCTTATTTTTAAAAAACAAAGTTTAAAAAGAAAGCGGAACAACATCTTATCCAAAATCCAAAGGCAATTGTCCCTAGATTGGCTTTGAGAAGCTCTACATTGTTCAAGAGGTGCCATAAATGCTAGTAGTACGTACCTCATGCTTTCGGGTTCTTAGGGCATGTACACGAGACTAGTTAAATGTTACTTTATAGCTATTATACCTATTTTGGACACCAAAACAACCTTGTATCTGCCTAGGTAAACCAGTAGCTATTATTCATTTATTGAAAATGCTCTCTACTAGTACCAAGCAACTATTCACGAGTTATTTATTAAAAAAAAAAATTTTTTTCTCTCCTCCCAACCACTCTCTCATTCTCTCTCCTTCTTCATATATTATATAAGATACTCTATATAGCAATTGAATAATACGGAGTATTTTATAAGGATAGAGAGGATTGGTGTGAAGTTGAGAGAGATTTAAGTAGGTAAAATAAAAAAAAAGTGAAGTATGGGTAGGTAAAATACCTCACACTTGGTGTACATGCTCTTAGGGCATGTTTGATTTTCTTATTTTGTTTGTAAAGATAGAAAACTATTGGAATGTGAACGAGGCTACAGAGAGACATGTCCATCTATAAGATAATTGCAGCTAAATAAGTCAACTGGCTTATTTTTTTGTCTTTATTTAATTTTTTTTTTCATATTTGTTAAATTTTTGTCAATTTTTTGGAGATTATTGCATCGTCTTGACGAGATGAATCTAAAAAGAAAAAAATTATGATTGAAATTTAATTTTTTTAAATAAAGACGAAAAAATTGGCTTATACTTATCATATGATTAACTACAAAACTTATTATTTGGTTATATAAATGAATAAAGATGAAGAGTATTTAAGACTAGTCAATGCAAAATAAAGGATCAAAGCGACACATAATTATAACTGTCCGGAACCAACGGTCAAACTTTATGTACTTATATATAAAAAAAAAAAAATATTGAAGATGCTACCACGACAACTATTTTCCCATAACTTTGGGAGTTAGCTCTATGTAGTACAAATTAAGTGACTTTTTAAGGTTAGCAATAGAATACGTGAAGGGAAATCCTTCAATAACTCACTTTAAAGAAAGGTTTACTTTATCCCAAATTACGATTTAAGTGAATAATGATAATGTTGGTTATACATCAACGTTGTGAATTATTTTAGTCAATTTTGTCGGCGAACCGAAATTCAACTTAAATCATCGCGAGTCCCAACTAATTTATGAGATTTAGTCACTATTAGACCATGACATAAAGGGAAAATGACGGTCAAAGACGTATTTTAATAATTAATACCTGACAAAGACATTTTCAGTATTAACAAATGTTCTTAGCTTGTCTTTGATAGATATTAATTATCAAAACGTGTCCTGAGCCGTCATTTTCATTATTAACAAATGTTCTTAGATTGTCCTTAATAAAAATTCGTGTATTCCAATTTATAAATTACCGACAGAGCACAACTGTAGATTGCTTCCATATATAAATTCACATGTTATGCAATCTCACCAAAACTTTAAATTAGAGTGGTAAAATTTTTCAAAAGGTGCCCTCTTGCGGCCGGGCCCCAGGGTTACTCCTCCTATTAGTTGGTGGATTTACTCTCCACGTAACCTTGGTTCGATTTCTGAGGTCAGCACGCAATAATATATTATTTTTTGTGAATTCCAAGATTTCGGTGTGGACAACTTGCCTTTAATCGAACCGGAAAATGAATTAATGAACCCATGTAAGGTCAAGGCGCCCTCCACATATATGGGTGTTGATTATTGAAGCGTCACGTGCGAGACAGAATTGTTAGATCGATGGGTCTCACAAATTTTGGTGGTCAAGAATAAAGATTCAGGACATGCACAAAAGATATTTTTGTTGGCCGACTTCAATGTCATGCCAACTATATATGTGATAATGTAAGTTATACCATATGATTTAAACATGCCACGCTGTTATACTTTTTGCTGATGCGAGATCTTGACTATATTCATTCCTTTAAGTAAAGGGGTGAATTGCACTAACTTTTCTTGAAATTTCAAGCCAATACATTAGGACCCCCGAGGCTCTAAGAATTGCAATCCTTACTAAAAGTTTTGGATTTGTATTACCCAAACACCCTTCTAGTCACTAGTATAACAGGTGATTGTTGAATCGTCTAAGTTTTTCCAATGATTAATGAAAGTTGCCGGGGAAAAAAAAAACGATTAACGAAAGTCACATATTGATCTCGAAAAACGAATCGCTTGCTTATATGTTCTTAATTTGACTTATTGGATACTTCAATTTTTATGTCATTTTAAAATCAAGAGTGCGCTTTGCATTAATAGTCAAAACTTAAATGAAGGTCATTGCAATAATTACCTACTCACCCTCCTCTATTTTAACAAGAAACTGTGTGTTATTTCAGCAACAATTTCTACTATTTAAGAAACCAAATTCCTTCTCTAACTAAAGTAGTGATACTCTTTAGTTATTGACGAAGAAAATTTGGTCAGAAAGTTGTTTTATTTGTGCTTTATAGAATCTGAATTAAAAAAAAGAATTTAATTTCTCTGATAGATTTTTTTTAAGGGAACTCTGATAGGATAGTTAACTAACAAGTCTTCTAAAATTTGTCTTCCAAAAATATTGCTCTATTTCAAGAGCTCCAGTTTTCACTTTTCAGATGCTGCTTCCACAAATTGGTCACGCGGCATGGACCACCGAAAGAATTAAACATTTTTCGGGTACCTGTGTAAAATGGACCTAAAAGAAACTTTTGTAAACTACAAAAAAGACCCCTTAAATCATGTAATTATCGCATGGGTCGTCATCGCTCCACCCCCCACCCACACCCCAACCCCCCCCCCCCCCCCCCCCCCCCCCCCCCCCCCCTCTTCCCGACAGTTGGAGCTCGGATCAGTTTAAGCCCATCTCGACTATTTCCTTTTTTCACTGGGTCAAAGGAAGACCATTCATGTTGGGCCTAAGGGGCATTTCTGATAAGCTAAAAAGGCTAGCTCTCATGTTTGCACATATATTTAAGGAGGTCATTTTCAGCATATACATCAACTAAAATACAATCATTTAGCGAAAAAAACTTGACAATTGTCAATAGCATGTAGTTCTATAATATAGCAAAAACGCACTATGAGGGAGGGATTGACGATAGATTTATTGCTTGTAGCTTCATCTTAAGATGTTGCCATGTTTCAAATTCATGTCTGGATTTGCAGTTCATTCTGGTTGTTACTCTTTTTCCCTCTCTTTTTTTGACCGAAAAAGAAAAAATAAGTTATATTGATACAAATTACGTGTCCCATAGGTTGAAAAATAACAAATACAACAAAACAAGACTAAAAAACACAGAAACAATTAGAACAAAAATGTAAAGAAAAGGCTGTTTAGCTCCGATATTGAATCCAACAATCCGCTCGTGGAAGTGGGTGAAACATCGTCACCGGATCGGGTCCCTCTCTTATTTCGTACGTGAATGTGTACAATGTACATATACATTTATAATATTACACGCAAGTACTCCATAATACTATTCAAATCAATGTCCGTACTCTGACTCTGACAAGGACCACTGAAGTATGGTGGCACATGCCCTCTGTCAAATCACCCCAAGATGGACGGTCACGATCCTCCCACCAAAATGCCTTTCCACTGATCCACAGAGAAAGCCACAGCTCGATTCCTGGTCCTCACTCTTTCTTTCTCCCTCCCTCTTTCTCTCTCCTCCATTTTCTCTCTCCACTGCAACCAGGTCCAGCTCCGGTCGGGGCCATTATAAAATTCGCTCTCTCACTTTACACGCTCTTTTCTCGTCATCCACAGTGACTGCCAATGAAAAAGCTCCAATTTTTTTCCACTGTAAAATTTGGGATTTTGGAAAAAAAGGAGTTCATTCATGGGGTTTTTTCAAATTAGGGCTTGGATTTGGCAAAGGAAGTTGCTTTTTGTTGGCACGAGCAGGTGGGGGGGTTGAAAAGTAGGGTTTTTGGTTTTGCTGGATTGTAGGGTTTAGGTTTGAGCTTTTTTTTGACTATGGTGCGAATTAGGTTAAGAAAGAAAATGATGAAATGATGGAGTGTGGAGCCCTGGTTGAGGAGATGTCAAAAAGGTTTAAGTTTGAAGGGAGGTTTAAGTGTGAGGATTATGACAGCTAGAGCAATGGGTTTTCTAAGTTAAGATTTTTATATATAGTTTAAACTACTTTCTTTATACTTTATATTTGCATTAGATATGAAGCTTTCAACATCAGGGCTGGGTCAGCAGGCTCATGAAGGTACCTCTTTCTGTCTCTCTCTCTCCTCTCTCTCCATTGTCTTCCCATGTTTTATATGCTTATTTATGTCTCTTTGTCAACGTGTTTCTGTATTTCTTTATGATTTCTTGATTTTATATGTTACTTTTTCATGTGTTCAACCATCTGTTTGTCTAATCGGATTTACAAGTATATATAGATAACCAACAATTGGGGTATGTCTTGTTTGGTTTATGAAAGGGGAGAACAAATGCTTGAATTCAGAGCTATGGCATGCTTGCGCTGGTCCTCTCGTGTCCCTACCGACGGTCGAGAGTCGCGTGGTTTACTTCCCTCAGGGTCATAGTGAACAGGTTTTCCATGTTCGCTGCTTTGTTCATTTTTTCCCTTCCCTTATTATTCATAGCTCTCTGAATCCTTTTCACACCTTTAAGGAGGAGATATGTATTGAGGGATTTGATAAGAAAAGAAAGGATTAGGGTTTCTTTCCAAATCACTCATTGGAGAGGAAAGTACTAAAAGAATTTGTTTTGATTGGCTCCTTCCCCTTTCTTATCACACCCTTTCTCACAATCCAAAGGGGCGAGTTAAGTGATTGGTAATAACCCCGATTGTGATTGGAAACCAGGTTGCAGCCACAACTAACAAAGAAGTTGATGCTCACATACCGAATTATCCGAGCTTGCCGCCTCAGTTGATCTGCCAGCTACACAATGTGACAATGCATGTGGGTTCTGTCCTTTATGCACATTCTTATTGAACCTCTCTACTTACTGCCTGTTTCTTGTGAATTTTGCATTGAGGTTTATGAAGGAATGAAGTGGCTGTTATGTGTGGAATTTCAGGCCGATCTTGAAACAGATGAAGTATATGCTCAAATGACCTTGCAGCCCTTGACACCGGTAGTCTTTAGTCGTACTCATATTTCTCAAACTAATTATATGGCTCATAGTCCAATTTCTAAGTGTCTTTAATGTATTGATGCAGCAAGAGCAAAAGGATACATATATTCCCGTTGAGCTTGGAATTCCAACCAAGCAGCCTACTAATTACTTCTGCAAGACATTAACAGCTAGTGATACTAGTACTCATGGGGGGTTCTCTGTTCCTCGTCGCGCCGCAGAGAAAGTTTTCCCTCCATTGGTGATCTCCTTGTGCCCTTCTTCTCTTACTGTATACCTAAGCTTATGGCCTAATGCATGTTACTTGTTATTGGGTTTGTCAGGATTTCTCTCAGCAGCCACCTTGTCAGGAGCTCATTGCAAGGGATCTCCATGATGTTGAGTGGAAGTTTAGGCATATCTTCCGAGGTAGGCAATACTTTTGAGTAAAATGTCTTACATGATTGAAAGTAATTTTCTTTGTAATCAATCAGTGAAGTACGGACTCAATATTATATCCAGTCAATCTGTTGGAGGGAAATATATGGTTGGACCCATTTGTCAGCAAGTCAAGCTTTTGGGTCAGTGAAGTACGGACTCAATATTATAGCCAGTCAATCTGTTGGAGGGAAATATATGGTTGGACCCATTTGTTGGCAAGTCAAGCTTTTGGGACAATTGTGATTTAATACGAGTATATCTTTTGAGAGCTTCTCTGGTTTTAGGAGGTCCTAGGTTGAAGTCTTGCCAACCTGCTGAATGCTGTTATTGTACATTATGTTACGTCTCTCTTTGTAGTCCGTCCTGTGCAATACTGGGTCCTTCTGACGGAAAGTGTTAGTTTGGTAGACATAGTTGGGCCATTTTCTAGCATCTTAGGCTTTGGGATAATTGCTTATCCAACACATACTGATACCTTCTCCTTGTAGAACAATGCCCTTGAAGGAGAAGCTGTTAAGAGTCTCAAAGGTAAAGAGGAAAGATAGTTAGAGAAGTGAAGTTGGCGTGCTGGTGTGCCCGTATGATGGGAAACTATTTCCTGCGGTTTCAGTGAGGAATCAACCGTTAGTTATTTGTTTGTACATGCTTGATTTTGGGGCGAACCTTTTCACTCTAGCATATTTTATATGCATGGTAAAAAGAATTTTTTGGACACACCTACGACATGACAGTGGTTATGCGAGATTTACACAATGCTAGATACAATCATACAGAGGTGCGTATGAGCTGATAGACCATCATGATTGTGTCCTAATAAAACTGGTTATTCATGACACCGTCTTCTTGCATTGTTCTCTTCTTCCGTAGAAAGGCACTCTTATGGAAAGTTTGTTATGTGTGATCTATTAGTGCTCATGCATTTGGCTCTAAGTAATTCATATCCATTCCCGGTTGCAGATAGGTGGTGTTTGGTAGCGAATTCAATAGACCTATTACTCGCCTTGCCTATACCTCTTAGTCAGTTTGTCTTGAATCACCTACGTCGGGAAGCAACCCTTCTTTCTGTCGAGTTAGAAAAAGAAGAATGAACATGCTTAATCCCCACCTACATGATGACAACTTTGTTTGATAATCTAATGCGGAAAATGAATTTCTTGACATGCTGACATGTATTCTTTCGGCCTCATTATGCAGGACAGCCTAAACGGCATCTTCTTACTACAGGGTGGAGTGTCTTCGTCAGTGCTAAAAGACTTGTTGCTGGAGATTCTGTTCTGTTTATCTGGTATTTGTTCTCTACGTCTTCTGCTCTATATTATCAGTTTGAATTTGTCATTTATGACTTCTTGAGTGGCCATTTGTTTTCGGTATCTTACTTCTTTTTTATTCTGATGAACAGGAATGAGAAAAATCAGCTACTACTAGGAATTCGCCGTGCTACTCGACCTCAAACTGTGATGCCATCATCTGTCTTATCTAGCGATAGCATGCACATTGGACTCTTTGCAGCTGCAGCTCATGCTGCTGCTACAAATAGCTGTTTCACAATTTTTTATAACCCAAGGTGGTAATAATTGTTCAGATTTGCTTTTGGTATCTTTTGTCCTTCAATCTGTAATCATGTCTTCTTTTGATTCAGGGCTAGTCCATCTGAATTTGTCATATCCCTTGCGAAATATATAAAGGCGGTCTATCATACCCGAATTTCGGTTGGCATGCGGTTTCGAATGCTTTTTGAAACTGAAGAATCGAGTGTTCGCAGGTATGGTAATGATTATCATTCAATATGTTTTTCTTGGTTCATTCTTGCTTTGTCATGACATAGGAAGCTATTCTAATTCGCTATGATTAGTTTCTTTCATCATTTATGATATTCTAGCAATGGACCTTAGATGCATGGAAATTACCAGAGCCTAAACCTCCACAGTTTGTTAAGAAGCTGCGGGTGTGTAGCATATAGTATGGAAGAAAACTAGTACAATGGACGTGCGGTTTTGCATGTCTTTCTGTTTGGAGACAGGTGGCGTGTTTGATTGCCCCACCTCTTTTGGTGGGAGTTTACACAAATCCGGTGCCAATATATCATGCCTATCTTGTGTTGTGGCACTTGCGTGCTGCTTGTGCGTCCAATGTTCTTATTTGGGGGGGCTTTGTTTCTTATATGTGGGTTCTTTCTATTACCAGATATATGGGTACTATAACTGGCATTAGCGACCTTGATCCTGTTCGTTGGCCAAATTCTCATTGGCGATCTGTTAAGGTAGATATTTGTACTGCATTTACTTCTTGTATAGTGGCATGTAATTCTGTACTCATATGCTCAATTACATAGGATACTCAGTTCTATTAGTCATCCATTTTTGTGGAGTGAACAAATGATTGCTTATGCGTTAGTTGCTTTGTGGTCTATTAAGTTGATATCTTTCACGGTATAGTAAGCAAATGTGAACTTTCTTTGGATGGTCTAAACTCTAAAGCCTTTTGATGTGAAGAATTCAGGACAATCAGAAGCTAAAGTGTCATCTCTTTTGCTACATGTGTCCTCTTTTTTTTTTTTTCCCTTCTCTCTCTCTCTCTCTCTCTCTCTCTAGAAAACACAGAACATGTTTTTGTTTGTTCTCCAACAGAGCTCAAAGTAGGATGGGCTTCCATACTTCTGATCCTCTCATTTTCACTTCTATTGGTAAATAGTGGGAAAGCATGTTTCATGTGTTTTAACCTTAATTTGAAACTGTTTTCAAACTTAAAGTTAAAAACATGCATGAAAAATGTCTTTGTTGTTTTAGAAGTTTGTAAAATGAAAATATTAAAAGCATAAACTGAACTTTAACAGTTTAGCCAAATGATTCCCCGAAGAAACTATGCGTGAGGCTCCCATCCTATGCCTAAAGCTCTGTGTTGGTTATTAAATACTATTTTACCCTTTATAAGTAAATAAGTATATGAATTATGAAATTTAGAAATCTCTGTGCCGCTGGATGTAGAAATTAGATGAATCTGATACTTGGAGCCTTCAAAGCCCTGGTCTACAGAGAAGGCACCTTGGTGTTATCTACACTACCAAAGCCCTCTTGCTTCGTTCCTTGTTTGTGGCTCTTTGCCCTTTGGTTTGGGTGTTTTGATTTATGTCTTGCCTTTATTATATTGATTAATAGACTGTAGGGAACTGTATATGGTTTTCATATAGTTGCAAACCTTAGTTCTCAAAATATATTGAACTGAACTAAGTTGGTATCTGTTAGCTTTTGCTGACTGGATACTACTGCAGTGGTTCGCTTTCTTGTATTGTGGTCTATTGACAACCTATGCAGTGGCATGTTAGCCATGACTTCAACTCTTGTGACTCTAAAATTTTGTACAGATCTTGCGCAGATGACATAATTTATTAGCAACTTGTCATTTTCCTTTACCACTGAGTCCTTTCCTTAAACCCAACTGGTTGTTTAAAGGATGCATTCCAATCTACAAAACTGAACGCAGAATTTTGGTACATCATGTTGGAAATCGTCATATTCTATCTTTATTGTTTGGTACGCTATTTCTTGTATTATTATCATCCGCTGTGGCAATACAGCAAGGAAAATTACTTGTAGGGTCATTACCGAATATGTCAGTAGCCTGTTGCTTTACTTGGTATTAATTACCTTTGTTCCTGTACTCTGTTTCCGTTTCAATGTAGGTTGGCTGGGATGAGTCGACTGCAGGTGAGAGGCAGCCACGGGTTTCGTTGTGGGAAATTGAGCCTTTGACAACTTTTCCAATGTACCCGTCACTCTTTCCTCTCAGGCTGAAGCACCCTTGGTATGGTGGAGCCCCATCGTTTCTAGGTACTTTCTATCCTTAGATGTGTTAACTTTTAACAGTTTCCACCCATTTCTTGGCTGCGTACTGGTGTTGTTATTTTTGAAGATGGGAACCACTTTATGCTTTGGTTTTGTTAGTGGGACTTCACCAATTTGATTTTTTCTTTATCTTGCCGCCAAGGTCCCCCATCATGTGGGCTGTATTATTCCCTGGTGTGGCTGCATTATTTTAATTGGGCAATAAAAAGTATTCAAGGCTTTCCTTCTCTGATACCATGTTACTAGCGGACAGTGGTGGGGAACATATTTTCCCCACTTGTCTGCACTACGTATTTCGATGGTCTATCTTCCTAGTTCCATCAATATGGTGAAAGCATAAATTTGCTCTAGGTATGTTAACTGTGTGTAGGTTAGGACTAGGATCACTATCCTGTCTATTCGGGTGGCTGTATGCCTTGGTTTGTATATGTTGTATGTGCATAAGGCAAGGGCCTGGGGCATGGCTTAGTTAAAAATGCAGAGTAAATGGTTGTAAATATACAATCATTATAAATGTAGCTTCTTAACCAATGGGTATAGGACATTGGTTAGGATTTACTAATTTATACATCCCGACAAAACTCTGAAGATATGTTAGGGAACCCTTTTCAAGCAACTCTCTCTCTCTCTCTCTCTCTCTCTCTCTCTCTCTCTCTCGTTTTTATTTGCCCGCTGTGTTCTTACCGTTATCAGTTATGGAATGACGTGGTTAAACAGGAGAAACTGGAGAGCAAGGACTTCATTCCCTTAATTTTCAGAATGTTGGGATGTTTCCCTGGACTCAGCAAAGAGTGGATATCAATCAGCAGTACCAAGCCATGTTGGCGGCTGGTTTACAGAATGTAGGGGGTGGGGATTCTCTCAAACAGCAATTCTTGCAGTTGCAGCAACCTTTCCAGAATCTTCAACATCCAGGTAGTCAAAATCCACTTATGCAGCAGCAACAAGTAAATCAACCAGCAATTCCCTTGCAGATTCTGCAGCAAGTCAACAATCAGCAACAGGTCAACAACCAGCTAGAGGAACACCGACAGCAACATACTTATCAGGAGGCATTTCCGATCCAGCAGCAGTCGAATGTTCCATCTCCTTCGTATTCTAAAACAGATTTCTCCGATTCAAACAGTAGTAAATTTTCGGCACCTGTTGCTCCTTGTTTGCAAAATATGCTGGGGTCGATGTGTGCTGAAGGTAGTGGCAATATGTTCAACTTCTCTAGAACCGGTCAGTCCATGTTCAGTGAGCCTTCCCAACAACCACCACAATGGGTGTCAAAGTTTACACATTTACAGGCCAATACTTCCGCCAACTCAGTGTCGCTTCCATCATATCCTGGGAAAGATTCTTCTCTGGAGCAGGAAAATTGTAGCTCCCAGAATCATGCTCTTTTTGGTGCCAATATTGATTCTGGATTACTCCTCCCCACTACGCTACCGAATATTGGTACTTCAGTCAATACTGATGTGTCCTCTATGCCGTTAGGGGCTCCAGGGTTCCAGAATTCTTTGTATGGATGCATCCAAGACTCTTCTGAGTTGTTGCATAGTGCAGCAAATGTTGACCCCGCAACCCCCACCCGTACATTTGTGAAGGTGCAAACCCCAATATTCACTGTGTATTTGGGATTGGTTTCTTTTGACTTAGGACATTTAAACAAAATATTTTACGCAGTTTATCTTGTTTGGTTAGATAAAACTCGAGTAAAACTTATTTTTGGGAAAACAAATGCCTGGGACTTCTAAAACGAGTTATGCATCAAATCACTTTATGCCAATTTTTGGAATGGATCGATTGTAGTACAGCCAACGAGTTCTCACGAGCCGTGAGTTTTCTGTCTGCTTCTCAATGTTTCCACTCCATTGGTAGCAATATACTCCAAGGTGTAGAATCTCCCACCACCACCGCCACCTGAAACCACCATTCAGAAAATGGCAATGCCACATTAGATATGAAGAAGAGTTCATTCTCCTCTTACTCATTTGTGATCTGAAAGGTGCACAGAGCAGGGAATTAGCTTACTGCTTTGTAGAGATTGACCGGAGAGTATTGAAATCAAGTACCTCTATCGCCAACTGATTTTTCATATGTCAACCAAAGACTGCAAAATGAACATTAATAAAGCATTTTCATTAACCATTTACTGGGAAAATATTTTACAGCAGAAATTGTTTACATTGAATCAAACTTTTTCTGCAGAGTATTCGGCGGATATAACATTTATAGTATTTGCAGGTTTACAAATCGGGGTCCGTTGGACGGTCACTGGACATCACTCGGTTCAACAGCTACCATGAGCTGAGAGAGGAGCTGGGTCAGATGTTTGGGATTGAGGGGTTGTTGGAAGACCCTCAGAGATCAGGCTGGCAGCTTGTATTCGTTGACAGGGAGAACGATGTGCTTCTCCTTGGAGACGACCCATGGGAGTAAGTAGTTAACTGTATACTAGCTCAATCTTAGACTGTTCTACATGGTGTCAACTTCCTAACCATTGATTTACTGTTGTCTTCTTGTTTTTGATTGTCTTTTGTTGTTATTTAGAATGCTAAGAACTTTTCTTTAAACTCTAGCTGTAACTTGATTTATGGGGGAATAGGCATTTGCCACACAAAGGCACAAAGCATTGGATATCTGGATGTGATGTGGAAGTTTTCGGTCTGCCTTGTCCCCTTCTGCCTTCCTAACTATCTTTGACATATTCAATTTATGCGATGTTTGGATCTTGGAGTTATAGAGGAAAAAGAATAGGAAAGGGGAAAGATAGGAGAAGAAAATGAGTAGTTTTCTCTTTTTGGTGTGGATTACAAGAAGAAAATGAATAATGACTTGAATAGTTATTTTGTTTTACAAGTTCTTTTTCCTTTCTTTTGTCTAGTTGGCCAGATAGACGGTGGACATCTGTACTTGTTTCATTTACCTTACATATGTATCCGCATTTGGATTTCTCCAATTGGTATTAACTCTATTGTACTGTCTACACCTATAGTCCGTGGAAGGTAAGAGAAATCTAAATAATTACGTCTTAATGGTCACTAATTTCCTTTGGACTCGCTTGATCTTTTGCAGGGCATTTGTAAATAATGTCTGGTACATCAAGATACTCTCACCAGAGGATGTGCAGAAACTGAGGAAGGAAGAAGTTGAATCCTTAAGCCAACACACAGGTGAAAGGATGAATACCAGTGGGAGTGATGCTCGAAACCTTGTTTCTGGACTACCTTATACTGGCTCCCTTGAATACTGAAAATGATTGAAGATGAAAAAGCAGTCTTCCGAAGTCAGTTTGCTTCAAGAACCGTTGTCGTCTTGTAGTTCTAGCATTCTACTATTTTGTATTTACTTCTTTTGTTCTTTGCAACTACTGAAGCTTTATACATGCTTATGTAGTTGTTTTTATGAAGTATGGAGTTTCGTGGATATTATTCAGGTAATATCGAACTTAGTATGAAGGGATGAGAGAACTAGGAACGTGTTTGGCTAACCTAGTCTTTAGCCCTTGAAACGAGGGCATCAAATTGTATTGTGGTTTATCCTGTAATTTCCCTTGATTTTCGCAACTTCTTTTATGTTCCTTTGTATTGCCAAACTGCATTTCTACCCATCGGCTTGGTTCATTAGCTTGCGTTTCATTCATAGTGTGAGCATTCAATAGTTCTCTCTCGCTTACCATGCATGTTTAGAGCAACCATTTCACATGCTGTGATTGTTGGAATATTGCTTATTGGCGATGTTATATATGGCCTCAAATCTCTTGCTTTATGTTGTTGACAACTTTGGAATGTTGGGAGGAACATTGAGCAAAGAGGTGCAGCGGCAAAAATAGTTTTTGCTGAAATTTGTTCATTTGACTTTTGAAGGAGAGAGATCTTGATTAAATTAAAGTCGTTATGATTACATTTCAAGCTCATTTGTTTCCATTGATGGCTGGAGACATTCCTTCAAGGCTTCTAGCATAGTCATTGATATGTTACTATTATGCTGGACGCAAGTGATTGACGCTGGGACTTTTTGGCAGACGGAGTTAAAATTTAGCAAACAAGCGCAAAAGTTAGTTCAACTATCTACTCGTTTGGACAGCTTTGCTCTGGCTTTGAATGGGAGCTCCAGCTGATGGACGTTGAAATCAGTTTCCCGGGATTAGTCAAAGTTCACGAAATTGGACTGAACACTTGGTTATCAAAAACAAAAATCTCAAGTTACTACTCCCTCTGTCTCATAATATTTAGCATTTTCGAGAATGCGTGCCATTTTTAAATTGTATATATCTTTCAATTCATAATGTTTTAAGCGATTTTTTGAACTTTGTTTAAATGAACAAATTAAACTCTATCAAACAAGATCCATATTGCTTATTAAAAATATTATGGATTAAAAGATATATGGAGTAGTTAATTTTTTTATAAGGTTGGAATAGTGAAATTGCCAAACATTATGGGACGGAAGGAGTACGATTTATGGGTGGAAGAGGCTTTCAAGATAATCAAACCAAACTAAATTGAGCTTTGTGTTCCAATTGATTGGGGTTGGCTACATGAATCCTATGTTATCCATTGAGCTCTGTCTAGGGTTATCTTTTCGCTTGGATTTAATAAACTCAAGTCCTTTCGTGACAAGGCATCCACAGTCAGTTTGGGTCTTCTTTTTGTAGTGTGATTATCAATTACTATTATGTCACTATTTTTGACTATTGTGTCTTTAGGTCTATGTTAAATATGTCCGAACAATTTTAATATATTTTTTCTCAATTTATCCCTGCATAAATACAATTTTTACCGTCTCACGAATAGTTTCATTTCTAATTCTAGTTTTACCACATATCCATTTCACCATTCTCATTTCAGGTACACTTATCTTACTCACTTGTTACTTCTTGATTCTGTCCCGTAAAGTATCGCCGGCCGGATAACAGTTCAGTTAAAATTTTCTTTCAATTTGATAAGTATCCTTCAATCACACAATACACTTGAAGTGGACCTTCACTTGAGCCACCCAATCTAGATCCTATGGGTTACATCATTCATATTCTCTCCATCCTTGTTAAAAATTGAACTTAAATACATAAAATTTAAGTTTAAATTGTTAGGTATTCTTTGATCACACAATACACCCGAAGTGGCTCTCCACTTGAGCCACCCAATTTGAATCCTATGGGTTATATCGTCTATATTCTCTCCATCCTTGCTAAAAATAGAATTTAAATATCTATTTTGCATTGTTCTCTTCCCTACTCAAAAAGAATTTTTCAAAAAATTCCTCATACTTCTAACATTTCTCTCTATCCCTCTCCACTTACTATCCCTACAATTTTTTAAATTTTTTTTCAAAACACAAACCAAACAAAAGCATTAATACTCGCTTTTTGGTAGCTAAGCCAAAAAATGGCTTTGTTCGGTTCCCATTTATTTATAGTTTTAGTTTTGAAAACCAAACATTACCCTATTTCTTTCCCCAATCATTACCCTATTTCTTCAATTATTACTTTCTCATCTCTCTCTATCTCTCTCCAATCATTACCCTATTTTCAATCATTACTATATTTCTCTCTCCACCCACTACCAAAACTAAACTAAACTAAATTCTCAACCAAACACTATCAAAAATTGCTCGCTTTTTGGCATCTAATCTTAAATCCTCACTTCTTCAATCCAGGCATTTCCATTGTCGCTAAATTTACGGTGCATATGCTCAGTGAAAAGGGGTTCTCTTATATTTTTTGTTAAGTGCATAATGATCTCATTGGCAATGCCGCAATAGTCACATTTTTTTAAACTTACGCTGCATATAATCAGTGAAAGGGGTTGGCCACTCTCCTCTGCCGATTTGACATAGTGAAGCAAGCGGAGGAGGAAGAAGGGACTAGATCACCCATGGGACGGGGGCGGACGATGGAGTGGGCGGCGAGAGCCAACCACGTGGGGGGCATACCGCGGAAGGCAATCATCTTCGCCGCGGGGGCTTTCGCCAGAGCCGTCGCAAATCTCCTAAACTCGACCACCGTTCACAATCCCGAAACCCTAATCCGCCTCGTCCGATCCCGCCCTCCCGGCGTCCCTCTCCTCACCGTCAGCAACCACATGTCCACGTCAGTCAGTCAGTCTTCTCTCTCCTCCCTCTCTCTCCCCCTAGATAGTCTACATTTTATTATCAATAATACTATGGTGATCACGACCATGTTTTGGACATCAAGTGAGTTTTCTTTAATGGATTGATAAAAGGGGCCCCACAGCTGCATAATACTAACACGTTACGTGGAATCCTAGACATGATTATCATGTCTTGCCATGCCTAGCCATGAACTTTCCTTTTCAACGATGACTTAGGTTCTTTTTCCCATAGTAGCATTGGCCGCCATGAACATTCCTTTTTAACGATGACTTAGGTTCTTTTTCCCATAGTTTGTGCTATCACGAGCATTGAAGCCAGACGGCCAAGACAAGGTCATGGCTTGTGCTTGTCACCGGGCTAGGCAAGGCATGACAAAACGTGTGTTTGTCGGTCACTGTAGTATTGCTCATCTTAATAAAATCAATTAGGGGTGATAAACAAACTGAGTACATGTAGTTAGTTGTTCGAGTTTGATTTGAAAACTTAACGAATTTCAAAATACGTTAACCTTAGCTTATTTATGAGACAAGCCGATCTTGAACGAGCTTTAATTAAGCCGAACAAGTGTTGATCACGAGTAGAATGAATATGTTATACATCATGAGCTGAGTATTAGGTTGTTTGTGCTTGGTTGGAAAGCTTAAGGTGCTTCAAAATATGTTCAAGCTTGATTTTATAATATACTGATCTTGAATGAGCTTTTAACGAACGAACATGAGCTTAAACTGAAAAACTCGAGTAGGTTGGTTAGTTTATCGGCCCGAAAATCAATCCTTTACTTTCAACGTACTTGTAGGTTAACTTTGAAGCCGTAATTTATGTGCTGTTTACTTTAATTTTTAGGCATTCCTACTCTGCCTCTACTTGTACTTGGTGAGCTCAAGTCATTCCTAGTACGGAAGTATTCTAAGATCTGGAGAAGATTTTGCTGCTGTCTATGGGGTCTTTAAGAATCACATTAACATTCCATTTTTGGTCTCCCTACAGCTCGAGCGCAACATTCTTTCTAAAATTTGTGATCAGGGTTTGACAGTTTAAATGGACACTGAACAAACACGAAAAGGTGTTTGCTAAAACAGAATGGGCAACTTCAGTAATTGTTGTCAGACATTACAGCTATGTTTAGATGACCGGAATCATGAGTAGGAACAAGAATATGATTGCCAGGAATCAAATTCCTAGGAACTCAATGTCTGAAGTAATTATATTCTCAGTGTTCGGATTGATTCAATAATCTTATGCAGGAAACACTTAACATTTCCATTTTATAAGGATAGAGTCATAAATCTCAGATAACGATGGGGTAATGGAGCCATTAGATTCACACGTAGGCTGGGAATGATGACTGATTACATATGTCACCAAGAATTACATCCATATCCTTTGGTCTATTCCAAAGGTAGGAATCATGAATATGACATCACATTCCCATTCCTCCTAAAGATTGCTAGCATCCCAACTGAGACTCCTGTGTACAAAATATTAAGTGAAATGCTCTAATTCGTTGTGATTTCCATACTGCAATCCTACCAGATGGAAACAGTTTGACATGGATGGATGCCTTTTTACGTGATTTTCTTTCTCCATGGGGCTGATCATCTTAATCACTGGAACCCTAATTAAATGAATCAGTTATTCTCACTGTTGTACTTCATTTTTAATGAACTCTCAAATAAAACAAAAAGGTTCATCCTGATGCCATTGATAGAACCAAGCTCTTAATTCAAATAATGCTAATATTTACTTTGGATGGTAATGGGATTCACTTCTCAGTCATTACTTCTGATAGGTTTTATTTTGTTCATCACGAAGATTTAGACAGGCATAATGGGTTGAGAGATCTTCATTAGGGGCCTCTAAAATATTGATTTTATTGCAGGTTGGATGACCCTGTGATGTGGGGATTCAAGGCCTTTCCCACAATGGATGCAAATTTGGCACGATGGGTACTCGCTGCAGAGGACATATGCTTCAAGAATCGGGTGCTGTCATATTGTTTCCGACTTGGTATGTAAGCTCATGCTAACTTGGTCCATTTTCTAATGTTTATTTTCCTTTTGTTCTTGTTATCTCTAACTAGTAACTTCTCGTGCCAATTTGCACCATTTTCCAATGTTTATTTTTCTTTTGTTCTTGTTATCTAACTAGTAACTTTGAAGCTTCTCTCAAATTAGAATTGTTATGCACGGTATTCACTCGTTAACAAGATGAAAATGTTGAATTGTGGTTCTAGATCAGGGTTTCTAGAAGAATAATTTTTCTGGTCCCGTGTATTTGGTAGTCTTATCTGGAAATGGCAAAGGGGATTCTTAATGTGGATTGTTAGTGCTTGGGTTCTTTCTTGCACTTCATCGGGGAAGTTAGTGGCAGGTTCAGTATTGCATGTTGAGTAACAACATTCAGTCATATATGTGCTATTATTCTGTCACAATCCTTATGATGCAAGTCATATATCCTTTTATTCTTCTCCAACCTTCGGGATAGTCGTAATATACCTAATATAGATCAGTTTGAAGGTTACCTATATGTTCTTAAAACTTAGATCTAGTCCGAATCCAAGTTGTCTATCCTTTGTGGCCATAGATATAAAGCACCCTTAGGAATACCTTTGGCAGTCCCAGTTCTAAGTATCATTACCAAAACTTTGAGATGGGATAAAATAAAATTTCATTAGAATGTGAAAAATCTCAATTTTCACAAGGACAATCACGAATAAGTATGAACTAGAGGTACTCCCTTTATGAACACACAATAATGAGAAAACTCTAAATTTTCATTAATCAAATCATAAAACAACTACCTCAGCCCTAGGGCTTACAATCTTATTTATACTAGTAGAATTCCTAAACCTAGCATTCTTAAAATCTAAAAAGGAAAATAAACATAAGGAAATTAAATCAATCTTAATTTTCCTTGACCAAGAAACCTTTACAAAATAGGAATTCTAGATCAAATCAAACTAGGAAAACTAAATACTTATAAAAAAAAATCTTGACTAAAATAAAACATTCCTACTAAAATGCTAAACTCAATTAAATAATAAATCAAGATTTCTATATTTCTAAAATAATCAAAAGATCGGTCTGCATCAGAATGGAATTGTGATCGAGTAGCCCTGTAACGCCAGTAAACAAGCAACAAGTGACATTATCCATATTACACAATTTTCAATGAGAACTCTACTTTTCTGAAATTGTGTTATGTTCTATATTCACATGGAAAGTGACAATTAGATACGTTGTCGTATACCTTTCTCAGTCTTAATTCGGTAGCTTTTTTTTTAAAAATATTTATATTCTACAAGGCTATGTCTTTTGGCAACACTCTAAGAGCTTTAAAGTTGATGTAATGTTGGATAATTGTTCTCTTTATTACGTGGAGCCTAGTAGGAATCATTGATCATCAATTTCGTGATCCCTTATTGTCGGGGGTGTTTTCCCTATGCTTCGTTGAATTAGGTTTGCTCCTGAAAGAGTTCAATTCGCAGGGAAATGCATACCTATAACAAGGGGTGGTGGAATTTATCAGGAACACATGAACGAAGCCCTTGAACGGTTAAGCGATGGAGCATGGGTACTTCCTATATAATTTATGATTATTGCTTCTATTAGTATAACTTTGGCGTTGTTTTTTAGAATATTACTGTCATGCGATTCTGGAAAATTTGGGCTGCACCTTTCTGAATATGGTTTACAGCTCTTGTACAGTTGCACCTGCAGATTTATTATGGTACGAGCTTTGAAAATTTACCTAATGAACCTAGTTCGAGATACATGGTCTTCACTCATCATAGTCTGCTATATTTTGGTAATGTTATACAGAATTCTGGGGCTTATAATGCGGCGTTTGTTGTATTCTTGCAATTGTAGTCGGCTAAATTTTGGTACATAATTGCTTGCCTATGGTAATTTTCTCCATTTAGGTGAACCAAATATAAGACAATCTCATAAAATCTTCGGATCAGGCTGTCATGTACTAACAATGGGGTAATTATAGTTGACCAGTTTGTGGTTTGGCTGAAAAATAGCGGGTGGGCAAAGTGAACACAACCTCCATTAATACCAACATGATGCCTATTTAATTATAAAACACATTGCACATGCGGGCTAGGATAAAGTAAAAAGTCTAACCCCAATATTGGTGCTGTAAACAATCTATGTTTCGCTTGCTTTTCAGTTATTTTCTTCAAGATAGTGCCACCACAAGTCATAATTTCTCTCTCTCTCTCTCTCTTGCTCGAACTTTCTCTCCATAAAACTAGAAGCACTAATGTTCACTGAAAATTTGGATAAAAGAAGTGGCAAACTAATTGGTTTTTGCACGGAGGAGATTTGGCGGGAAAAGATCTTCCCAGTCTATTGCCAGTAAAGGAACATTTTGCACCCATTTCACGTACCTACAAGGATGTAATGCATTCACTTGTAGACTGTAGGAGATTTATATGTTTCTTCGCCTAACCTTGGGGACAAAGTGTGATTACTCCTAACATAATCTATACTGGTCAGAACTTTATCTTTCTCTGTGCCATAAATCAGTTTTATCCTTTTACCTGTGGGAACTGCACTTGAAGTTGTTTTGATTTTCTTTTATCTGGAATTTGCAGTTGCATACTTTTCCAGAGGGGAAAGTGTCTCAGGAAAATGAACCGATTAGAAGATTAAAGTGGGGGACTGCGAGTCTCATTGCTCGGGCTCCTATAACCCCTATAGTTTTGCCCATTGTCCATCATGGTTTTCAAGAGGTAAGCTTCCCTAGTATTTTGTTGAATGTACCCAAAAAAGCATAGCCATTCGAAACTTTTCTCTATACATGATGTCAAGTTATTGGAGTTGGTATTATTGTTGCTGGTAATTGTGTTCTGTGCTGCTATTCTACTTTTTTCCAATTTGCCCCAAGGCCATTATTTTGCTTCTCTGTGTACAAAACCTAAATGGGAAGTGATATTACAGCATTGCTATTTTGGCATCCTTTCTTACTCTTCCATGTAGTTATATTTTTCCCATACTCAGAGAAAAGAAAAATATGTTTCCTGTCCTTTACTTTAACATTGCTAACTTCCCCCCCCTCCGCTAACTTCCCCTCCCTCCGTTAATTTTCAGGTGATGCCTGAGAAATATTTATTTGGCCGAAGGCCTCCTTTTCCGCTATTTAATAAGAAGATAACAATAACTGTGGGTGACCCAATAGAATTTGATCTACCTAAAATGAGTGAGATGGCCGTGTCAATGTCCAAGGATTGTTCTTCTTCAAGTTCTGGATGGCCGAGCGCCACCCGTTTTGGACTGAATGAAGCTGCGCAAAAGTGTCTCTATAGCAGCATATCGAAGCAAATCTGGGTGGTCATGGAGAACTTGCGGAATTTGGGCAAAACATTTCTTAAACAAGATGATTAAAGTTGCAAGCTTTTTCTATAAAGACTTCACACATTGCTCAAGTGTTTGAAGTTTGTAGTATTTCCAGCAGCAATGAGGTAGTAATTTGGCCTTCTGCCCATTCACAGCATTGAAGTTTTTCATGATTTTTTGATTTCATTGTTTCTCATTTTGGGAGACTTTCTAATGTTCTTGACATAGATAATTTTTTTTGGGTCTGATTTATTTACCGAAATGTGCTCTGGTTAGAGAATGGAAATGGCATATTTTTACATTTGTGTCGTGTTTTGTATTTGTAAGTAATTCTTGTGATAATATTGTAGTTTGAGGCCTGAATTGCAATTTGGTGTGCATGTGGCAGAGGGAAATTAGCCAGGAGGACCATTTTTGGGGTGATCGTTCCACCACTTCCTGAAATTCGATTCAGGTTATGGACTTGTAAGTAATTCAGGTGAAAATATTGTTGTTTTTTTAGGCCTAAATTGCAATTTGGTGTGCATGTACGGAGGAAAATAGCCGGTAGGATCATTTCTGGATGCTTGATCCAGCACTTCCTGAAATTCAATACTCCATTTTCAAGTGTTTATTTATGGGAACCCGAGTTCCTGCCGTGGGCAAAAAAGACTCTAATCTGCGGCCCCCGACGTCGTTTTGGGGGCAACTCACACTACAAAAGCAGAAAAGGCAGCGGATGAGGAAAATGTGATGGGGTGGAAAATTATTCAGTGCTTTTGCCCCCCTAAAAGTAGTTGTTCAAAATTATTTAGTGCTTGCCGCCAGCGACTGTAATCCATCCCTGGCGCCGCCATCCTCACCCAACCTCTCCTCTAGCACAGCTTTATGTGTTCCCAAATTCCCATCCCCTCCTTCCTTCTCTATGTTACAAATTGTCCATTTGGAAAAAAAAAATTACAAGTACCTCTAGAAATGTACGCAGTACACTGCAAACTTGCGGTGATAAACAGAATGTTGGGTTTGGTCGGCTTGGGATTCCTAAATCAAATCGAAAATGAAACAGAAAAAACAGATCAAGAAACTGAATAAAAATTTCCATAGAATGACGACGAGATTTTGCAACACAAGTTGGGTGAGGACGGTGGCACCGAGGATGGATTATAGTCATCGGCGGCAAAGCAAAGAAGGGGATATGGATGATTTCGCTGGTGAATTGCAGAGGAAAGAATGGTTGAACTTGATATAAGGGTCAGGATTCAGTCTGGACATGTGACTTGTCCAATGGCGTGTAAGTTTCGTTTTGGGGCTGTTGATTACAGCCTTTTTGGCTTCCGGTAGGGACTTGGGTTCCTTATGTATGGAGTATGGAATAGAATTTTTTGTTTACTAAACGACAAGTAACATATGAAACTTAAACACTAGTAGTACTATTTTGATGCAAAATTCTTCTCTTTCTTTCTTCTCTCCCCCCCAACCAAATACTTTTGAACACTTTCAAAAATTCTTTCATGGTCTTTCTTTTTTTTTAATAAATTCGATGGCTGTTTTTTTTATATTAAATTAAATTTTAGGAGATTGTTTACTACCCAACAAACACCCAAACCATGAATAAAGAGTCTCAACTCCCTCTTTACAACTTATACAAGAGTCTATTCGTTGAACTCATAATTTTTCCGAGTCAAAAAAAAAAAAACCCTCATAATTTCACACTACTTAAACAAACTCCCATAATTATTGGAAAAGTGTATCAGGTCAGTTCGCTCGATGTCATAAAACTTAAATTTTTCTTGAAAAGTCACAGAAACTTCCATGTGTATCAGTTTGCTCGATGTCATAAAACTTCAAATTTTCTTGGAAAGTCACAAAAAAAACTTTTAAATTTAAAGACGAGTATGTTTTGCACAACACCAGACTTCAAAAAATAAATTTGGGTTTTGAGAAGTTAAAACAAAGATGGGGGTGGGAATGAAATTCTCAATGGCCATACAAAACACCCAATACCCCACCGTTCACAACCACTCCGCCACGCGCCGTTCAATCGCTTTCACGACGCCGGAAAACTACGCAGCCCGTCTCTCCCACCTCCTCCGCCTCAAGGGCTGGGCCCCACTCTGGTGCCCCACCGTCCTCGTCCAAACCACCCCACACACCAAATCCTCCCTCCTCCTCCAACTCTCCCCACCAAAGTCTAACCCTGACCCTAATAATAAACCATCGCTCGAATCCTACTCCGCCATCGCATTCACTTCCAGAACCGGTATCTCAGCTTTCTCTGAAGCCCTAGAAGACGCCGTTGAACCCCCCTTGCTCCCATACGGCGACGTTTTGACGATCTCTGCCCTAGGAAAGGACTCGGAGCTCTTAAACGACGCCTTTATCGAACGGATCTGCGAGAATCGTAAGCGAATTAGGGTTTTGGTTCCTAAAATATCGACGCCGGCGGGAATTGTGGAGGAGTTAGGGTTTGGCGGCGGCCGGAGGGTTTTGTGCCCGGTGCCGGTTGTGGTGGGGCTGGAAGAGCCGTTGGTGGTGCCGAATTTCCTGCGGGAATTGGAGTCGAATGGTTGGGTGGCGGTGAGGGTGGACGCGTACGAGACGCGGTGGGCGGGGAGGGAGTGCGCGGGGGAGGTGGCGGCGAGGGCTCTGGGGGGAGGAGGAGGAGGGGAGGGGGGTTTGGACGCGGTCGTGTTTACGAGTACGGCGGAGGTGGAGGGGATGTTGAAGAGTTTGGGGGAGTATGGGTTGGATTGGGGGAGGGTGAAGGGGAAGTGGCCGGAGTTGGTGGTGGCTGCCCACGGGCCGGTCACGGCGGCCGGGGCGGAGAGGTTGGGGGTGGGAGTGGATGTGGTGAGTGAGAGGTTTGCTAGTTTTGAAGGCGTGGTCGATGCACTTGCTTTGAGATGGAATAAATCTTTGGAATGTTAATTGGGATCCCAAGTTGGATTTGAGTTTTGTACATTCAGGAATTTGGATGAATTTAATAATGAGGTTTCTTGCTTACATTTTTTGTCCCCATTGAATTGCCGAACGAACGAACGGATGTTGCACCCCTTACACAACACCCACCCTGTTTCTGTCAGAATTTTCACCAACTGAGTGTAAATGCTCTTATTTAGATGAATAACAAAACACACGTACAGTTTGTCGAGGTTGTGGTAGTTCGCAGTGCATTTGTCCTGGTTGAGCGATGGAGGACCGAAGTGAATAGTTTGTTTGTGGCGGTGGGGTGGTTCAGGCACCGGGCCAGTGGCGGCGTGGCGTAGGATTGTAGAGGTGGCTGGTCTTGGGGTCAGATTAAAAAACAAGAAAGAAAGAAAGAAAAAGCAAGCAAAGTTGTAGAGTAACATTTTTGGATGCGAATAATTCAAAGATTTCTTAGTACGTATTCTAACATCTTCAAGTCGTATACGAATTCTATTTGTTTGGATTCAATATCAATGCTCTATTCATCTGTTCCCCCCTTGGTGATTTCACAAACATACGATATCAAATGCGCTAACTTAAATTTAAAGCATTTATTCCCTATGTATTTTTTCTTTACGCAACTCAAAACAGCCAAATAGGATCCATCATGGCTGTTTTCAACGATTCGAGTTGTTTATTTCCTTGATAAGTGTATATCGCCAATGTCCAATATTGATAAAGATTTGGTCGAATCATATTTTAGATTAAAAATACGATTCGTTCAAATAGATCTCAATATCCGATGAACTTCATTACTTGCATGGATTTATATGATCTTATTTAACCATTCAAACTATTTACATATACGAGACATCACATGACGGTCCAATGCCGGCACTGGCAGGATGCCGGCTGACTTTTAATAGCCATGATATCTTGTGCTTGATAGAGACCGAAAGAATTAAGAATATTTTTGCTTTCGAAGATGCCACTTAACTCGTGTGGTTATGTAAATAAATGTACTAGTAGTTGACAAGCTTATGGCTTGTGATAGGAGAATAACAAGCACAAAATTTTACCAGGAGGGTTCTGACGTCGTTCGCGCATCCATCGGTCATAGGCGATCAACAACTTTGGTTTCGGCCTAGTTCAGGCTTTACATTTCCAATATAGCTTCCTTCTTGTTGATTTCTCTTGTAAACTGATTTGATTATCTATTGAATTTCTTGCTCTTTCAAATGTGACTTTCTGCTGAGTATGACGGTTTTATTACTTTATTCAATATCAAGCTGAATATAGATATACGTAAGAGTATATTTTTGATCTTAACTTACGTAAGAGGATTTTTTTTGGGATCAATTTGTAAGATCTTATTATCTTCCAGAGTGGTCAAAGGTGAATGTAAATATTATTCTTTTGTATCCTTTTAGTTTTCCTGTGTATTATCAATGTTTTTCACTATTTTTTAAAACTTATTATGTGACTTTCTGTGCATGACATGGTGAGTTTTATTGTAATACTAACATTAATTATATTAGTGGGTAAACATACGCAAGAGATTCTTTTGATCATAGCATAACATATTATATCAATGAGAGTATTTGAAATATACCTTCACTATTCTTCCTCCCTCCCTCCTTCAGCTCCAGCTCTCTTCTCCCTCTCTAGACTGAGCACTGGCAGAGTTCTCAAGTCCTCTGCCGGCGAAGTTCCCCTGAGGTGGTGCAGTACCATTTTCCGGTACAAAATACTTCATCCATTTCAAGCTACTTTGCAGTTTGTGTTCCAATTGCGTATATGTTATGTATGTTTTCTAGTACAATTACGTTCAGCCACTAAAAGAGTCTCATTTTGATGATCAGAGTCATTCATTTTGTTTTTTAGTTCAATCCCGTCGGTAAGTATTGATCATTGGTAAGTAAGGTCAAATAACAGTTGTTCCGATTCATTGCTTGAATAATCATTTGTTGAAGTCCACTTGAGTTAATTTTGTTATAGTTTACAGCGAAACAAACCAAACTCTACAACGTGAACAACTCTGATTATCGAAGGAAGATCAGGTGTAGACCCCACATAGGGTGGATAAATTCACTCCTTCACTGGGTGGGGAATAGAATTGCACTCTATAATTTTGTGTGAATATTCACATGATCAGATGGCGTACACTTTGGTGGTCTTTTGATTTTTTTTTCTACTTAATTTCACTCTCTTTCAAGTTTCGCTTGAATCTTCTAGATATTTGGTTGGTATTGCTTGTGTTATTGCTTGCCAATTTCTAGGTTCTTCGTTGTGGGTTCCATTTTTATTGTATGCTGTGCATGCAGAGACGCACACATCCATACATAGAATGAAACAAAAAGCTAAGAGAGTAGGAGAATGCAAATTGGAAACAAACGCAAACAAAGAAACTTCAACCCAGGACCTCCCATAAACTGTGAAACCATGCAAGATTACCATTCCAAAACCCTAGGCTGTTACCAACTGGCCTAAGAATGTATATCAAGCTATGAAACATGATATATGAGCGGCGACATTGTTGGATTTGAGTGCTGGCTTTCTGGTTGTTTTGTGCTTGTAAAAAGATGTCTCCGGGGTCATATGATGAACTTGATTTAATTTTGTAATTGAATAAGGTTGCTATTCGGCAGAATTGGAAGAATTTCTCTCTTTAAGAGCATGCTCTTTAGATTTTTTGCACTGAACGATAAATTAAAATTTCGTCCTTACTCCTTATTCCTTAAAATCAGTTTTAAGGTTCATGACATGGGTGAAGACAATAAAGGGGTAAAATTCAGTCAAGGCAATGAGGTAGAACAGTTTTGCACTGTTCATGATATTTCTGATGCAATGACATCTGATATGCCTCAAGTTATGACACAAAGTGTTAGAGAACTCATGTTTTCAAACACCTGTATGACCAGGGACGGATACAAGTGGGTGCCGGGGTGCCAGGCTCCTGCACAACACTAAATTCTCCCCTTGATTATACTAGTTTTCAGGTTCGTTTGGGAAAGTTTTTAAGGGATTGGCCCCTGCAAGTCCCTTGGCTTAAAAAAAAATCTTAAAGTTCCTATACCTGTGGGAAAAAAAGCCATCAAAAATTTGAAGTTAGCAAATAGTTTGGGTTGCGTGTGTAAATTAAATGGCGGCTATGTACATCCATGTCTCTTGCTCAAGCTTTTTCATAGCAATATATACTAATGAAATATACACTTTACTGTCAATGTAGAAAATCATGTGGTTCGGGCCTCCTCTAAGTACAAATCTTGCGCCCAGCGCTAACCCTCCCAATGTCAAAAGGTCTTCCTCAATCAACTCTGTTGCTCTCTCAAACTCGGATGATTGTGAAAGCGATGGTTCTGTTGTTCCACCACCGTAAGTTTCTTTCATTCTGCTATGTTGAGATGTCAGCTCTTGACCTTATGCATACCTGTAAGGCATCACCGGCACTTTCCTCTCTTAGAACAGATTGCGATGATTCTGTAATTGTACATAGGATTTGCCGCCTCAATACCAATTCATGTAGAAGACTAAAGTTGATTTCTGTTGAATGTTATCTTTTGCAGTACATCAGCTACCCTCCAAAGGTCGGTTAGTACTGCTTCCCTCCAAAGGTCGGGTAGTACTGCCTCCCTCCAAAGGTCGGGTAGTCTGCCAGATATTGCTGGAGCTGTACCCTTCATTGAGAAATTCCAGGTGACAAGATATGCTTATGCTGATAATTATCATCAACTGTCCTATTAACCACCGCCAGGTGGGAGGTAGATAATACAAACAAAATGCCATTTTTTTAAAAGTTTAAAGCACAGTTCACCTGAACCTGGAAATGGCATTTAATTTTGATACACATTTCATGGCCATCCTTGCACATTTTACACATTAACCATTGCCTTAGAGCAGTTGTTAGCATTTTTCTACTCATAATTGATTGCGACTCAAGGCTCTATTTGGTTTGTGGCTGCACATCCAAGTTTTGCTTTAGTGCTTCTGGTTACTGGTGGTTCAAAAATTTTGCCTCACTATGTTCATTTCTTTTTGGTTTGTTAGGTTGAGGGGTTTCTTAAGGCAATGCAAAAACTGAATAAATCTTTCGGGAGACACAGTTTTTTTCCCAGCAGGTCCCCGGGCGCTCAAGTGCCGGAAAAATTCACAATTGAGGATATGTTGTGTTACCAAAAGGTGACTACAAATTAAAAGTTTGATGAGACTTTGCTGTATTGTTGCTTATATTAACTGAAATTGAACTTGCATCTTTCAACAGGATCCTATACCAACTTCAGTCCTAAAGATAAACAATGACCTAGTAAAACTGGCAGTTAAACTATTTCAGCTCATTTTGAAGTACATGGGCATTGATTCACCCGATGAAGTAAGCTTAGACGAACGTATTGAGCTTGTTGGGCAACTTTACAAGCAGGGTTTGAAGAATTCTGAGCTGAGAGATGAACTTTTTGCACAAATTTTAAAGCAGACAAGGAATAATCCTGACAAGTATGCATTTAACCTACTCTAGGCATTGATGCATTCTTTATGCTTCTTCTATTTTTATACAAAGTGCTTTCCTTTAATTGTCGCTTTTGAAAAACAGGCAATATTCAATTAGAGCGTGGGAGTTAATGTATTTATGTGCGTCATGTATGCCTCCTAGCACGGATATTGGCGGATTTTTAACAGAATATGTTCGCAATGAGGCAGAGGGTGCGAATAGTGATCCAGATATCCAAGTCCTTGCGTTGAGCACCTTGAATACATTGAAAATTTCCTGTAATGCTGGACCAAGGCAAAAAATACCTGGCCGTGATGAGATTAAAGCACTTTTGATTGGTAAACAGTTGAACACTACAGTTTTTTTCTTGGATGAAACTTTTGAAGAAATTACATATGGGATCGCGACGACTGTGGCTGATGCTGTTGAGGTACTATTGGACTTTTCCTTTTGCATGTTTTGATACATACATGATAAGGAGAGGTTAGAAATATAATGAGAAGTAAAATATTTAATGCGGGCAAACCAGTATGTTCTGGCATTTTATGCAAGTACCACGGAAACAAATTCTGAACAAAGTTTCATAGATTCGTGGACTCAGCCTGGTTGTTGAGAGTCTCCCTTTCTCAATCCCATGAGTAGGGGATTAAAAGAAACTGCATGAATCTCACTGTGGAAGCTACTTTTTGTCAGATTGATCAACAAGACAGCTGGGAATCTTTTCTTGTTAGTCCTCGGTCTTAAACTCCATTGGCTGAACATTTAGTCAATGCTTCCTAGAGTTAATCGAAAGGAATATTTCAATGATCAGAGTAGCAAAATAATAAATTCTAACTAGAGAACCGTCCTCTATTAGTTTCAGAATCCTAAATGTTTCACTAGCTTGATAATTACATTAATTGGATGGAAGAATTTTGAAAAGAATAATTTGTCCAAATTGCTAGCAGAACTATACGGTGTTTGAAAAATTCTTCACAATGTCTTCGATAGAGAGGTTTCAGCTATCATTTTGGCTACTGCTTACTAGGCAGTGACTTTTCTTCTTGTTTCTTAGCAAAATTGATCCATGCCTGATTCCTTTAGTGGTTTCAAAGATAATATGAGCGCATTCTGAAAGTTCAGATTGTAATTCATGGGAAAGGAGAAGATACTTCATCAGGTCCGAACTAGTTGTTATTCAAAGTTCATACAAAACAGACTGTCCAACACTATCAGATGTGGCTGCTCAGGGAATTTTCAGGGCAATGACTATGAGAATATTCATGTGCTTGCCCCTTTGCTGCAAAATTTGCTTGTGACGCATTTGCTGTGTTTTCTAAATTATTCGGGGTAGCGATTTCTTACAGAGTTTCTTAGCCATGCAACTCTTGATAATATGACGCCAACTAGTTATTTCTTTCCAAGAAAACTCTTTCCATTCGCTCGTGTTGCATGCTTTTATATTTCAAGGGGCCTCCTTGATTGCTAGTTTATTGCGTGCTAGTACATTCAACTCTACATATGTTGTTATGGCCACCTTGCATTTCCAAACTTTGGACAATCATTTGAAATATTTAAACCACAGTTTTGGGTGCATATGGTGGATTTATACTCTACCCTTTTTCTTTTCTTTAACCCCACTTTAGTCCGTATGCTTCAATGATATCTTCTTGTGATTTATTAGTATTGTTTAACAGCATATCCGCTTCAGGAGCTTGCAGGGATTATTAAATTGCAAGCATATTCAAGCTTCAGTCTATTTGAGTGCCGGAAGGTTGTTGCCGGTTCTAAATCACCAGAACCTGGAAATGGTACTTACATTGACCATGTGTTGTGAGATTTCTTGTAGTTTACCATCCTCTTAATGACCTTAATGGAGGCGAAGGGCCTTTTGTACTTCGTGGAGAGGTTGATCATAGTAATTGCATATACTAATGTTATTCTTCCTCTCTACCATGGACATAGGCACGCTGCCAAACCACGCAAGACCATGTATATGTCCTGGTCTTTTGCTTCCTTGGTGTTCGATTTGTTCTCTTTATAGTTTGTGATTACAACCATCTTGTTACTTTCGTAACACCTTGGTTCCTAATTGAAAGTACTTTGAAAGGTCTTCTTAATAATGTGCACTTCGATGTATACAGATGAGTATATTGGGCTAGATGACAAAAGTTACATCGGGGATCTTCTAGCTGACTTTAAGGCACCGAAAGACCCAAGTAAAGGAGACCTGATGCTCCGCAAATTGTTATTCAGAAAGAAATTTTTTCGGGAGTCAGATGAAGCTATCGGAGCCCCAGTTTTTGTATATTTATCTTATGTTCAAGTATGTAATCTTGCTTTGATTTTGTTTTTAGTTGCTTAATCACATGAAAATATTCAGCAATGCATTTGAAGCTTAAATTACTTCTGACATCTGAATCATTGATTTCTGGGCGTATTCTGACAGTTGCAACATGATTATATACTGGGAAATTATCCTGTTGGAAGGGAGGATGCGGCACAGCTGGCTGCATTGCAAATTTTGGTTGAAAATGGTTATGTTGTGAGCCCTGAATCATCCGCGTTAGTATTCGTTTTTCATCTGCAAATTTCAGTTGTAACATGGTTTTGCTGTATTCACTTCTTGTTGCATTTTAGCTGCAGAGTTCTTTTTCATTTATTTCGCTGTGGTGGTTTTTTTCCTCATATCTTTCTTGTCTTTGTTGCTTATGCTGAAGCCAAAATGCGTTATTGATTTCAGATTGTTTCCCTTTGGCGTAGAAACTAACTTTTCTCTTAAATGTTCCATATTTTCAGTGACTGGGCATCACAGCTGGATCACTTTCTACCAAAGCATATCGCAGTAAATCGACCAATTCGGGAATGGGTGTCTGATATTTTATTTCGGTACCGTTCAATGGTAAGAACTAAGAACACTACTATTTTGGAATTCCATATGAATTTGTAATTCACTTTTATGAAGGTAGTGTGGAGTTTCGTTTCCTTGTTTTTCCTTTATCATTTCTGTGTGATTCAGGATCGACAAGTGCATGGTAGAACTTTCTGTTTCCTTTCATCAGAAAAAAAACCAATTTTGCCCACTGCCATATTTTGCTTGTCTTTTCCAGATAGAGCCCAATACTTTTTCCTACGTAGTGAGCAATCTCTGTGGTTCTTATTTGATTGTTAGATATCTCCTTTGAATGATTATTTTTTGGGATAGTTGCAGAATATAAGGTTTTAGATTGAATTTTGTCTCTCTGTGTAGGAAAATCTTACAAAAAACGAAGCAAGACAACAATTTCTCCGGATCTTGAGAGCACTTCCATATGGGCATTCAATTTTCTTTACCGTTCGCAAGAGCGAAGATCCCCTCGGACTCTTGCCTGGGAAGTTTACTTTGGCCATCAATAACCGTGGGGTGAGCCTTAAAATAAGATTAAGTGTTGTAGATGCGTTGTAGATTTGTAGTTACTGGGCACAAGTATGATCAACGCTCAATTTTTTAACAGGTTCATTTTTTCCGCCCCGTTCCCATAGAGTATTTGCATTCTGCTGAGTTAAGGGAGATCATGCAATTCGGAAGCAGTAATGCAGCTGTATTTTTCAAAATGCGAGTTGCGAATGTGTTGCAAGTCTTTCAGTTTGAAACTAAGCAGGTACTTAACACTTTCTCATGGATCCATTGATATGCCAATTCTTCACGTTTGCAACTCTGGCCTTTTTTTTTTAATATCATTTATGTTGTTGTATGATTTTTCTCCGTCTAATTCAGGGAGAGGAAATCTGCGCCTCTCTTAAAACCCACATAAATGATGTCATGCTACGTAGCAACTCAACAGCAAAGTCTGCTGCTAGTGTGTCAACAAATGGAGATATTTCTGATAAGTTTAGGCCTTCCAACGATGAGGCTTATGAGAAACGCATCGAGGATTTGTCCAGAGCTCTCGAAGAATCAAAAAGGGCTGCAAATCAAGTGAGCAATTTAGCTTTTGAAAACCTTGCTTATTGTTTCTATTTGTTGCATAAGTAGTCAACCATAAAATCCTCGAAATGATCCTGAAATAAAACTGTTGTAAATAACCCTTCCACTTCCATTTGAAGGAAAAATATTCAATCGTTGTAATAATATGACCAATATATATGCAATTAGGTACCAGTATTCCTGGTGAAGTAAACAGATTTTTACAACTGAAAAAAGTGCCGCACTATACGTTGTAAAAGGGAGTTAGGTGATGTCAGAATATCTCATGGAATTTGCACTTGACAATAGTTTGGGTATGCTTGCAGTTGTTGGAAGAACAACATGAGAAACAAAAGCAAGAAGCGAAACTGCAAGAAGAATTGGAAAGCCTGAAAGGTGTTTTGAGATCCGAGGAGGAAAACTTAATGGAAGTTACTAGTGATCGCGACAAACTCAGATCTTTGTGTGATCAAAAAGATTCGGCACTTCAGGTGACTGACTATGCTTTGGAAATTAGTTATCCAATAGTTGCTCATTTACTTACTTGTACTTGTGTTTTGGTACTTATCAGGCTGCTTTATCTGAGAAAAGGAACATGGAAGAGAAGTTGACAACGCGTAGTCCTAGGGTGTTTGAGAGTAATGCCAGCAAGGAGCTAGTTGAAGTAAATAAGAAGGTATATTGTTATTGCACTCCCTCTTATTCTTAGTCTTCTATCCCATTCTGGAATCTGAACAATTTTTTCTTTGACTTAAATTAGTCTTAAAAGTGGGGATTTAAGGGGCAATGTTGGGAATCTGATTGCACTTGACTTGTAGTACATGTAATGTCCCCTTAGACGGTTGTAAGTCCCAAAATAGATGAACAAAAAGGATAGAGTTTGTACATCATGTTGTAGTCAACTGAAATGTAGGTACACAGAAGGTTTCTTTCTAGGTAGCTACGTGAAAATTCATTGGAAAAAGGATCAACATTATGTACAAAGGGGTAAAAACTCAACTGCCCTTGATTCAATCCGTTAGTTTCAAAACAACTTTCACGGCTATTAGGTGCTGTTAGAATTTCTAAGGAACTTCAGCAATCTGGGTGTGCAAATGCAGTTATTGGAAGAACGACGCGAGACACAAAAGCGAGAAGCGAAACTGCAAGAAGAATTGGAGGGCTTGAAAGCCATTTTGAGATCCGAGAAGCAAAACTTAATGGAAGTTGCTAGTGATCGCGACAAACTCAGATCTCTGTGTGATCGAAAAGATTCTGCACTTCAGGTGACTGGCTATGCTTTTGAAATTAGTTTCCCTATAGTTGCCTCACTTTCACTTACTACGCAGTGTTTTGGTACTTATAGGCTGCTTTATCGGAGAAACAGAGCATGGAAGCGAGGTTGGCGACGCGCGGTAGTAATTCAGTGTTTGAGAGTACTGCCAGAAAGGAGCAAGTTGAAGAACATAACAAGGTATACTTGTTAGAATTCTACTCCTTCTGTCTATTATGCTTAGTCTTCTATTCCATTTTGGAACGTTACAAAATATTAGTCTTTTCAGAAGAGTCAAAGGAAAAAGTGTTTAGATTCCAAAACTAACCTTCATAAAGGGCAGAGGGACAGAGGGAGTATGTCATATTGTAGTCAACTCAAATCTGGGTAAATGGCTTCTTTCTAGGTAGCGAATGAGAATCCATTGAAAAAGGATCAACATTATTTACATGCAAAAGGGTCAAACCCTCAACTGCTTGACAAAAAAGGTTGTTCAAAACACTACCATGGGCAAACCGAAGAACATATGTTTCTCAATTTAAAACAGTTCTAGAGCAATAATATCTCTTGCACAACCAACCATTCACCATCAACTTGACATTCCTTAAGCTCTTCTATGACTTGTAATTCTGTGAAACTTGCACGACACCCTCTAATGCCCAGTTCATCTCCTTTTTTACTCCTTTAAGTTCCTTCTTAGTTCGCTTCAATTGTCTGATTCGATCCATTAGTTTCGAAACATCTTTCACGGCTATTCATTTGCTTAATTTTGGTTCAGATATTGTCTTCTGATTATAACTGATAACTATTGCTTTCCTTATGATTGTTTATGCCTAGGTTTTACAAAAGATCCAAGATGAATTGAACGTGTGCAGATCAGAGTTGCGTGCATCAGAAGAAACTAGAAGAAGACTGGTTAACGAAAAAAAAATGTTGGAAGAAAGAATTGTCAACCTTGAAAGGCAGAAAGCTGAGGAGGTAATAATTGGAATCTTTGCTTTCTAAAACAAACCTAGGTCTGTTCAAAAAAAAAAAAAAAACAAACCTAGGCCAATTTTTGCTTGGTGAAGGCTTTGATGTCCCCATGGCCTTGGAATGCAGGTGGAAATTCTTCAGGAAAGCTTTGAACAAGATAGCAAGGCCGCCAACCTTCAAATTTCTGAACTTATAACCAAGCTGGAAGAGGTTACACGAGGTTTGGCTGTGACACAATTGAGTCTTGCAACCAAAGAGAAAGAACTTTCCGCTTTGAAAAATGATTATGAGGAACTTGAAGAACTCAGAGAAATGAAAAAGGTGGTGATGGTGATCTCATACTTAATTCTTCAAAATGGTTTTATTCCTTCTATATTGTAGACATATGACTGTATTTGTTTTGGTTTGTAGATAAATATCTTAAATTTTTTACTAAAGCTAAATGGTTCTTGGTTTTAGGACATTGATCGAAAGAATGAGTCAACTTCAGTGCTCTGGATGATGCAAGGTGCAAAATTAGCTGAATTAGAAACACTCTACAAGGAAGAACAAGTCCTCAGGAAACAATATTTCAATACAATAGAAGGTAGAATATTCCCCTTTATTTTCCCATTGGTATCAAGGAAACTTTATTGTTGGGTTTGATTTCCCACCTTAAATCATCGTAATCTTATTGTCACATGTTTATAATTTGAAAGATTCAACTTTCTTATCCAATGCTAGTATTCACCATTGAATTTTTTTTGTACACGTCAGATATGAAAGGCAAAATCAGAGTCTTTTGTCGGTTAAGGCCTCTTTCTGACAAGGAGATTGCTCAAAAAGAAAGAAACGTGCTTCAAACTATAGATGAGTTCACTGTTGAGTATCAGTGGAGAGATGATATAAAGCAACATTTGTATGATCGGGTTTTTGATGGCATTGCATCCCAAGAAGATGTATTTGATGATGCAAGGGTAAGTTTAACTAATATGAACGGTTTGTTGATATTTCATGTTTTTGGAATACGGTATACCTACTATGTTGTAGATTCTTCTCACATGTTTTGCAATATTATTGGGTTCCCATTTACCTTTTTTCTGAAATTTCGATGCAGTATTTGGTGCAATCTGCTGTAGATGGCCATAATGTGTGTGTGTTTGCATACGGCCAAACTGGTTCTGGAAAGACATTTACAATTTATGGCTTGGAGGATAATCCCGGGCTTACGCCACGGGCTGCATCTGAACTTTTTAGAATTTTGAAGCGGGATAGTAAAAATGTTCAATTCTCTTTAAAGGTAACAACTGTATATCCCATAAATCTTTGGTAGTAGTTCAACATATACTTGTTTCATTATTTTTTATCGGTAAGCAGAACCCATGCTTGAGTATAACACACTTGTTTGATGGTCTTACAATTTTATTTCACCATTTGATGCATCTTCTTTCTACCCGTTAGATGCATAATTTTAAATCTGTACGGACACATACAAGTGGTCTATTTATCTGGCTAGCAATAAAAGCTGTGGCTAGTTTTACTTTGTCTACATTGTGGTTGTAAGTTAGTACAACTAACTTAGTATTATCTTCATCAACTTGCTTAGGATAAATGTCTTACACATCAACCTGAAAATATGCAGGTATATATGGTGGAGCTATATCAAGATGTACTGGTTGATCTTTTATTACCGAAGAGTTCAAAGCGTTTAAAATTAGATATCAAAAAAGATTCAAAGGTGATTATACGTTTTTCTCATTGGATATTGACATTTTAATTGAATGTAAATTTGCATGTTTGACTTTTACAAACTTTTCTTCAAATTGACTATTTTTGGTATATTGAAATGTGCAGGGCATGGTATCTATTGATAATGTGACAGTAGTATCAATTTCAACACTCGATGAATTGAATAGCATCATCCGGAGAGGATCTGAACAACGACATACAAGTGGGACTTCGACGAACGAGCATAGTTCAAGATCCCATGTAATACTTTCCATTGTCGTTGAGAGTACCAACCTTCAAACTCAATCCGTGGCCAGAGGAAAGGTATATTTTTGGTAACACTATATCATTTCAATGAATATGGATACATCTACCTTGACGGGATAAGACTTAAGAGCTTCTCCAACAGGCTAGACAAATGAGACCTGATAGGCATTTTTGTTAGTCTAATTTTGTGCCTTGAAACTACCTAAATGTATCGAACTTCTATATTTTATATCCCTCTTTCTCTCTACCCAAAATAATAGGTTTTGGATGTCTAGCTAAAATAAAGAGTAGTGTTAGATACTTGCAATACTTATTTTGCTTATTCATCTCACCATTCTAATTGTGCAGCTAAGTTTTGTGGACCTTGCGGGTTCTGAGAGAACCAAAAAGTCTGGCTCTCAAGGTGTTCAACTCAAGGAAGCTCAAAGCATTAATAAATCACTTTCGGCTCTTGGCGATGTCATCAGTGCTTTATTTTCTGGCAATCAGCACATACCTTACAGGAATCACAAGTTGACAATGCTGATGAGTGATTCACTTGGTGGTAATGCTAAAACACTGATGTTCGTGAACATATCCCCGGCTGAGTCGAACTTAGATGAGTCAAACAATTCTCTAACGTAAGTTCTTTAATTGTTTTCCTTTGTGGTAATTAAAACTCCCTAATTTTTCTGATTCACTTGGTGACAATGCTAAAAACACTGATGTTCGCAAACATATCCCCGGCTGAGTCGAACTTAGATGAGTCAAACAATTCTCTAACGCAAGTTCTTTAATTGTTTTCCTTTGTGGTAATTAAAACTCCCTAATTTTTCCGATTCACTTGGTGACAATGCTAAAAACACTGATGTTCGCAAACATATCCCCGGCTGAGTCAAACTTAGATGTGGCTCACAATTGCCTAACTTGTTAGACTTTATCCCAAATCATTTACCTGAGCCACCCAAGCTTGGTTAATGTTGGGATTTGTTCCATATTGGTTAATTATCTCCTCCAAAACTAGTATATAAGCCTGGACAGCCGCTCCACTCTTTGCCAATTGGTTTGGAGTTGGATGCTTTAACATGGTATCAAAGCTAAGCTTTTGGAGGCTTTTCCCCTTTGTTTGTGCCATAGTTGCACTTTATTTCATTGTGATCCATGTGTTCCGGATCCTTTGTTTACCTCTCCACGTGCGAGTCAGGGGTCGCACGTGCGGGGGAGTGTTGGGATTTGTCCCATATTGGTTAATTATCTCCTCCAAAACTAGTATATAAGCTTGGACAGCCGCTCCACTCTTTGCCAATTGGTTTGGAGTTGGATGCTTTAACAGTTAATATATATAATCTATAGTCTACTCTATCTATTGCCAATTGGTTTTAAGTTGGACCTCTCTAAGAAATCTTATCAGAGCTAGATCTTGGGTGACCTCGCCTCATGCGGACAAGTCTTCGCTCGAGTCAATTTCCCCATCTCCTCAATTCATACAAGTACCTCCACGTGCTACCGGGCTGACGTGTTAGAGTTTATCCCACATCGCTCCAAGTTGGTTTTAGGTTCGATCTCCAAGAAATCTCACAGTGTATATGGTTGTTGTCGTTAAACTCCCTGAGTTTTCCATTGAGTATCGAAGCGAGGGAAGTACATTAAGTCGTAAAATCATGAGTTAATCCATTAGGAAAGCAACTGAATAGTAATTCTTCTCTTACTATCATTTTTTCTGGGTATCTTTATATTCTTATCATCACTTGTTGACTCTAGCTTCAATTTCTTATATCTTACCGTATCATACACGTTCAGGCTGTTTCTGAATAATGGATATTATACATGGATTTACTAAGGGAAAAAAAAAATTGTTTAGGAACCACATTTGTGAATTTATATTCGACCGTTCATTATGTTATTGTACCCAAATAAGTGCATTCAATTGTCGAAATCAGCAATAGAAAATAAAAAGAGGCCAATCTATGCATTTCCTTGACGTAGACCATGACGGTTCTAATGTAATATTTCAGGTACGCATCAAGAGTTCGGGCAGTCGTCAATGATCCAAAAAAGAATGTTTCATCGAAGGAAGTGCTTCGTTTGAAAAAGTTGTTGTCATATTGGAAGGAGAAGGCGGGTAGGAAGGGAGACGACGAAGATTTAGAAGAGATCCAAGAAGAGCGGTCAACAGAAGAATAAGGCCAATGGACGTTACCATGTGGAATATATACATCTACACAAAGATTTGTTGAATTTGGTAAATTCTTGTTGATGGCCGATTCTCATGTATAAGGTGCGATACAACAACAAACATGTCGAAAATGTCGTACCGTGTTTTTTTTTTTTTTCCGCCGTATAATTGTTTTTCTTTTCTGAGGCCTGAGGATGGAGGGCTAGATGAGGGTAGGATTCAGAATGTTTCACAGGAGTACTGTTGTTTGTAATAATACGTATTGATTCTTAGAAGGCACAAAAACATTTTCTTTCAGCAAACATACTTTTTTCCCCCAAGGGGGAAACTATTTCTTGGAATAATCTTCTTTTTTAGCAGATTTCTTGCAAGATTAGCTCCATGAAAAAAATGCTGCAAGGAACTTGGATCTAACATTTATCAAACTTAAGTTGGCTCTGTAGTGTTTCTAGCAGAGTTTTCAAACTGTCACTCTAAAACAAAATTTGTGTTTGTATCCTTGGGAATTGTTGGGTCGTGACCCGACCCTCAAATTTGCACCCCCAAGCGCAAGCATGAAATCAACCAAGTATAAACGAGAGATATTCGAGAAAAAACTCTTTGTATATATTTACACATATACAATTGAAAAAATCTCTTCGGCATAGCCACAAGCCGGCTTCCCCACTCCTCTCTCTCACTCACTCCGGTGGCTCTTTGGCAGTCTCTCCGGGGATTTTTGAGGAGCCTCGCTCCTCCCGTTGGGAAAGCGCTCAAGCTCACACTCTCCTGCCCTCTCCCACTGTCTAGCCCCCCCACACACACACTGCCGAAAGGCAGTCCAAAATAGGAGAAAGGGGACCAAGGGGTTTTATTCCCTACAACACGCACCCACACACTTGGGTGTACCCCAACAGGAATCACATTGTGCACATCTTGTGCGGCACCATACATGAATCCAGCTATTCACGCGTAGCTCGGGCTGGACTCGTTTAAATCTCGTTTGAGATTTATCGATTTGGAAAACAAACGAGCACGGGTCAAATTTTTTGGCTCTTATGGTAATTAAATTAAGTCGAGTACACTTTAAGGGCTTGAGAAGGCTGAAAGAAATAAGAATATGTGTATAATGAATAGATATAGGAATAAAACATTTCGATATGTGAATTATGGTTGTCAAAAATATGTATTATTGTGTGATTAAACTGATAAACATGGTGAACATGTTTCTATACTTGGTCCACATCTTGTCTATATTTCTTAATGTAAATCTGATTGAGTCATATCTTCTTTTTGAGGTTGAGCTCGGTTCGTAATTAGTATGTTTCAATATCAGATCAGCAGAGCTTGAGTGGGCTTAATTTTCATCGGATGGAGAGCTCGAACACCAAAAAAAACTTAGCTCGACTCGGCCCATAGCCCTATTCAAATTACATGCCTATTCAAATTACATGCCATTGTGCTACATAAACACAACTGCGTCATTGTAAGCAAAAGGCAAAGTATGGATTGCCAAAATAAGAACCAAACTTAGACCATGCCCTCGGCAAATAAATTTTTTTTGGGTAAATTCGGCAAATAATTTTTGCTATAACGAAAATAAAAAAACGAGGACAGAAAACACAAGAGTCACATAATTAATCCAAACAATTCACCTAGTTCAGAGTAATAAGTACAACAAGCAAAAGACTTAACCCTAACTGATTCATCTAGTCCATAATATGGAGCTGACATCCGTTATGGTCGCAAAAAAGCTACGGGTACCGATCATAAGGGTGCACATATTGTACCGACGGTGTGTGGAGCCCACTAATGGCTCCCACACAAATGATCTGATCCGATCCATTCAGAAATTTATTTATTTATTTTTGGAGTAGCCTTGTGGAAAATCAGCTTAATTAAATATTTGTAAGTGGTTGATCTAATATTTAAAATTTTCTCGGATCATTTGCGCGGGACCCGTTAGTAGGCCCGAATAGTCGTCGGTCTCTCGTTATTCAGTTGAAAGAATCTCCTCGCAACAATGCAGGCGGGCTCGCGGTAGCGTTTCGTGGAATAAAAAGGGGACAAAGGCAAACAAGTTTTCGTCATAGATGAGCTCATGCTCGTAATTACGTATGGTCCTGCGATATGGACTCAATTAAAATCAAATTAAATTACTAAAGGAATTGATTTAACAACTAATTACACGCATCCCCTGTTTTACCGGGCATATTTTTCTCATAGGCTGTCGCGTGAGAGCATCTCCAGTCCGCCTCTATATCTCTATTTAAGAGTGTGGATGTTACATATTGAGGGCATTTTTTGTAATTTCTCTTATTTATTTAATTTTCTCAACTTTTTGTACTTTATGAGAGAATTTTAAAAGAACCCATGATTTTTTTTTTTGAGACTCAAAAGCATAAAAAGTTGAAGAAAAAAAGGAAATAAATGACCAAAAACTCCGTTAATTATATGTCACATCCACATTCTCAAATATAGATATAACGATATGCTCCGACTCATCCCTAAAAAACAAAAAAATCAGAGCTTTTCCCTGTCCCCTGCCTTTAGTGAAAGACCTACTGGAATTGGTTACAATCTTACATTTTCCACAAGTACCTCGAATCTAGTCATTTTTTGTGAGGTTGGAAAAGACAACTGAAATACGACTTGTTAAGAAAAACCAAACGAGTTACTGAAATACGACTTGTGGGGAAGACCCACGTTTTTCATCATTTCTTATATATATTGGAACATGTGTGTAATCAAAAGGTTGTAGACACAAATGTGTTCGTATCCGTGTTCTGATATTGTGTTCTTAGCGGTGCGCTCTTGTTAAAACTTGGACAGCAGAACACATGAGTGCAGTTATAAAAAAAAATGGAAGTGCGAAAATCACTATCTGTTTTCATCTTCAATTCGATCGCCTCTTTATATCTTGGAAAAGGTAATTTGTTTTTTAATAAATAACAAAGAAAGACTACAGTAGGAAAAAAAATATTTCCATTAAAAATGTGGCTTTTTAGACACCCCAATGTAGTATATAAACCTCTAATTAGTCTCAGACAGCTTGAACAAGAAAAATTCATCTCCCACCCTAAGAAAACCAAAGAAAAATGGCCATAACAAGTGATTATGCAGTCCCTATAATTGATCTGGAATCCTTTCCAGAACAATCAAAGAAGCTGATACAAGCATGTGAGGAATGGGGTTGTTTCAGGATCACCAACCACCACAGGATCCTCCCTGCACCTCTGGCCGCGGAGATGAAGGCAGTGACCCGGTCCCTTCTCGACCTTCCGGCGGAAATCAAGCGGCGGAACACCGACGTGATCGCCGGAAGTGGGTACATGGCGCCTAGTAAAATTAATCCCTATTATGAGGGTTTAGGCCTTTATGATATTTCATCTAGTGATGCTGTTGAGGCTTTTTGTACCCAGTTGGATGCCTCTCATGACCAAAGGTTTTTTTTCTTTTTCTTTTTCTTTAATTCCCTATATACAAAGTCATTATTAATTACAGTAATACCACTGCATGAATTGGGTTTCTGTGATTAAAAATCTAATCTTTTGGTGCTAATTTTTAGTATCATCATAAATTGTGATTTTGATTCTGAATCCATTGGAATGTAAATCATAAAGCACATGCTCACCTCCATACCCTAATCTCTCATGGCCACTCTAAGGGTCAGCCTTGTGGGTCCCACTCAAGGCCTACCACCTTCTTTGTGAAAAATTAGTTTGATCAAACATTGATGTACTTTTCTTTCGTTATTTAAAATAAATGAATGGCCAGTATATTCTAAACTCAATTTGTCCATTTTGTTCAATAGATTACAATTAAGTTTATACTTCTATTAATGTTTGATCAAACTACTTTAATTTGTTAACGAATAAATCTAAAGATGCGGTAAATGGTTTGGATCAATGTTGTTGGCCTGAGTTGGGACCCACAAAGTCAAGTTCGGAGTGGTCTTGAGAGATGGGGTCTCAAGGTGAGCTTGCCGCGTCCAATAGTCAAGGTACCATGAATGCACCATGAGACCCCACGTGCATGCAACGGTTCTGTGTTCGGATGTCTATGTCCGAAGCATTATTGATGATGTTAGTGTGAAGAAATGCTTGGTTCTATAGGCTTCTAGGCTTGTTTCTGTGAATTATAGAGCTCCTCTTTCCATTATATCTAATTAAACTTGACTCTTATTTAATTAGGAAAACGATAATGAAGTATGCTGAAGCAATACACGAGCTAGCGATGGACATAATGGGCAAGTTAGCCGAAGCCATGGGGTTATCCACCCTTTCGTTTGAGGACTGGCCTTGCCAATTCAGGATCAACAAATACAACTTCACGCCAGAGACAGTAGGCTCCACCGGCGTCCAGATACATACCGACTCGGGGTTCCTTACCGTGCTTCAGGATGACGAGAATGTGGGCGGTCTTGAAGTCATGAACAAGTCCGGTGAATTCGTGGCCGTGGAACCAATGCCGGGTACCCTCGTTGTCAATTTCGGGGACATTGCTACTGTGAGTAACCTCGTTTTGTCCTTGTTTACGAACCATAGTGCTTAACAGAAAAGTGCACATAATGCAGTGCGAGTCCTAGACCAGTTTTAGTGAATTGTTTTTTTTGGAAAAGCTGGCCCGAACACCAAAGTTATCAAAATAAAAAAATCTTAAGTTCTTGAAAATGGTTTAATTTCTAGTACTGTATATGAGTATTTCAAAGACATGGCCTGGCAAACACCTACAGTTTGCTTAGGCAATTCCTAAGCCAACCTTTTCTTTTTGCAACGCTTATCCATGCCCCAGAGCATAATTTCTGAATTTATATCTGGAATTCGCATTTGCTCAAATTACAGTTTTCTCTGATAAGTTTTGTTGTGATTGCTGACATACTAAGATATGGAGTAACGGAAGATTTCGCAATGTAAAGCACCGGGTGCAATGCAAGGAAGCAACCATACGTCTGTCAATTGCTTCGTTTCTCTTGGGACCGAAGGAGGCACTGGTGGAAGCCCCTCCTGAATTAGTCGACTCAGAACACCCCCGGTTGTACGTTCCTTTCACTTACAAAGATTACAGAACGCTCCGAATCTCAAATAATTTTAGTGCTGGTGAAGCTCTTGATCATGTGCGCGTCAACTCTTCCCAAACTGCACAAGCATAGAGAACATGTTTATATGTCATTGATGTAAACTAGGGGATTTTCTTGGCTTTCTGCCTGAATAACCAGTGTTTGTATTGAATGATAATTTTCTTGGTGGAGCTCTCATGAATTCGAGTTCTTATTGCCAGAAAGACCGGCTACCAATTCCGTCTTGGGCATTAGACAAAATATATTGTTGCATCATATTCATAAAGTCCCGGCATCAGTTTCTTATGAACCGCAGGAATACATCAACGTATTGGGCCCGACTACACTGGTTCTTTGGGAGTTCTTCATCTGTTAGAGAAAAAAGAACGGATGAATCTTCTAGGATTCCCAAGAAATTGTTCAATTCTTCTGGTTTGATCGTGGTGTGACCAATTCAACAGCAAAGCGCCCGTATATTGATAAATTTCTTTAGGGTGAAATTTACAGCAAAATCTAGGCCCTTTCATGTCAACATTTCTTATAACCAGATTGTCAATGGAACACATTTGTATAGAAAATACACATCCGAATAAAATAAATGATGGAGATCTTGAGATTTCCTACTCCCCCAAAGAATACTAAGCGGGTAGGAAAAAAAATAAAATAGAAGAACAAGGAAATCTGATACAAACACAATACAACATTTGTGCAAGTGTACAAAAGATACTACACCATACTGTCATCGTCACCATATTGTTCGTAGCTTGAACGCAGAGCCCATTCCGAAACGAAATGGGACGTTGGCAAGGAGTTCGTGTCCGTTGTTGTGGAAGTGATATCTCCCCCTTCCACGGGCATCATCGAAGGCCAAACGAAAGCCGGTCTAAACCGCGGCACATAGGGATCTGGAACTGAACCTGATATTATCTGAACAATCTCCTGAGTCCTAGGCCTTTGGCCCGCTATTGGATGGGAACATGCCAAGCCCAGAAGCAGCACTCTCCGAGCCTCCTCGACCACGTAGTCTCCCCCGAGCCTCTCGTCCACAGCATCCAGTAATTGCCCATCGCGGTGCAAAGACCAGACCCAATCCACCAACAACTGGAACCCACCAATCTTGGTTCCGGGTCGTAGCCCAGAGACTACTTCCAACAAGACCATGCCGAATGCATAGACATCCGACTGCTGGGTGGCCTTGCCGGCGTGGAAGCATTCCGGTGCGATGTAACCCATCGTCCCGAGCACACCCTCAGCCGTCCCGGCATATGAGGTCTTCTCGTTGTCGAGGGCCCGAGCAAGGCCAAAGTCCCCGAGCCGGGCGTTGAAGTCGGAATCGAGCATGATGTTGCTGGCCTTGAGGTCGCGGTGGACCACCCTCTGGTCGTATTCGTTGTGGAGGTAGTGAAGGGCGGAGGCCACCCCGGTGATGATCTTGTGACGGAGATTCCAGCCTAGTGGTTTGCTATCAGCTTTGTCGAAGAGGTGCGCGTCGAGGCTGCCATTGGGCATGTAGTCGTATACCAATAGGAGCTTGCCGTTTTTGTGACACCATCCTGATTGTACATAGAGATAAGTTGTTAGAAATACATGTAGCACAAGCAAGACTGCAAGAGAGAGAGGTTATATACAAAAACTCCTGCAAACATGCTTAGTTTTAGACAACAAAGGGATGCAAGTATGCACTATTGAAACAAAGTGAAGTTTCAACATTGCTTTGAAATGAAAGATAAATCAGCAGATATGGTTTCTCGGAGAGTGCCTTCTACCTATATTGCATGGACTTGGGTACGTTTGTCGGGTGCAGGAACTTGTCTAAGTGAGGAATTCATCTAATTTTCATCATATGGGGATACATTGAAATATTCAAATATCTTTGTCGAAAAAGTAGTGTTTTTTTAATCGGTGGGAAAAATAGTTTTTACAAAGGGTCTAAGGGCATTTTTCTACATTATGGGAGGGATCAATTTCTTATTACACAATATACTTGCAAGGCGAATGGCCAACAAAATATGCCGGATACAGACTTCATATCAGTACCCGGGTGTGTTTGATTTGGGTCTCTAGGCTTGTCTTCTCTGATGCCTTTCGGCTTTGATTTGAGGGCTTAGTTCCGCAGCAAAACATCCATTTAGCTCATCGGTTCTTGGAGGTATAGGGGGCTCTCTATTTTAGTGGTATTCTAAGAGCAGTCACTTGTCCATATGTTGTCAAAGGTTATGTTTGTCTCTAATCCCCCGCCCATACCACCAAGGATTGAGAACTAGATGGGTTTTGTTATTGTTATTGTTATTGTTGTTACAGAAGGCTACATGTAACAAAGCCTCTCAATGAGTGGAAAGATCCTTATACATATATAGAAGAACTTCTTTTTCACTCCTTGGTTTTTCCTTTATTTTTTTTGCCAATAATGTATATATCAGTGGGGTTAGCGGAGTGTTAGTATATTAGTTCATAGGAAGTTTAGAAGCTGTCCATATTCCTGAACCCCAAACCGCCCCTCGTGGGGCTCGAACCATGCCTCCACTAGAGGAGACGTCCCAACTTAGCTCTCACACAAATCTTGGTGTGTCTCTCTCTGTTTTTTTTTGGATCATCATCTTGGTTGCCTATTTTGCGCCTTATGTGTTGTTGTCTTATTCAGTTTACACTTGACAGGAGTACCAAATCCCTTACACATTTTTCAGTTCTCCTGTTTCAATCCCCAAGAACACTTTTCTGCTTTACTCTGTTCCATTCAGTCGAAAGCAGGGGTTGAATCTCTTACCCATTTGGCATCCATCCATAGTTTCATAGTGCATCAAAGAAAAGTCGCATATTTATTTCTAACTAGAATACAAATGGAAAAACCTAACTGTTAGAGATATATCCTACTTTTGCACTGGCAGATGCTGTGGTCCTTGAAGTGGGTAAGGTGCCTAAATTGACTCTTCAACCAGTTTATGATACCCAAGTCTGACTCAACCACCCTTCCTAACTCTTACATTTCTCCAAAGGAAACAGCCATGAAAAAATGAATCTATTTATTTGAGTGTCTAAGGCCATCGCGGTCAAGTAAGTCGGTCATCGGTTATTTGGTAGGTTATGTGACAAGGAATTCACAAGCCTTCTCAACCTTGGGTCATTAGTCTAAAATTTAGACCTTCTCAACCTACTTGACCGTGATGGCCTTAGACCCTCAAGTAGGGTTGGCATCTTTCCATATTAATATGGAAATATGCCAACCCGACTTTGACCCCTTGTATTTATCTTGGACCAATTGAAAGTGGAAACCACAGGCATGTTCTTACTTTTCATAAATTTTGCCCGAACGAAAGTGATCTCCTTGGCTTCTTGCAAAACATAATTCCTTTCCTAATTATAAGTGTTCTAAAAGTTGCTAGGCGCTAGTCGGGCGGTCGGCCACCTTTGAGCTTCGAGGCCTAGTAGTCGGGGATTAATTGGCACATAGAAATTAGTAATGAGCGATTAATCGGGATAACAATTAGTAGGATCTAGTAGGATAGGTCCTGTCAGCGATTAATCATCGATAAATTCTGATTTTTAGAACCCTGCTAATTATGGTCTCAATGGTATATCGTGCTATCTCCAACCATACGTTCAGTTCTTCTTCAAAATGGAGGAAGCTCAAACCATACTTCAAATTTTCACAATGAAGCTCTTCCCATTATCTTCAACTAGAGCTAAACTCCTGCCAATGCCAAATTGTTGACACCCTCCACTAGTGTGACGAATATCAATTGGCTAAGGATTGATTTGTTAGCATTAATCTAGAAACTGTATACTAGTCATACGATGGGAAGTAGATAAAGGACTATAGTATTCATATGACCTTATTGTGGTTATTAATACTATGATGGATGCAAGTCATCCCGTTGATGAAACATCAAGTACTAGACAAGGCAATCAATTCTACAATACATAAACATCAAGAAGTGGAACCAAAAGTATTAAAGATCTAAGATGAACTAAATGGCTAAATTTCAAATTCAGAATCTTGGACTTACCCAGAAGCCGGACAAGATGTTTGTGCCGAAGACGATTGATGATGGTGAGCTCGGCCAAGAAATCATCCTGATCCTTCAGATTTCCCCTCGAAAACCACTTCACCGCCACCTCCAGATTCTCATTCTGGAGGTGGCCTCTATACACCACTCCATAACCGCCCTGCCCCAGCTTGTTCTTCCCATCGAAGTTGTTAGTCGCCTTCTTCAAATCCTTGAATTTGAACTCCCTTGGAGTCCCAGGCAATTTCGTCAGTGCCCCTAATATGTTTGAATTCGACCAGGCTAGTCGCCTTTTTCGGCGGTAATAATAGCCCATCACCATTGCCCCCACCAGCAACAGCACCAGTACTGACACCCCTGCTCCAATCGAAATCCCTATCCACGGTTTCTTTTCCTCCGGAAAATATTGTACTGTCAAATTCCACCTCAAAACGCAGTTGAGCTGCTCGTAATTCCCGGTTGATGCCGAAAACCCAAAGTACGAGTGCTGGTCCACTATTCCTCTTAGATCAAGACTCGCTTTTAAAACCGGGTCATCTGGCCTCGGAGGGGTATCCCCCTCCTTTTCAGCCTGTCGGGTGATGAAAACAGCAATCTCTTTTTCGACACCGTCATACTGGACCCACACATTGTGAAACCTCCCACCAGCTGGAGCAATATCGATACCCGACAGGTTCAGTGAGGCGACATTCCTAGACTTGACGCTGTTAATGTCGAGTCCTATGTGATTTGCATCAGGATCAAAATCATTGTCCTGGAAGGTATCAATTTCGACAGCAACGATTTTGTTTGTTGGGAAGCCGTCAGTTGTAGCATTAGTGAGGCCCAAGTACTGCCCCAAGCTGTTCGGCGGGACGTTGTTTAAGTCTGGCCCCACGATGAAGGCTAGGCCTTCGGCGGGGGTGGTGTTTTCAAACCGGTAGATGTTGATGAGGAAGGAGGTATTGAACGAAGCGATTCGAGCGGAGGTTGAGTTGATGCTACCTTCTGGTGATTCAAGAAATCTCAGTCAGTGACAACACAAAAGTGTCACAGTACGTGAATTATTGAAAATCTATAGTGTAGTAGCAATGTGTAGGGTCCTGTTTATTGGTATCATATTTCTTATGCATAAAGCATTTAACAAAATCTACGATAAAATAAGTAAATCCTTTGGCTACACTTAGAGCTCCTCCAACGCAGCTGCTAATCCCATAGTATACCAGCTTGGACAAGAAGAATGCTTCAGTGGTCTGCCATTGGAGCAATCCAAATTCGGCATTGCTGTACCTGGGGTCAATTTTTTTTGTTTGGTAATTATCTTGTGACAAATTTGACACAAAGTAAATGTTGAAAAAATCAGCCCATGTGAGGCTTGCCAAGAGTCAAAGATTGAGCAGCAGAAATGGACCCTGGAAGATTTAGGCATGCTCTGGAAGATCTTGGCATGGTAGAGTCAGGGTCGGTCCAAAAGTTTTTAGTGTCCAAGGCCAATTAAAAAAAGTGTACACTTAAAGAGTTAATACTTAACAATTTTTACGGCAACAATCACAATACGAGAAAATCAAACCAATATAAAATTCTACTAATCATTACATAAAATTACAAAGTACGAGATTGTCAAGATTTTGGGGGGAAACGATTTTGGGGAGGTGTTATTTGGTGGTTTGGGAGAAATGATTTTGGGGATGGGTTGAACACTTGGGCTTATGAGATGGTAGATTGGGCTAACTCATTACCTCTAATTGGACATTTTTTTCCATTCTATTGGACTTAAAAAGAATCACTTTCAAACCCAAATAACAAAAATATTAGAGTGCCCTTGAAAATTGAAATTTTTGGGATGCCCAAGACCCAGGCCTCTTGGACATTGAGGTTGGCCCGGCTCTGGGCAGAGCATTTATTGCTCTTTGGAATTTACTCCCTCCCTTTTGCCTATATATTGCTTGTATTACTCAGTAGTTGGGTGTGGTGTAGATATGTAGTCTGGAGTGGGTGAGGTCGAGTGGGGGGAGCCGGAGAATGGCTCCCCGGTGGTTGAGCCGGTTTTGGGCTCCCAGAGAGTTTTGTAACTCATTTCGTCCTTAAACTATCGTAATCCTACCCGTTGAGTCCAATTAATCTTTTAATGAACTAATTAATCCTTTAATGTCCAAATCCCATTGGACTCAATATGTGAGATTATGATAGTTTAAGAACGAAATAAGTGGTTTTGGTAATTTAAAGACGAAGTAAAAAAGAGATGGGTGTGATTTTTACCATATTGTTAACAGGTGGCTTGGTAGGTGATGGGTGTGGTTTTTCTTTGTTTTTTTTTGTCAGTTTTGGTTTGGTGATACGTATATGGATGTAGTTGCATATACTAGCATGGATGTATATAGATATGGAGAATATATATGGATCTAAAAGCATCTACAGTAGAATAATCAAATCATAAGATTGTTAAAATTAGCAATGTTTCCAAAAAAAAGTGCTTATAGTGGCATAACCAAACTTAATAAGCTCTTAGCAACTCATCAAATTTTGGCCATTTGATAATCAAAACCAAAAACTTTTTGCCAATACCAAAACCTTCTCTCTCTCTCCCTCAACAATGTTTCTAAGAAAAATATTGTATTTTTAAAAGAAGCGTTTTTTTTTTTTTTTTACAAAAACAGTTAAAACTGTTTTTTATTAAAAAGTATTTTTTTTAAAAAAACAGTATATTTTTTTCAAAAAATTTTATTTAAAAAACTGTCTTTTTTTCAAAAACTGTTTTTTTAAAACTTTTTTTGGAAAAGTGTTTTTCAAAATTTAAAAGTTTTCATAAAATTATTTTCTATTTCTAATAATATGTTTTTATTAAATTGAAAAGTATTTTAAAAAAAAATATTTTATACGGTGACAATTTTTAGATTTTTATAGATTGAAAGGTGATGTAACAAGTTTTGATTATTCAATACTCGATTATGCCACTGTAAACATCTACGTTGCTAACTTTAGCAATCCCTTAAATGGATAATCAAAAAGTGATGTGCCAATTGTTGATTATCCAATTTTAATTAGTTTACTGTGATGTTCTAAGTATGTATATAGTATGGATGTACATAGATGTAGAGAAGAGAAAGGGAAAAACATCTACCAATTTTTCAGATGAGAGGACATGTAAGTTATATGTGACATTAATTTTTCCATCCAATTCGTAATGGAATGCCAACGGAAGTTGCATTTTCATTAGTTATAGGCGGTTTAGTGCCAAAATAAAGGTTTGAGGGGTAACTATAGTCTATAATTTACCCTAAAAAAACTCTTAATATTTTTTTGGTGATGCTAAAAAAAAAATTAATAAAAACTCTTAATACTACGGTATCTAGAGACAGAAGAGTTTTGTATTCTGAAAGAATACCTTCCCACAGCTTGAAGGGCTGCTTCAGAAACACTCTTCCCGATTTATTCTTGAGGGTGTATTCTTTATTTGCCGAATCTGGTGTGATTTGGAGTGCCTGCTGACTAATGGTCGCGTCACCTTCCACTGAAAATTTATCGTAGTAGGATTCATCAAATGGTCGTCCGTATTCGGCCTTGAATGTCTTCAGCTTCTGGGCGGAGGAAGGCGGCGCCACCGCCGCCGCAAAACAGAGGAGGAAGAGGAGGAGGAAAATTAGGCGGGGGGTCGCCGCCAATCCCATCTGGTAACGATATCCAATGTGGGTGATAACCAGAAACGATCAAATGGATTTGTGCTTTGATGCACGAGGGGGATTGGGTTTTATAGTCCTCTTTTTAAAGAAGGGCCGTTGATCTTGGACTGGAAATTGGGTGATTGCTTGGAAGTTGCATTAAATTGGTCGGACTACCGTTCTATTCAAATATTAAAAATTCCATCCCAATGGAAATAAATTTTAAAGAAAAGTCCACACGGAATGCGTTTGGTTTTGAGCCAGCATTTCTTGGCGTTTGTTTTATTTTGATGATAGTAGTAGCATTTTTTTTTCCGTAGTCTTCCATTAATTTATTTATACTCTTCAGATGGATTTTGACTTTTATTTCAACAAGAGAAATACTACTAAATTTTTTTTATCAGACAAAAAAATATACTATTTAATACGAGAAAAAAGTATGTAGAACAAGTACAGGAGATGGGGGACTCATCCTAATAGCAAAATCAAATCCAACATGTGAGCCAAATTAACCAAGATTTAGGCCCCGTCTTGCTAATGTTTTTATTTTTTAAGTATTTATTTATTGCTTTACGAGATAGTTTATTCTGTCACCATAAGCCACTTTAATTCAAAAAAAAGTAGTAAGTATTTATTTTTCTTTGCAGAACGGGTCTGAATGATTAAATTCCAAATCCATTGTGTTGAAATTTTCCAATATTAGAAGTTGTCTCTAGGGGTGAGCATGGTCTGGTTTGGTTCGGTTTTATAGTAAACCAAGAACCAAACCAATACCTACGGATTATAAATTTCAAGAACCAAACCAACCCACAAAACACATAGAACCAAACCAATCCAATCCATTAGACTACGGTTCGGTTTCGGTTTTAACCACGGTTTACTTTGAACTAAGTTATCATCTCCAAAAAAATATTTGAAGTACTTAAAATTACGAAGATAAATTAAAAAAAACTTATATTAAAATCAATTTCATTCCGCAGTTGACATCTAACAAGAAAAGATAGAAGAAAAAAGTTAATATCAAATAAAATATTGTTGATCTGGAAAAAAAAATTAGCAACACAAAAAATCAAAGCAAGAACAGGATTTGTTTTCCCTTACATTCACGGAAGCCATGCAGATTGCAAAGGGAACTATGGGTAGAGAAGATAGATGGTTTATTGTGGCTGGGCAAGAGATGGATGCTACATTAGTACATTAGGTTTTGTAGTATAGGGATAGGTTTTCTTATATAGAAAGTTAGGGTAATTAGTTTTGGTAATGGCAGTAGAGAAATTATAGGAATAGGAATTGGAAAACTAAATATTGGTGGATTTAATAGGATCGATAAATCAGGAAAGTAGGCTCCTATATTTATTTGGTGAATCATAATTAAAATATATATTATTATACATATATATATATTATACGGTTCGGATCGGTTTGGAACCATAACCGTAAACATGAATCCACAAACCAAACCATATAATGAGGTTTCTAATTTTTTCAAACCATAACCAAACCATAGTACTAAAAAACCAAACCAAATCTTTCGGTTTGGATTGGTTTGAACTGGATTCACGGTTTAACGGATATTTTGCTCACCCCTAGTTGTCTCAGTTTCATTAGTGTAGTATCCCAAATTTCTGGGAGAAAAATAGTGAATTAATAGAAAATGGACAGCCTTTGGTGTTTACCATTGGGTTTTGTAAATTGCATAAAGTTAGCTCGAGTTTATAAAGTTTTTCATAATAACCAAATCCTTTCGAGATAAAAAATAAACAAATCTCTCTCTCTCTCTCTCTGGTTTAAAGGTAGCACATGTTTTATGCTAATCACAAAAACAATAATGAAAAAACCTTCAAACAGGGAGGTTGAGAACAAAAGAAAAAAGATCATACGTCGCCACTTTTCCGGTCTTTACAACTCCATCGATTTCCAGTCATATTTGAAAAAAGATCATAGCCTCCAACAGTAGCACATATAAACTTAAAAAATATGACTACAAACTAGCAAGAAAATTCTCTTTTTTTATCTACTAAAAAGAAAATTCATTAGCTGCAGAATAAGTTTAACCCAAACATCTTTTACACTAGTGAGGGGCGCTTTTTGTGTCGCTCTGAGGCAACAACAGGGCTGGTTCCCCAGGTTCCGGTGTGGCGACAGATAGGGCGAAGGGTGGTGGGTAGGGTTTTTGGCGGTAGTGGTTATTACAAGTGGCTGTTAGGGTTTTTGGTTGTGGGTTTGGGCTTGGCCAACTATTGTTGGTCTCTTAACACCGATTGGGTCTCGGGTAGCCTTAGGTTGTTAATTTTTTCTTGCGGTTACTCTTGTCCTTTTAATCTTTATAACTTTTTTGAAGATTAATAAAATTTCTTTTGCCGAAAAAAAAAAAGTTTAATTCCCCTAATAAAAGTCAGAATCTAGTTCTAACAGGGGTTTTAACAAAATGTACCAATTACAAAAATTTCTTCATTGGTTCGATTCTATGGCCGATCTTCTTGAATCCAAAGCTAGTGCAAACGATTCGTCATACAAAACAAGTAATAAAATAAAGGAGCAATGCGCTCTTCTATAGAACAAGAGGAACGCCCATTATGTGCTATGTGCAGGCCAAAATATCTATTTTTTAAACAGTTATACATAATTTCAAATAAGTTCGGATATCAATGCATATTTCATGGATATTAATACATTTTTACAAATATCAATCACCTTTTTTGGATATCAATATACCTTTTTACCTATTATCCTACCCATTTGGGCAGATTTTAGAATAATCATTTTTTAAACCTATTTTTAGGACATCACCCAGTAAACCAACAAAGCCCAAAGTGATTTCCCTTTCGCCCTTCAAGTTTACAAAACTTCTTTTAGAAAATTGTCTGTTAAAAATTAAATGTGATGCCCTCACGCCTATAACCAGAGATGAACACCGTGATTCATAGCTAAGAGACCTTTGACCCAACAGCATCAAGAGTGCATTTAAGTGCAAGGACAATAGAGATCATTAGTTCAACTCATATCCAAGGTGTTAATCTAGCTATTATAGAAAAAAAAGACTTTGGCCAACCCAAAAAAATCACAATTTATTATTGTTTCTCCACAAAAAGTATCGAAACCGAATTTGGCTTGGAATGCGAGGGCGTGCCAGGACAAGTCTGTCCGAAGTACTTTTAAGGCCTTCGTGCCTCAAAACCTGACTTCTATCGAGTGATTGTGCTTGGCCTAAAGGGTAAGGCCTCGTAACGGTTCGTTGGTTGCCTTGTCGGGCTAAGGACTTAAATATTTTCTACTCGTTGCTTAGAACAATGGAAAGAAAGATAATGTGGTAAACAAGGATCAAACAAACTCCATTGATGGTTTCACGAAGCTTGGTTACAAGAAAAGAGGTAAAACTTGAAATATCACGAAGTGAATACAAGAAATGCCTGAAAGAAATGGTAAATGTAGTTGCAATAAGCTATGAGTTTTGAGGTCGTGGACCCTTGCTAAGGCCTCCAAAACTGAGACTTATAGGAGGCCCAAGCCTTGAGTTGCTTCACAATACCTCAATGCATGTCTGTCAAGTGGCCTTCCAGCAGAGGCCTAAGCTTTGAGCAGCTTCGGAAATGGTCCAATAAGAGGCTAATCTCTGAACAAAACGTGCCTTTCACTCCAAGAGAATGGCAAAGGCCTGAGAAACCTATATTCTTTCTGCAAAAAGGATGTTTGTTCCTGTAGCATCCAGGCCTTTGAGACGCTTCAACACTTAAGCTGTTGCTTGAATGGACTTCCTCCGGGCCCACCACTGCTGAAGACCAACAATCCTACCATTTTATTAGACCTTGAATCTCGTGGGCCCTTGAACTCTTTGATCTTAACTCTTTTACGGAAGAAGGATCGAGAACCAACAGCTTAGACAGGCCTGGGAGAGCTGCTTGTAAGCAGCTTGCTTAGGTCTGCAAGAGTCATCCATTGGCATATTCATGGGTTGCATGCTTGCCACCTGTCGCTGGCCTTGCAATATGCGAAAAGAAACAGGGGCCCACTAGTCCAGATCTTGAGTAGTTTGTGAGCAGCTTACCCAGACCTGTTCTAGCAAGAATATTCCAGGCCTTTGAGCTGCTTGTGGGCAGTTTCCAGGCCTTTGAGCTGCTTGTGAGCAGCTTCCAGGCCTTCAAGCTGCTTGTGAGCAGCTTTAATCCTTTTTTCTTGTTTGTTCAAGGCTTTACACGGAGCTCTTAACACACTGGGCCTTTTTCATCACTTGGGCCCGAACTTTATGGGCTTTCGGCCCATTGTAAGCCTTCTGAGCCTTTAGCCCGGTAAGAAAACCAAGGCCTTCACTGATTTAGGCCTATCTCGTAGACCCTGTTGCTTCTGAGACTTAAGACTGGGCCTTGATGAGATCTTTTTAGACCAAGTGGATTGATTCAGGCCTTGGGCCTTTAACTGATTTGGACCTACTAAAAAGGTCTTTTTATCTCTAACAGTCGGGCCAGGTTTGATCCTCAATGGAGTGAGATATTCAAGTCTAGTGGGTAAATCTGAGTCTTTGGGCTTTTGACAGATTTGGGATTATATGGGAGACCCACCATCTCCTAAGGGCTAGCCTTAATCTGTAAACAACTTGGTCGTAAGGCCCCTCAAGGCCTAGGCCTCGACCTTCGAGGCCGTCTTGTAACCCGTAAATCCGTTTCTTGATTTTTGGCCAAAAATGGGTGTAAACAATTATAGAAATCTAGGGAGACAATTTTCAAGCAATGTAGCATTGACAAAGTCACAAAACAGTGATAGAGAAAGTCAGAGCGGAGGAACTCAACAAGTTAAAGTGAATGAGAGGACAAGAAAGAGTTGCTTTCACCATTCAATTCAGCAAAATCTCTGTCTCTCCCAGTTCTTAAATCCCTCTGACGCCTGATGGGATTTGCGATGAAGCTCCGTATGATTGCCGCCGCGCTCCTCTGTTTCACGGTGGAAGCCGGCCCGAACCTCAAGACTTTCACCCCGGACCATTCAATTCCAGCTATTATGAAATATTCCAGTTGGAGAACTCAGCCGCCGTTGCCAACGACGTGCTCCAATTGACCACGGACTATAAGGCCAACTACGGTACCTTGCTAAACCCGCCACTCGAGAATCAGTCCGGACGAGTGATGTTGAAACAACGATTCTAGTTATGGGAACGAGGTTACAACGAAACCTCGGACAGGGTCGCCTCGTTCAACTCTTCCTTCCTCTTCAGCGTCTGCCTGTTGGGCCGTAATACCACCCCAACTCTCAAGCAATGTGTGATTATATTTCCATTCAACTCTCAAGCAATGTGTAATTATATTTTCTTAATAAGTATTGTATATATACGTGCGTTTTTTTTAATCGAAAAAACATGAAGCCAAATTATATTGTAATGACTAATATAACATCGGCCAATAAAATACGTTGGCATACAATTAATTAAACGCTCGAAAAGAGAGAAGAAGGCCTCCATGCGGAGAAGTGAGCAACCACAAAGGGGAGAACATAAACCTCCGCTCAGGGAGGATGTAAAACCTCTATGTATGAGGTACTATTACAACACGAATACGAAAGAAAACCTCCACACAGGGAGGAAAGGTAACAAAAAAAGAAAGATAGGAAGGGATCGACCGCTCTATCCGCATCTCTAGCTTTAGGAGCTCCACCAAGCCATCATCATCTTCAAAGAAGTTGTAGTCTCTACGTATGCCGTGGGTATAGATTGGAGTCTACTTGGTCAAGGGTGGTTGCCCATTGTGCGCGCATTCAAACCATCGCGGTTAATAGCTAGCGTTAGGCCATAGCCATAGAAAACATCTGAGACCAGATTTGAACAAATGAAGACGGACCAAGCGAAGGAAGGACGAAGGTGAGAGAAAGAGTAGAAGGGTAGGGATCACAGCTACTGTATGTCTATTAATTGGTTACAATTATAAGATGAGGATTCTCTGATGGTACAGTACAGTTGACTGATTTGCGGGCCGGCCTAGAGCTTGGATTTGTTTGGGTGTCTGATTCATTCTAGCATGCGTAAGTCAAGTTGAGAATATTAATTAACCATTCAAAAATTTATTATGTTGATCGAATATTCGCCGCAAAATCTTTGAATGACAAGGATAATTTGAAATGACGGGTACATATATATGTTGGAAATTTACAGAATTTCGGGTGCATGGAACCGGGATTTTGGAGGGTCTTCCGAGGCAACCAGTCTCGGGTTCGTTGTATCTGGACGCAATCAATAGACGTATTGATTGTGGGGAATCTGTAACTCCCGTAACCTTCCTCATGATGGTGATTCATGCTGGTAACCTCCCTATTCATTTCAAGAATTCATTGGCAGAATTCAATGGCCTCTTGATTGCAGCATTGAACCTCCTTAGCCATCCTCCACCCTATAAATTGGAGCATCCCGTTTGGAGGAAATCACAACAAACTCAGAGCATCCAAAAATATTCTGAAAGTCAGTTCTTGAGAGAGAGAGAGGCAGGCGATAGTCAGTTCGCCAAGGCGGTCGACGGCGGTGTTCCGGCGGCTTGCGGTTTAACCGAGCCAACCCTGGGAGAAAGGCGCCGACGCAACCTACAACACCCACGGTAGGCGGCGAACGTTTCTTAAGGAGACCGTGGTACCACACGGGACTCGGTTTGATTTTTGAATTCTGTTCATACCTGTTCTTTGTAATTCTGTTTATAATTGTATATCGTTTCAATTATGTAATTGTCGAATTATTAATGAAACTGTTATCTGGAATTTTATGTGTATGCCGAGATTTTTCCCAACAATATATACTTCTTTAAGATGTACAAATCCAATTTGACCATTTGACCTTTGATATTCGATTAATTTTCAATTTCTTGCATGAATGTATGAACTTATTAGGGTCTAGAAACGTTTTAGGATCAATCGTCTAGTTAATATATTCACGGTAGGCTCAACACCTATGCCGTGCAAGTGAGAAATCTTAATCGCATATAATTTATGCAGTACCGGCCTTGAGAAAAAACGAGCAAAGCTTTCGTATTGAGCCCCAAATGTTGATAAAATGAGGACGCTCCAAAAAAGAGGTGTTATTCATTAGATATGTCTTAATATTTAGCCCTAATCAACATATACGTCAAATAAGCTAGTTAGTTGAATATATGAGCATAATTAGTACTTTTGTCGCTAAAAGTGTAAGAAGGGTGATCTTGAAGGTGATTGTGTTAAATTTTTGTCATGATACGCATAGTTCTAAAAAATTATCTTTTGAATTCTAATTTTACTTTTTGAAGTTGTCTTATCTCTACATCTATTTGCTTCTGAAATGCATAAAGAGCCCAATTTTCTTAAACTTGTCTGGAACCTCGAATATATCGAGGCCGGCCTTGGATTCATGGTGGTGTAATATGATCAAAGAGATCTGAATATCCTTCTGTTGCAGTGATGACTTTATTTTCTTTGACCTAATATCAGTGGTGGAATATCGCAGTCTACGTACGTTTTAGCTTTCACCATATCAATGACAAAGCAAAGAAACATAAACATATATTCCCTCCGTCTCACTTTGTTGTGTCAATTTTCTTTTTTGGACATCTCAAAAAATTGTCTATATCTCTTAATTTATAGTAATAATTTATATATTTAATATGAATTTTATTTAATAGATCTTAATTAATTCTTTTAAATAAAGTTTTTGAAATCATAAAAAATATTATAAATTGTGAGATATAGATAATTTTTTGTGAGATGCAAAAAAGAAAAGAAAAGGCACAACAAGGTGGGATGGAATGAGATTTTTCACTAATCAAGTAATCAATCCATGTCATTATGTGGAGATCTCCATTATGTGTGACTGTGAGAAATTTTTCAGTGCTGAGCGGGTACCACGTGGCGTCTGTTAGGTGCTTTCAGGCTGTCCATTTCAATTTTGGACGGTTCGGATTTGGAGAGAGAAAAATGAGAGAAAGAATAGAGAGAGTGAGGGGGTGAGGAGAGAGTATTTCAATCTAAGCTGTCCAATACACTTTTGAACGGCTCGAATGTGTCCGCTCGGGCACCATGTCAGCCGAGTGACGTGGTACCCACCCGGCATTGAAAAATTTGTCATGACAGGGTACCTAGAAAAGTAAATACAGCTTCTACAATTGCATTCTTCAAATATCTAATCCGTCTCATCCAAATCCCCGTGATCTCCATTTCTTTCCGCGTACATTCTCGGCCACTGTGACACTTGATGGGACTGACGGTGAAGCTCCGCATCATTACCGCAATGCTCCTCTGTTTTATGGCCGTCGCCGCCCAGCACCTCAAGACTTTCACCGCTACGTACGGACCATTCAATTCCAGCTATTATGATATATTCCGCTTTGAGAACTCAGCCACCATCAACAACGGCGCAATCCAATTGACCCCGTACAAGCCCTATCAAAGGGGCCCCATGACAAGGCCACTCGGAGATCAGTACGGACGAGTGAGGTTAAATCAACCATTCAAGTTGTGGGAACAAGGTTACAACAAAACCTCGGACAGGGTCGCCTCGTTCAACTCCTCCTTCCTCTTCAGCTTATGCCCGTTGGGCGGTAATTCCTAGCCGGGCGATACTGGGGAAATATTAAATTTGGTTAGATGGTGAACCAAATTGAGGAGTTTTACGCATTTGTTCGTCGCAGGGATAAAGCTTCGTACATCAACCTTTTTTTAGATCTTCGCAATGATGGGAGCCTCGCGCACAAGGTTTCCCTATTTTTTTTTTTTTTAATCCATTTTGTCCATTTGACCGCCACTAAGAAACACAATAGTTGGACATGGCGGCAGTAGCTTCATCAACATTGGTACAACGAACTTTTAGTCAACCCCTGTTTCACATAGATTTTTGGGAGATTTTTGATTTTTTGTTCTTATCCAGTTTTTTGGACATTACCTTAGATATTTTTTTAGAATATTGGGATAAAAGTCATAATTTTTTTTTAATTCTTTTCGATGAGACGAATTAATAATTCACGAAAGGTCATGGCCAAGACTATTGATGTCAAGCATGTGTCTAGTACAGTGGATCAACTTGCTGATTTGCTAAGCTGTTAGTACAAGTTAGTGGCCAAATCACTACAGTTGATGCATGTAATCAAATCTATATAAGGTGTACTATAATCGTGACTTAGTTGAGTTGAAATCATAATAAATTGAGATTCCCTTTCACTCTCTCTCTAGAATTTCTTTTTATAATCTTGCATATAATCCCATCACTTATGGGATTTGATACTCGTTTACTCTGAATATATAGTGATCATACATGTATAAAATGATTATAAGCACTTTCCAGAATTTTACAAGCAGCATGGCAAAAAGCATAACCCAAACAAAATGGGCCAAGCCCAACCCAAAAAATCCCAAAACCTAACCCTAACTTCTGAATAAGTCTTCCGATGCCGCCACCCGAGCACCGCCGATCTCCACTATCAGGCAGCCAAACTATTACCACGAGACACCACTGATCTGCCACCTCCAAACACCACCACGCCCACCAGTACTGGCCAACACCGCCCCAATTTCAGCCATGTTATGTCAATGATATTTGAATACTATGCTATACAGTATACGGATATCATCTATATTCTGGTCCAAATTCTTCAGGGAGTTATCTTATCAATTTATTGCAATTCTCTAGTTTGTAAATAAAATAGACATTCTATTTGGAGCCCGTACTTAAGTCTTTATCCATGATGTCATCCAGCTACCAACCATCCTGAAATTGCATAGTTGCCCTATTTTTAGAGAGAGAGAGAGAGAGAGAGAGAGAGAGAGAGAGAGAGAGAGACAGGGTTTGAATCTTCTCTTTTTAAAGAGAGGCCAATATTGATCTTGGACCGTAAATTGGGTCATTGCTTGGAAATTGCCTCTGAATTGATTGGACTACTGTTTTATTCCACTGTTCAAAATTTCCTCCCATCGAAATCGTCAGTAAAATGGAAATAATTTTATAAAGAAAATTCTAAAGCAATGCGTTTAATTTGGATTTGATACAAAAATCATACATTGGGAACTGGTAGCTACTCCCAAGGAGGGAGGAAAACAACCAAAAAATCTAAACTCACAAACGAACATTCAGGACCTCACACAAATTAGGCTCATCTCTAATCTCAAAAAGTCATCAAGACAACGTAAAAAATTAACCACAACACTCACAAGAAATGAGAGAAAGTCCCAATGCGTTTAATTTGGGTTTGATCCAGCATTTTCTTTATGTTTGTTTGTTGACTAGAATTTTTTTATTAGTCTTCGGGCAACGCTGCTAAATAAGTACATATTCTACATAGATTTTTTCTGGGGCCCACCTTAGATCCCACACAAATGATTCGAATCGTTAATTAAATGTAAAATATATTTTTTAAGATTTTTCGTAAAAAATCAGCTTAATTTGATATTTATAGATACTCAATCTAATCATTTAATTTTTCATTTTGATTTCCAGATAATGAACAGTTAAATGATTGGATTGAACATCTATAGATTTTGGATTGAACAAATTTTTTGCGAAGGTCCTTGAAAAAATATTTTAGATTTAATGAACGACTCGAATCGTTTACGTGAGACCCGAGGTGGGCCCCACAAAAAAATTTGTGTAGAATATGTAACTTATTTATACGTGTGCTTAGACTTCTCGAAAAAGAAAACCAATTGGTCACTGGTCAAGTCGCCGGCTTTTTGTTGGGTGAAGACGCAAAAAGAAAGACTGCTTTTTACAATTTCATTCGTAAATACCTAATCTCTGCCTCTCCCAATTCCCCCAAATCTCTTTTATCTCCATTTCTGTCCATATATTCTCGGCCACCGTGGTCCCTTCGGGGACATCCGATAATTCTCGGCCACCGTGACACTTGATGGGATTGCCCGTGAAGCTCCGTATGATCGCCGCCATGCTTCTCTGTTTCACGGCCGTCACGGCCCAGAACCTCAAGACTTTCACAGCTACATACGGACCGTTCAATTACACCTATTTCGATATATTCGGCCCAAATAACTCAGCCAACATGTCCACCGGCGTGCTCCAATTGACTCCGAACTCGGCCTACCAGGAGGGCTTGTTGGGCAAGCCACTCGAAAATCAGGTCGGAAGAACTCTGTTGAAACGACCGTTCACGTTGTCAGAACCAGGTTACAACAAAAAATCGGACAGGGTCGCCTCGTTCAACTCCTCCTTCCTCTTCAGCGTCTGCCAGCTGGGCCGTAATACCACCCCGGGGGAAGGGCTGGCCTTCATAATAGCCCAGCCCTTCAGACATTGGCTTCCGCCAAAGAGCTCCGGCCAGTATCTGGGCCTGACCAACAAAAACACCGATGGCGACCCTGCAAACAGCCTAGTAGCCATCGAGTTTGACAACGTCAAACAAGAATTCGATCCAGATGCTAACCACGTGGGACTCAATATAAACAGCATTAGATCTACTGTTATTTCCTCTTTGACCCCATTGGGAATTGAACTCTCTCCAGACGGCGAGGCCAGGTTTTACAATGTCTGGGTCCAGTACGACGGGGTCAGTAAGGTCATTGAGGTGTACATTGCACGACAAGCCAGGCTTGATGGAGAGACGCCCTCCAGGCCGGATACCCCGGTTTTAAAATCGGATCTCGATTTGGGAGAGGTTTTGCAATATCAGTACTCGTACTTTGGTTTTTCAGCATCTACAGGAACTAATGTGCAGCTCAACTCTATCTATAGATGGGACTTGACGGTGGAGTCCTTTGTGGAGGAACATCCACCGTTGGAAATGACTCCAAATCCTCCTCCTTGGCAAAAGACTCTCCTTGTAGTCGGGTTTTCACTGCTTGTGATAGGGGTAGCAGGGACGGGCTACTATTACCTATACAAGAAGCGATCGATGCCACAGTTTAAGTCCAACATATTACTGGGGGCCTTGAAGAGATTGCCAGGAACCCCGAGGGAGTTCCAATTCAAGGATTTGAAGAAGGCGACCAACAACTTCGACGACAAGAACAAGTTGGGCCGGGGTGGTTTCGGTGTAGTGTACCGAGGCCATTTGCACGATGAAAATCTGGAGGTGGCCGTCAAGTGGTTTTCTAGGGAAACCATGAAGGTTGAGGATGACTTCTTGGCAGAGCTCACCATCATCAATCGTCTCCGTCACAAACACCTCGTCCGATTGCTTGGTACGTCCTTTTCCAAGTCTACATGTTTCTCTTCTTCAATTTGCTTCTAGCTAGTCAGGTTCAGTCCAAGAGATTGAAGGGAAGTCATCAATTTAACCATTCGCATGGTCGCCCCTAAGACTGAGCTTGTCTTTATGGTTCCTAAATGTCATCTCAATTCTGTTCTTGTTTTTCAACTCATTAAAAACTTATCTTAGTTCCAATAAGAGTGAGTTTTTGCTATTTTTTTGGGTCTTCACTCTTCAGGTTAATGCCAATAGTCAAGCTCTTTCCACTAGTTGGTAATTTACTTGATGTGTGGGAGAAGAATGGTATGCCTAGAAATCCGTGAAATTATGAGTTTTTAGTCCATTTAGTTTAAGAGAAGCTCGTTGTTAAATATGGTGTCTAAAAGGGATTATTTTCATGAACCAAATTGAGGAATTTTGGAAAACCGCATCATTTTGTTGTTGAGCAGAATATTTGGTAGCTAAAACATTTCGTAGACAAAATATTTACTTTTAATGAACCAAATTGAGGAGTACTCTTTCTTTGTATGTGACAGGATGGTGTTACAATAATGGGAAGCTTCTACTTGTATATGAATACATGCCGAATGGTTGTCTCGATGCACACCTATTCACTAAAACACCAGACAGTAAGCCACTACGTTGGGATCAACGTTACAATATCATCTCTGGGGTGGCCTTGGCGTTGAACTACCTCCACAATGAGTACGACCAGAAGGTGGTCCATCGGGACCTCAAGGCCAGTAACATCATGCTGGACTCTGACTTCAACGCCCGGCTCGGGGATTTCGGCCTCGCTCGCGTCCTGGACAAGGAGAAGACCTCGTACTCAGAGGTCGGGGGTGTGGCCGGCACACTTGGCTACATTGCGCCCGAATGCTTTTTGACAGGTAAGGCCACCCAACAGTCTGACGTCTACGCATTCGGTGTAGTCTTGTTGGAAATAGTTTGTGGCTTGCGAACTGGAACAAGGATTGGTGAGTTCCGCTTTTTGGTCGATTGGGTCTGGTCCCTGCACCGAGAAGGCCGTATATTAGATGCCGTAGAAGAGCGGCTTGGAGATGAGTATGTTGTTGAGGAAGCTCAGAAAGTGCTCATTTTGGCTTTGGCATGTTGTCATCCGATAGCATTCGAAAGGCCTAGAACTCAGGAAATTGTTTATATCATATCCGGTTTAGTTCCGGTGCCTTACGTGCCACCTTTCAAACCGGTCTTTGTATGGCCTTCGATGCCTACTCTGGAAGATGATGATAGCAGCAGCCTTGGTAGCACGACGGAGACAGAGTACTTTCCAACCACCCATTTGGGATCAGGCTTCACTCCTCAATGCATCAGTCGGGAGCTCTATGCCAGGGACAAATTTAAATCTGTGTAGTTTCTTTTGTAAACTAAAACCAGTTATCATGTTCGAGTAATATATTATGGTTATTAGCTTATCTGTTATGAATAATAAATTAATTGAAATGTACAATTTAAGATCTCAGTTGTAACGGCCGGACACATACACGGTGAATGGAATGGCTACATATACAACAATGTCCGAATCCTCTCACGCGTATAGACAATTATGTGTTCCGAATCTCCTACAAAACATGTCCTTGAATTATTGGGAGAATGAACAGATATGCCCCTCGCTCCGTGGTTATATCCTTCGCAGGGGTGCCTGAATCATGTTCTATCGGAAGGATCCAAACCCAATCGGTTTGGGACTCTTTCTTCTACCAATTAGGCCACATTTGATTCCTCCTGTACCGTACGTCATGTACGTACATCCATATTCACTCTCACCAACTACAGCACATTGCAGAGGCGATTGCGATTTCCGGCCTAATTTTCTCCCGTGATTCCTACTTTTGTGGCAAGAGCTTTAATCTGACTGTTTCTGTCACTGTTTTTTCTTTGTTCAATACTTCAATTCACCCGAAACATTCTCTTTTGGTTTCTAGATGATAAATTATGAGCAATTTATCTTTTGATTGCAAGGGTTTCGTTCGATTCGGCTTTCTTGACAGTTCTTCTGTAATTTTGTTTTGAAGTTGAGTTACAATTCTGATTGTTACTCTGTAACGTTTCACCCCTTTCCTCTCTCTTGAAACTTATGTATGCTTAACAGTGTTATAGGTGAAGGTCCACCAGACTAGTGTTCTCTGAAAATGTCTCAAGACTTTTAAACCTTTAATGGTGTAAAATTCAAATTGAAGCAGTTAAAATCGAGATATATGATTGAATAAGGGAAAGGGGAAAGAGATAGTCATAAAAATTGGTATATATTTGCTGAACCGGCTCGTGCTTTGCATGTTGGACTCTGGCTTCAATGCGTGACTCGGGGATTTTGGCCTCACCAGCGCCCTGGACGAGGAGAAGATCTTGTCCCTGGAGGTTTGGGGCGTGGCCGGTTCGCGGGGTTACGTTGTGCCTGAATGCTTCCTAACAGGCAAGGCCACCAAGCGACGTCTACGCATTTGGTGTAGTTTTATGGGAAATAGTTTGGGGCTTGCGACCTGGAACAAGGATCAATGAGTTCCACTTGTAGGTCGATTGGCTCTGGTCCTTGCGCGGTTGCCCCAAGGCCGGATATTAGATGCTATAGAAGTGCAGCTCGGAGATGAGTAAATGTCTTTTAGTTTTGCGGCCAATCCCATCTAGTGGCGATGGCCAATGTGGCTATATTGCCGATCCAAAGAAAATAAAAAAAATGGCAATGTGGGTACAGAACCGGAAACGGTCAAATGGAGAAGATAAATGGAATAGTCATTTGTTGCACGAGGGGAAAGAGGGCAGCGGGGAAAAAAAAAAATTTTTTCAATGCAACAATTTTTTGTAACACCCTTTTACATGATGTGAGTTTCACGTATATGTAGGTCTCACACCATGTGAGAGAGGTGTTACAAATAACCGTTGCATTAAAAATTTTCTCGGCGCACATAGGGGGAAGGAGGTTTGAATCGGGTCATTGCTCGGAAATTGCCTATAAATTTGTTGGACTACTGTTGTATAACTTCCATTCAAGTGTTCAACCATCCAAATGGTTAGCAAAAGGAGGTTTGAATCGGCTAGAAAAGTCCACTACACTCATTTAGTCATTTAGTTTGGTTTTGATCCAGCATTTTTTTTTTGACGTGTGCTTATTTTAATAGCATTGTGTTAGACTACTTCTTCTTCTTTGTTTTTTTTTTGTAATTTATTTTAGGACTTTTAAGGTGAATTTTGACTTTGATTTTAACAAAATAAATATAAAAGTATTGAGTACAACTAAGGTATTTAGAAAAATAATTGGAGACGTAATCTAAAAGGACAATGACACAACAGTGATATAGAAATTGGAAGTTCCGCAAAAGTCAGAGCTGAGTAACATCACCAATTTCTTCACGAAAGCGGGTCCTCTCATGTTTATCACTCTCCGGTTGTTGTCTAGTTTGGACTTTTTTGGGCCTTTTGTGGGCTCAAAATAATGATCGGAACCGTTCATGTTGGAGAATTCGTCGAGAACTTCAACCTCACCAAACATTATGTTGATCGGATGCCATTTAGACTCTGTCGGCACACAATTATGTTGAAAAGACACCTAAAATGGGTACGAATCCAGTGTGAACATTATATATTTTAACACTAGTTCCAAATTCGGAGTTTATTTATTTTTGTACTTTTCAAATGCCCTTGTCCATACGAATTTTTAATCCTAAGAATTATGGCCAAGAGAATAAGATCTACTGCTATCTATGAAACACATCCTGACAAATAGTGTCTCAATGATCGATTAAATTGCACCCAGGAAAACACGAACACACTGAAATATAAAGAAAATGAGATTAAATTTTTTCTACCGGCGGTGGAAAATTTCACTTTTTCACCACCGTCTTTTTCGGTTCTAGCGTGTGTTTATTGTTGATCTGAACCGTTCATCTTGTAGACCTCACATAATAATGTATCTATACAAAAAATAAACTTGATCGGATATCTTGGAGTATCAAAAATTGAATTTTGCTTTGTAACAGGGACAGTTTTTATTATTATTATTGATAAAAATCAGATCGTTTAGTTTATAAACCAAAATTCAAATTTTGATATATCTATCGACTTTCGATAAAGCTATTTTTTGCATGGCAATACTATTTCGCGGGTCTTATAATATGAACGGTTCAAATTACAATAATAAAACGCTCGGAGGAACCCATAATGGTTAGTCGTGAAAAAATGAAATTTTACACCAACGGTAGATAAAATTTATTCTAAAAGAATATCATCACGGGCGGTTTCCGAGCAATGTGGCAAATGGAAATGACAAAAACGGTGAGAGAGAAATCGTTGGGTTCTGCGAAGAGTGAGAGCGGAGAAAGACAGACCAACTGGTGAACAAGTCAAGTCTCCCCGCGCTTTTGTTTAGGTGAATATTTGGAAAAGAAAGACTCTGCTTTTTACTATTCTATTCAGCAAAATCTCATCTCTGTCTCTCTCCCAATTCCCAAATCCCCGTGCTAGCCATTTCTGCACACTTGATGGGATTGGCCGTGAAGCTCCGTATGATCGCCGCTGTGCTCCTCTGTTTCACGGCGGTCGCGGCCCAGAACTTCAAGACTTTCACCACCACCACTACACACGAACCATTCAAGAGCGAGTTATTAGAGCTGGCTGGCTCAGCCACCATCTTCAATGGGGCGCTCCAATTGACCCCGAACTCGGCCTACGAGAGGCGCTTGGTGGGCATGCCACTCGAAAATCAGGCTGGAAGAGCGCGTTTTAATAAACCATTCAAGTTGTCGGAACAATTTTACCACTACAACAAAACAAAGGATAGGGTCGCCTCGTTCAACTCCTCCTTCCTCTTCAGCGTCTGCCCGCTGGGTCGTAATACCACCCCGGGGGAAGGGCTGGCCTTCTTCATACAACCCGAGGACTTCTATCCCTGGACGTACAGGAGTTATTCCTTTCCGTCAGAGAGCTTCGGCCAGTATCTGGGCCTGACCAACCTCAGCAACGATGGCTACGCTGGAAACAACCTAGTAGCCATCGAGTTTGACAACGTCAAACAGGCATTCGATCCGGATGCTAACCACGTGGGACTCAATATAAACAGCATCGTATCTACTGTTAATTCCTCTTTGACCCCATTGGGAATAGAACTCTCTCCAGATGGCGAGGCCAGGTTTTACAATGTCTGGGTCCAGTACGACGGGGTCAGTAAGTTTATTGAGGTGTACATTGCACGACAAGCTGGGCTTGATGGGGAGACGCCCTCCAGGCCTGATACCCCAGTCTTAAAATCAAATCTCGATTTGGGAGAGGTCTTTGAAGATCGGAAGTCCTTGACCTTTGGTTTTTCAGCATCAACAGGAAATAATGTGCAGCTCAACTGTATCTTTAGATGGAACTTGACGGTGGAGGAATTTGTGGTGGAATTTGTGGAGGAACATCCTCCGTGGGAAAAGACTCCAAAACATCCTTCTAGGCTTAAGACTCTCCTTGTAGTCGGGGTCGGGGTCGGGGTTCCACTGCTTGTGATAGCGGTAGCAGTGATGGGCTATTATTACCCCCGCAAGATGCAATCAATGGTTCAGTTTAAGTCCAACATATTAGGGGCCTTGAAGAGATTGGGGTTGGTTCAGTTTAAGTCCAACATATTAGGGGCCTTGAAGAGATTGGGGTTGGTTCAGTTTAAGTCCAACATATTAGGGGCCTTGAAGAGATTGGGGTTGGTTCAGTTTAAGTCCAACATGTTAGGGGCCTTGAAGAGATTGGGGTTGGTTCAGTTTAATTCCAACATATTACTAGGGGCCTTGAAGAGGTTGCCAGGAACCCCGAGGGAGTTCCGTTTCAAGGATTTGAAGAGGGCGACTAACAACTTCGATGAGAAGAACAAGTTGGGCCAGGGTGGTTTCGGTGTAGTGTACCGGGGCCATCTGCATGATGAAAATCTGGAGGTGGCTGTCAAGTTGTTTTCTAGGGAAACTATAAAGGGTGAGGATGACTTCTTGGCAGAGCTCACCATCATCAATCGTCTCCGTCACAAACATCTTGTCCGGCTGCTTGGTGGGTCCTTTCCCAAGTTTACAACTTTCTCTTCTTCAATTTGCTTCTACTCTTATCTTTATATGATAGCAGTGGCACTAACGGGTAGTTTAATATTTCACTGCATCCAAATTTATCTTCCTTATATAATCGATCTAAGACGCATTATATTCACTGCAAGAGATAAGTTCTCTTAGGCCCCAATTGTTTTGGCTCCGAAAGCTTTATATTTGGTTGCAAAAAACATGTATGGACTTTTTTTTTTGGTCCATCACTAGATCGCGTGGTTGTTAAACGGCTATTGATAAAAAAGGGGATTGGGCGACCTTATTCTGTGTTCCACTTATAATTTTGCTTTCAGGACTGAAAATTTGGTTCCCAATTGTCATCTCAATTCTGTTCCTGTTTTTCAGCTCATTAACAAAACTAATCTTAGTTCCAATTAAGGGTGAGTTTCCACTATTTTTTTTTTTGTCTTGCGGCTAATGCTAATAGTCAAGTTCTTTTCGCCGAAAGGTAATTAACTGATGTATGTGAGGAGAACGAGATGCCTAAAAATCTGTGAAAATATGAGCTTTAGTCCATTTAATTTAAGTGAAGCTCGTTGTTAAATATGGTATCTAAAGGGATTGTTTTCGTGATCCAAATTGAGGAGTTTTGCAAAATCACATCATTTTGTTGTTGAGCAAAATATTTGGTAAAACATTTGGTAGAATAAACATTTACTTTTAATGAACCAAATTGAGGAGTACTCTTTCTTTGTGTGTGACAGGATGGTGTCACAAAAATGGGAAGCTTCTACTTGTATATGACTACATGCCGAATGGTAGTCTCGACGCACACCTATTCACTAAAATACCAGACAGCAAGCCACTAAGCTGGGATCAACGTTACAATATCGTCTCCGGGGTGGCCTCGGCGCTGAACTACCTCCACAATGAGTATGACCAGAGGGTTGTCCACCGGGACCTCAAGGCCAGTAACATCATGCTGGACTCTGACTTCAATGCCCGGCTCGGAGATTTTGGCCTCGCTCGTGCCCTGGACGAGGAGAAGACCTCGTACTCAGAGGTCGAGGGAGTGGCAGGCACCCTTGGCTACATCGCGCCTGAATGCTTTTTGACAGGTAAGGCCACCCAACAATCTGACGTCTACGCATTCGGTGTAGTCTTGTTGGAAATAGTTTGTGGCTTGCGACCTGGAACTAGGATTGATGAGTTCCACTTTTTGGTCGATTGGGTCTGGTCCCTGCACCGAGAAGGCCGTATATTAGACGCCGTAGAAGAGCGGCTTGGGGATGAGTATGTTGTTGAAGAAGCTCAAAAAGTGCTCATTTTGGCTTTGGCATGTTCTCATCCGATAGCAAGGGAAAGGCCTAGAACTCAGGCTATTGTTCATATCATATCAGGTTTAGTTCCGGTACCTTACGTGCCGCCATTTAAACCGGCCGTTGTATGGGCTTCGATGCCTTCTTTGGAAGATGATGATATAAGCAGCCTTGTTAGCACGACGGAGGCAAAGTCGTTTCCAACGACCCATTTGGGATCAGGCTTCACTACGCAATGCATCAGTCGAGAGCTCTATGCCGGGGGACAATTTTAAATCTGTGTAGTTTGTGTACTATATTATGGTTGTCAGCTTATTTGTTAAAAATTTGTAACTTGGGTATTGTAGTATAGATATAGATTGTGATATCTTTAAATGTGTGCATTGTAGGGCTGTCCAGCAGAGCAAATGAACCGAACTGTCCAATCAGCACCAAACCAAACCGAGGCATGCTACGGACGGATACGGATCTAAAAATACTAACCGTTCGGCTAAATAAGGTTGTTCTTCTAAAAAAGCCACTGGCTTTCCCTCCAAAAATAAGCCAAACAAACCCACAAAAAAACGAAAATAAGCCAATAAGCCACTTGTTTCGTCTTTATTCAAAAAAAATTGGATTTCGGTCAAAATTTTTTACTTTTTAGATTCCTCTCATCGTGAGGATGCAATAATCCCCAAAAAATTGACAATAAGCCACGTGATACGAAAATTTTTTGAATAAGGACAAAAATAAGCCACTTTGGCTTATTTGTCCGAACACCAGCCAAGTGGCTTATTTTTTTTTGTCTTTATTCAAAATTTTTTCATATTTGTTAGTTTGTAGTTAATTTTTAGGGGATTATTGCATCAGCATGACGAAAGGAATCTAAAAAGTAAAAAATTATGATTGAAATTATTATTTTTTTGAATAAAGACGAAAATAAGCCAATAAACCAATTTTTTCATCTTTATTCAAAAAAAAATTGATTTTGATCATAATTTTTTACTTTTTAGATTCCTTTCATCATGACGATGCAATAATCTTTAAAAAATTAATGACAAACTAACAAATACGAAATTTTTTTGAATAAGGACAAAAAAATCGACCCTGTTCGGCTAAATAAGCCAACTGGCTTATTTTTTTTTGTCCTTATTCAAATTTTTTTTGTATTTGTTAGTTTATGGTCAATTTTTTGGAAATTATTGCATCGTCATGAAAAAAGTAATCTAAAAAATAAAAAAATTACGACCGAAATCTAATTTTTTTAAATAAAGGCAAAAATAAGTCAATAAGCCAATTTTTTCGTCTTTATTAAAAAAATTAGATTTCAATCATAATTTTTTACTTTTTAGATTCCTCTTGTCATGATGAAACAATAATCCTCAAAAAATTGACGATAAACTAAAAAATACGAAAAAAGTTTGAATAAAATAAAAAAATAAGCCAGTTAGCTTATTTAGCCGAACGGGAATTCTGATAGATCCAGTTTGATTTGGTTCGGTTCTGTTTAATCCGCCTAATTCTGACGCACTGAGTTGATTGCATATGAAATATTTGATTTTCAAAATTTGTCGGAAAACTCATCTTTAAAGCCTCTAAAACTTGGATTTGAATTAATTCCGTGCTTGATTGGGAATAAATATTTTCAAGCCTATAAGTTGTAATTTGTTTTTCAGAAAAGTAAGGACCGAATAAGAAAACAAAAAAACATAAGGAGAAATGAAGGAAAAAAAAAAGCGGGAAAAGTAGCGGCAACAAATGAAGCAGAGCCAAGAAGGATCAATTGCCTGGTGGGTCTTTTAGTTCAAACCCACATTGAACCCATTTTTAACCCATCTAAACCCATGTAAATATGGGTTTATATGGGTTCAACCTCTATCAACCCATTATGTAATATGAGCAGGTTGGGTTGGGTTATAATGAGCGGATTGGGCGGGTTAAAAAAATATGGGTTGCAATTGCCACCTTTAGTTATGAATAACAAAATAATTGAATGTTGGTACATCAATTTAAAAAACTAACTGAGATCTTAAATTTTGTACAAAAAATTTTAAAGGATTAATTGGGCACAAAAGTACTCATTTTATGCTAAAAATTGTGCGAATTTTTGTAGTGAACTAAAACTGAGAGACGGAGAGAATACGAAGGTAGAAAGACAGAACAATGCTACAAATAGAGAAAATTGGAATGAATAGAACCATCCTCAGTTCTACCGGCTGGACACATACCCCATGAATGGAATGGCTATACATGCAATTGTGTCTGAATCCTCTCCCACGTATTAACAATTTTGTGTTCCGAATCTCCTACGAAACATGTCTTTGAATTATTTGGGGAATAAACAGATAAGCCCCTCGTTCCGTAGTTATATATCCTTCGCAGGTGAGCCTGAATCATGTTCTGTCGCAAGGATCCAAACCCAATCGGTTTGGGACTCTTTCTTCTATCAATTAGGCCACATTTGATTCCTACTGTAGCGTACGTCATCTACGTACATCCATATTCACTCTCATCGATTCCTATATATATATATATATATATATATACACACATACATACATACATAAATACATACCTGCACCCAATTTCGCTCCTACTTTGTGCAACTAAACTTACCGTCACAAATAATGGGAAAATAAAAAAATTTACAGGTGCAGTTGTGTTGAAAACTAATTCCTCTGAATTAAGGTCCCATGATATTTTTCTTTGATGTATGATCACTTGTGCGGTCCTCAAAGACTAGTACTTTAGAAGTCGTCTTGGTCCCCCTTTTGCTTAATTTCCAATTTTAGCTGATGGTAAGAACAATGACTATTAATTGCTTGATCAAGAATTTGAATCTCCATACCACATCAAGGTCAAGGTCTTTGGAGTAAATTTTACACAGTCTCCAAAAATTATGTTGATCGGATACCGTTTAATAATCTATCGGTGCACAATTCACCCTAACAAATAGGCTCTGGATGATTGATTAAATTGCACGTAACCAAACATGAACACTCTGAAGTATAAAGAAAATATAATCATGGACAGTTTCCGAGCAATGTGGCAAATGGAAATGACAAAGACGGTGAGAGAGTAATCGTTGGGTTCTGCGAAGAGTGAGAGCGGAGAAAGACAGACCAACTGGTCAACAAGTCAAGTCTCCCCGCGCTTTTTGTTAGGTGGATAATTGGAAATGATAGACTCTGCTTTTACCATTCTATTCAGCAAAATCTTATCTCTGTCTCTCTTCCAATTCCCAAATCCCCGTGATAGCCATTTCTGCCCACTTGATGGGATTGCCCGTGAAGCTCCGTATGATCACCGCCGTGCTCCTCTGTTTCATGGCAGTGATCACGGCCCAGAAACTCAGGACTTTCACTGGTGCATACGGACCACCATTCAATCACAGCTACTACTCCCATTTCGGTCCAGGAGTCAAGCTTGAGAACTCAGCCGCCTTCTCCAATAGGGGGGGAGTGCTCCAATTGACCCCGAACTCGGCCTATCAGAGGGGCTTGTTGGGCATGCCACTAGAAAATCAGGCCGGAAGAGCGATGTTTGATCAACCATTCAAGTTGTGGGAACAAGGTTACAACAAAACAACGGACAGGGTCGCCTCGTTCAACTTCTCCTTCCTCTTCAGCGTCTGCCCGCTGGGTCGTAATACCACCCCGGGGGAAGGGCTGGCCTTCATAATACAAGCCCAGGACTCAAATTACATGGATATGCCCACTCCATTCTCTCCGTTAAAGAGTTTCATTCCGTCAAAGAGTTTCGGCCAGTATCTGGGCCTGACCAACGTCAACACTGATGACGACCCCGAAAACAGCCTAGTAGCCATCGAGTTTGACAACGTCAAACAAGAATTCGATCCAGATGCTAACCACGTGGGACTCAATATAAACAGCATCGTATCTACTGTTACTTCCTCTTTGACCCCATTGGGAATAGAACTCTCTTCAGATGGCAAGGCCAGGTTTTACAATGTCTGGGTCCAGTACGACGGGGTCAGTAAGGTCATTGAGGTGTACATTGCACGACAAGCCGAGCTTGATGGGGAGACGCCCTCTAGGCCCAATACCCCAGTTTTAAAATCAAATCTCGATTTGGGAGAGGTTTTGAAATATCATGAGTACTCGTACTTTGGTTTTTCAGCATCGACAGGAAATAATGTGCAGCTCAACTGTATCTATAGATGGAACTTCACGGTGGAGTCCTATGAGGTGGACGAAAAGTCCTATGAGGTAGACGAACATCCTCCAACGACTCCAAAACATCCTTCTTGGCAAAAGACTCTCCTTGTAGTCGGGGTCGGGGTTCCACTGCTTGTGATAGGGGTAACAGTGACGAGCTATTATTTCCTACGCAAGAAGCGATCAATGGTACAGTTTAAGTCCAACATATTACCAAGGGCCTTGAAGAGATTGCCAGGAACCCCGAGGGAGTTCCAATTCAATGATTTGAAGAAGGCGACCAACAACTTCGACGAGAAGAACAAGTTGGGCCAGGGTGGTTTCGGTGTTGTGTACCGAGGCCATTTGCATGATGAAAACCTAGAGGTGGCCGTCAAGTGGTTTTCTCGGGAAACTATAAAGGGCCAGGATGACTTCTTGGCAGAGCTCACCATCATCAATCGTCTCCGTCACAAAAATCTTGTCCGATTGCTTGGTAGGTCCTTTTCCAAGTTTACAACTTTCTCTTCTTCAATTTGCTTCTAGTCTTGTCTCTATATGAGATCAGTGATTTATGGCATTAACCGGCAGTTTAATATTTCTCTCCATCGAAATCTATCTTCAATATTCGATCTAAGACACATGATATTCACTGCAAGAGATAAGTTCTTTTTAGGCCCCAATTGTTTTGGTTCCTATAGCTTTATTTTTTGTTGCAAGAACATGTATGGACTTTGTTTTGTCCATCACTAGATCTGTTGTTAAACGGCTATTGATTGAAAAAAGGGGATTAGGCGACCTTATTCGGACTAAAAATTTGGTTCCTAACTGTCACCTCAATTCTGTTCTTGTTTTTCAGCTCATGAAAAAAAAACTTTATCTTAGTTCCAATAAGGGTGAGTATCTACTATTTTTTCTTATGTCTTCAGATACCGGTTAATGCCAACAACTAATCAAGTTCTTTCCGCTAAATGGTAATTTACTTGGAAAGTGGAGTGGAGTGCAGTTGATATCTCACTTATACTTCCACGCACATGGGTAGAGTTCGATTTCCGTAAGCACCCATCCTCTTCCCCAAGTCCCCGAGGATAGAGTAGATTAAGAATAACGAATGACAAAAAAATAGTGGTAATTTACTTGATGAATGTGAGGAGAATGATATACCTAGAAATCCGTAAAAATATGGTATCTAAAGGGATTTTTTCGTGAACTAAATTGAGGAGTACTCTTTCTTTGTATGTGACAGGATGGTGTCACAAAAATGGGAAGCTTCTACTTGTATATGACTACATGCCTAACGGTAGTCTTGATGCACACTTATTCTCTAAAACACCAGACAATAAGCCACTAAGTTGGGATCTACGTTACAATATCATCTCCGGGGTGGCCTTAGCGCTAAACTACCTCCACAATGAGTATGACCAGAGGGTGGTCCATCGGGACCTCAAGGCTAGTAACATCATGCTGGACTTTGACTTCAATGCACGGCTCGGGGATTTCGGCCTCGCTCGCGCCCTAGACAAGGAGAAGACCTCGTACACAGAGGCTGAGGGCGTGGCTGGCACACTTGGCTACATTGCGCCTGAATGCTTTTTGACAGGTAAGGCCACCGACCAGTCTGACGTCTATGCGTTCGGTGTAGTCTTGTTGGAAATAGTTTGTGGTTTGCGACCTGGAACAAGGATTGATGAGTTCCATTGTTCGCTCGATTGGGTATGGTCCCTGCACCGAGAAGGCCGTATATTAGATGCCGTAGAAGAGCGGCTTGGGGATGAGTATGTTGTTGAGGAAGCTCAGAAAGTGCTTGTCTTGGCTTTGGCATGTTCTCATCCGATAGCAAGCGAAAGGCCTAGAACTCAAGCAATTGTTCATATCATATCAGGTTTAGTTCCGGTACCTTATGTGCCGCCATTCAAACCGGCCTTTTTATGGCCTTCGATGCCTGCTCTTGAAGAAGATGATATCAGCAGCCTTGGTAGCACAACGGAGACAAAGTCCTTTCTAACGACCCATTTGGGATCAGGCTTCACCCCCCAATGCATCAGTCGAGAGCTCTATGCCGGGGACAAATTTAAATCTGTGTAGTTTCTTTTGTAACTAAAACCAAGTTTGAGCACTATATTATGGTTATCAGCTTATCAGTTATGAGTAATAAATTAATTGAAATGCTCGTGCATCAATTTTAAAAACTAATCGAGATCTTATGCTTTGTAGAAGTTATTATAAAGGATTGTGCACAAAAGAACTCATTTTGTGCTAAAAATTGTGTGAACTTCTGTAGTGAACTAAAACTGGGAGACAGAGAGAATACATTGGTAGACATACAGAACAATGCTATGGATAGAGAAAATTGGAATGAATAGAACCATTCTCAATTGTATTGGCCGGACACATACCCCGTGAATGGAATGGCTATGCATGCAACTGTGTCCGAATCCTCTCATGCACGCGTATACAAAATTATGTGTTCTGAATCACCTATGAAACATGTCTTTGAATTATTGGGAGAATGAACAGATAAGCCCCTCGCTCTGTGGTTATATCCTTCGCAAGGATCCAAACCCAATCGGTTTGGGACTCTTTTTTCTACCAATCAGGCTACATTTAATTCCTACTGTAGCGTACGCCATGATCATACCTCCCTGTTCACTCACATCAACATCAGCGGCGGCTATTTGGATTCTTCAGCACATGGCAGAGGGGATCGCGATTTCCAGCCTAAACACTTCTTGTTCTGATCCTGCGATTACACTTCTTGTTCTGATCCTGCGATTCCTACTTTTGTAGTAAGAGCTTTACTATGACTGTTTATGTTACTGTTTTTTCTTTGTTCAATTTCAATACTTCAATTCACGCGAAACATTCTCTTTTTGTTTCTAGATGTTTGTTAATTTATGAGCAAGTTATCTTTTGATTGCAAGTGTTTCGTTGGATTTGGCTTTCTTGACAGTTTTTCTGTATGACTTTGCACCTTGCGCACCATACGAAGCTGAACTTAAGTTACTATTTTGATTGTTACTCTGTAACATTTCACCCCATTCCTCTCTCTTGGAACTTATGGGATTTGATACTTGTTTAATCTGAATATATAGTGATCATACATGTATAAAATGATCATAAGCACTTTCCAGAATTTTACAAGCAGCATGGCTAGCTAGCACGACGGAGACAATGCCCTTCCAATGAACCATTTAGGATCGGGCTTCACTCCGCAATGAATCAGTCTAAAGCTCTATGTCAGTGACAAATTCAAAACTGTCGAGTTTTTGTTGTAAACTAAAACCAAGTCTTCCCTCTCCTCTAGATATTTTTTTTTTTGAAACAACAATAAAATTATTAAGAAATTTGATAGGGGTACATCAAGTAGGGGGAGAGGGGATGGGGATCCAACCAATGGTTAGATGAAACACATGTTGGGAACAAAACCCAAAACACCTAAAAAGCATAACCCAAACAAAATGGGTCAAGCCCAACCCAAGAAATCCCATAACCTTACCCCAACTTCTGAAAAAGACTTCTGATGCCGCCACCCGAGCACCGCCGACCTCCACTATCAGGCAGCCAAACTATTACCACGAGACACCACCGATCTGCCAACTCCAAACACCACCACGCCACCAGTACTGGCCAACACCACCCAAATTTCAGCCATATCATGACAATCACATTTGAGTACTATGTTATACGGATATCATCTAAATTCTGGTCCAAATTCTTCAGGGAGTTATCTCATCAATTTACTGCAAATTCTCTAGTTTGTAAATAAAACAGGCATTCTATTTGGAGCCCGTACTTAAGTCTTTATCCATGATGTCATCCAGCTGCTACCCATCCTGAAATTGTATAGTTGCCCTATTTTGAGAGAGAGAGAGAGGGGGGGAGAGAGAGAGACAGGGTTTGAATCTCCTCTTTTTAAAGAGAGACCAATATTGATCTTGGACTGTAAATTGGTTCATTGCTTGGAAATTGCCTCTGAATTGATTGGACTACTGTTTTATTCCGTTGTTCAAAATTTCCTCCCATCGTAATCGTCAGTAAAATGGAAATAATTTTATAAAGAAAAGTCCACACGCAATGCATTTAATTTGGAGGTTTTTTTTTTCAAACTTTAGAGGTACTTTCATTAATACGAAAATTATACATCGAAAATGGGTAGCCATCCACAAGGAGGGAGGAAAACAACCACAAAGGAGGCCTGAACGCACAAACGAATATTCAGGACTTCACACAGATTAAACTCGTTTCCGACCTCGAAAAGCCATCAAGACAACGTACAAAATCCATCACAACACCCATAAAGAGTGAGAGAAAGTTCCAATGCGTTTAATTTGGGTTGATCCAGCATTTTCTTTATGTTTGTTTGTTTTGAGTACATTTTTTTTATTAGACTTCAGGTGAAAAAAAGTAACTCTGCTAGCCACATATATAAATAAGTACATATTCTACACAAATTTTTTATGGGGTCCATCTTGAATTCCACACAAACGAATCGAGTCGTTACCAAACCAAAACCCCGGCGACTTGACCAGTTGACCAATTGGTCTAACTTTTTATTTTGATTTCCAAATAATGATTGAACATTTATAAACAAAACTCCGGCGACTTGACCAGTTGACCAATTGGTCTTCTTTTTTGAGAAGTCTAAACATACATATAAATAAGGTACATATTCTACACAAATTTTTTGTGAGGCCCACCTCGGGTTTCAAATAAACGATCCGATCCGTTCATTAAATATAAAACATTTTTTTAAGGACTTTCGCAAAAAAATTAGCTCCAAAAAAGTCAGAGATTTCGTTGAGAACTTCAACCTCACCAAACATTATGTTGATCGGATACCGTTTGGGCACACAACTATGTTGAAAAAACACCTAAAATGGGTATGAATCAAGTGTGAACATTATATCTTTTAACACTATTTCCCAATTCGGAGTTTATTTATTTTTGTACTTTTCAAATGCTCTTGTACATACGAATTTTTAATCCCAAGAATTATGGCCAAGAGAATAAGATCTATCTATGAACACATCCTGACAAATAGTGTCTCAATGATTGATTAAATTGCACGCAGGCAAACACGAACACACTGAAATACAAAGAAAATGAGATTAAATTCTTTTCACCGGCGGTGGAAAACTCAATTTTTTTACCACCGTCTTTTTTGATCCTACCGTCTATTTATTGTTGATCTGAACCGTTTATCTTGTAGACCCCACATAATAATGTATCCATGCAAAAAATAAACTTGATCTGACATCTAAGAGCATCAAAAATTGAATTTTGCTTTGTAAAATGAACAATATATCTATAACCCTTATTATTATTGCCCGAAATCAGATCATCTAGTTTGTAAACCAAAATTCAAATTTTGATATATTTATCGACTTTCGATGAAACTTATTATTTGCATGACAATACTATTCCGTGGGTCTTATAATATGAACGGTTCAAATTACATAAATTAGACGCTTGGTGGGACCCATAATGGACGATCGTGAAAAAGTGAGATTTTATGCTATTCCAAAAGAATATCATCACGTACAGTTTCCAAGCAATGTGGTAAATGGAAATGATAAATTTGGCTTTGTTTTGTTGAGAGTTTAGTTTAGTTTTGATAGTTAAAGAGAGAGAAGTAAGATAATGATTAAAGAGATGAGTAATGATTGGAGAGAGATGAAAAAATAATAATCAAAAAAATAAAATAATGATTGAAGAAGAAAATTGGATAATAATTAAAAAATAAAACTAACACTAAAATGAAATGACAACGAACACTATCAAAAACGGTGAGAGAGTAATCCTTGGGTTCTGTGAAGAGTGAGAGCGGAGAAAGACGACCAACTGGTCAACAAGTCAAGTCTCCCCGCGCTTTTTGTTTAAGTGAATAATTGGAAAAGAAAGACTCTGCTTTTTGTTAGGTGAATAATTAGAAAAGAAATACTCTGCTTTTACTATTCTACTCAGCAAAATCTTATCTTTGTCTCTCTCCCAAATTCCCAAATCCCCGTGATAACCATTTCTGCACACCTGATGGGATTGGCCGTGAAGCTCCGTATGATCGCCGCCGTGCTCCTCTGTTTCACGGCGGTCGTGGTCCAGAACCTCAAGACTTTCACCGCTACACACGGACCATTCAATCCCGGTTTATTCATGCTGGATAACTCAGCCACCTTCTCCAATGGGGCGCTCCAATTGACACCGAACTCGGCCTACGAGAGGCGCTTGGTGGCCATGCCACTCGAAAATCAGTCCGGAAGAGCGATGTTACGTCAACCATTCAAGTTGCGGGAGTGGGAACAAGGTTACAACAAAAAACTGGACAGGGTCGCCTCGTTCAACTCCTCCTTCCTCTTCAGCGTCTGCCCGCTGGGCCGTAATACCACCCCGGGGGAAGGGCTGGCCTTCATAATAACCCAGCCCTTCAAATACTGGCTTCCATCAAAGAGTTTCGGCCAGTATCTGGGCCTGACCAACATCAACACCGATGGCGACCCTGCAAACAGCCTAGTAGCCATCGAGTTTGACAACGTCAAACAGGAATTCGATCCAGATGCTAACCACGTGGGACTCAATATAAACAGCATCATATCTAATGTTACTTCCTCTTTGACCCCATTGGGAATTGAACTCGCTCCAGATGGCGAGGCCAGGTTTTACAATGTCTGGGTCCAGTACGACGGGGTCAGTAAGGTCATTGAGGTGTACATTGCACGACAAGCTGGGCTTGATGGGGAGACGCCCTCCAGGCCTGATACCCCGGTCTTAAAATCAAATCTCGATTTGGGACAGGTCTTTGGATATCATAAGTACATGTCCTTTGGTTTTTCAGCATCGACAGGAAATAATGTGCAGCTCAACTGTATCTTTAGATGGAACTTGACAGTGGAGTCCTATGAGCTGTACCAACATCCTCCAAAGACTCCAAAACATCCTTCTTGGCTTAAGACACTCCTTGTAGTCGGGGTCGGGGTTCCGCTGCTTGTGATAGGGGTAGCAGTGATGGGCTATTATTACCCTTGCAAGAAGCGATCAATGGTTCAGTTTAAGTCCAACATATTACTAGGTGTAGAAACTTTATATCCATCTCAAAACCAATTGGCAATGAGTGGAGAGGTCCCAGATGTTATTAAGTGATCACCCATTCCACTCCTTCCTTAACATCCCCCCTCACGTGCAGCCGCGTTTGAGGTCTGTCACGTGTGGCCACTTTTGGGTCCTATCATCGTGCAGCCTTTTCGCTGGTCTGTCATCGCGGGGTGTGAATTGTTAATTTTTATAAAATGTGGGATGGAACGGGCCCTGCTCTGATACCATGTAGAAAATTAAAGAAAGAGAGAAAGAGAGAAGAAGAAGAGAGAGAGGAATCTTGATTTCTTTTTCATTCTGACTTGAAGTCTTACAAAAGGGGAAGATTAGTGCTTATATCTTTTGCACGATCTCAAACAGAATTGATTACATCATCACATCACAAGCTTACATCACTAAGCTAGCTGGCACAATAACAAACACAGCTTAGCTAACTAAACCAACTAATGATACGTAACTAATCAACAATTAATGGCTCTTCTTGACAGGTAGTTCGGTGCACTCCTGTATTTTGAGATGTAATCTTTGCCTTTGAGCTTATTATGAAATGAAATTGACATTTTTCACAAAAATAAAATATTTGGAAATCAAAATAAAAAGTTAGATGATTGGATCGAGTATCTATAAGTATTCGATTGAGCTGATTTTTTGCAAAAAACCTTTAAAAAATATTTTACATTTAAATAACGACTTGATTCGTTTGTGTGAAATCCAAGATAGGCCCCTCAAAAAATCTGTATAGAATATGTACTTATTTATATATGTGGACAGCAGGGTTGCTTTTTTTCACCTGAAGTCTAATAAAAAAATTGTACTCAAAACAAACGAACAAAAAGAAAATGCTGGATCAACCCAAATTAATAGCATTGGAACTTTCTCTCACTCCTTATGGGTGTTGTGATGGGTTTTTGAGGTTGGAGACGAGTTTAATCTGTGTGAGATCCTGAATATTCGTTTGTGCGTTTAGGCCTCTTTTGTGGTTGTTTTCCTCCCTCCTTGTGGATGGCTATCCGTTTTCGATGTATGATTTTGTATCAATGAAAATACCTCTAAAGTTTGAAAAAAAAAAAAAACCCAAATTAAACGCATTGCGTGTGGACTTTTCTTTATAAAATTATTTCCATTTTACTGACGATTTCGATGGGAGGAAATTTTGAACGGTGGAATAAAACAGTAGTCCAATCAATTCAGAGGCAATTTCCAAGCAATGACCCAATTTACAGTCCAAGATCAATATTGGCCTCTCTTTAAAAAGAGGAGATTCAAACCCTGTCTCTCTCCCTCCCTCTCTCTCATTCTCTCTCTAAGAATCGGGCAACTATGCAATTTCAGGATGGGCAGTAACTGGATGACATCATGGATAAAGACTTAAGTACGGGCTCCAAATAGAATGTTTATTTTATTTACAAACTAGAGAATTGCAATAAATTGATAAGATAACTCCCTGAAGAATTTGGACCAGAATTTAGATGATATCCGCAAAACATAGTACGCAAATGTGATTGTCATGAGATGGCTGAAATTTGGGTGGTGTTGGCCAGTACCGATGGCGTGGTGGTGTTTGGAGTTGGCGGTTCGGTGGTGTCTCGTGGTAATAGTTTGGCTGCCTGATAGTGGAGGTCGGCAGTGCTCGGGTGGCGGCATCAGAAGTCTTTTTCAGAAGTTAGGATAAGGTTTTGAGATTTCTTGGGTTGGGCTTGACCCATTTTGTTTGGGTTATGCTTTTTAGGTGTTTTGGGTTTTGTTCTCAACAGGTGTTTTATCTAACCATTGGTTGGATTCTCATCCCCTCTCCCTCTACATGATGTACCCCTATCAAATTTCTTAATAATTTTGTTATTGTTTCAAAAAAAAAATATCTGGAGGAGAGGGAAGACTTGGTTTTAGTTTACAACAAAAACTCCGACAATTTTGAATTTGTCGCTGACATAGAGCTTTTGACTGATTCATTGCGGAGTGAAGCCCGATCCTAAATGGTTCATTGGAAGGGCTTTGTCTCCGTCGTGCTAGCTAGCCATGCTGCTTGTAAAATTCTGGAAAGTGGTTATGATCATTTTATATACATGTATGATCACTATATATACAGAGTAAACGAGAATCAAATCCCGTAAATTCCAAGAGAGAGGAATGGGGTGAAATGTTACAGAGTAACAATCAAAATAGTAACTTAAGTTCAGCTTCGTATGGTGCGCGAGGTGCAAAGTCATACGGGAAAACTGTCAAGAAAGCCAAATCCAACGAAACCCTTACAATCAAAAGATAACTTGCTCATAAATTAACAAACATCTAGAAACAAAAAGAGTTTGTTTCACGTGAATTGAAGTATTGAAATTGAACAAAGAAAAAACAGTAACATAAACAGTCATATTAAAGCTCTTACTACAAAAGTAGGAATTGTGGGAGAACAATAAGTGTTTAGGCCGGAAATTGCGATCCCCTCTGCCATGTGCTGAAGAATTAATATAGCCGCCGCTGATGTTGATGAGAGTGAACAAGGAGGTATATGATCATGGCGTACGCTACAGTAGGAATTAAATGTAACCTGATTGGTAGAAAAAAGATGTTGGGACAGCGGAAGAGTGAGTGGATGTGTGATTGCAAGAAGAGTAAAAAGAGAAAAGAGAAAGTAATTTAAGGCGTTGAATATTTCATTCAGTAGAGGGCTGTGGTACAAAATTTGCTTTGGCTATTACAAGAAACCTTCTGCTACGGCACAAAGGCTTTGATCTAATTTTTTTGATAGCTGGTCGGTTGCTTACTAGCTACTCTCGCTAAACCTTTATTTATACTTACAATTGGAAGCACCTAGAATAATTCCATTCTTTGCCGACTTGACTTCTACAATTACCAAGGTGATTAGGAAGATAAACCGTTACAATGAACTTAATTATCTATTTGACTGACCATGCATGAACCCAATCTTTCCAGATTATTCCACTCAAATTATCTCTTAGGAAAAATACAAATTAACTTCTAACAAAAGAGTCCCAAACCGATTGGGTTTGGATCCTTGCGAAGGATATAACCACAGAGCGAGGGCTTATCTGTCATTCTCCCAATAATTCAAAGACATGTTTCATAGGTAATTCGGAACACATAATTTTGTATATGCGTGCATGAGAGGATTCGGACACAGTTGCATGCATAGCCATTCCATTCACGGGGTATGTGTCCGGCCAATACAATTGAGAATGGTTCTATTCATTCCAATTTTCTCTATCCATAGCATTGTTCTGTATGTCTACCAACTTCTTCTCTCTGTCTCCCAGTTTTAGTTCACTACAGAAGTTCACACAATTTTTAGCACAAAATGAGTTCTTTTGTGCACAATCCTTTATAATAACTTCTACAAAGCATAAGATCTCGATTAGTTTTTAAAATTGATGCACGAGCATTTCAATTAATTTATTACTCATAACAGATAAGCTGATAACCATAATATAGTACTCAAACTTGGTTTTAGTTACAATTATCTACACAGATTTAAATTTGTCCCCGGAATAGAGCTCTCGACTGATGCATTGGGGGGTGAAGCCTGATCCCAAATGGGTCGTTAGAAAGGACTTTGTCTCCATTGTGCTACCAAGGCTGCTGATATCATCTTCTTCAAGAGCAGGCATCGAAGGCCATAAAAAGGCCGGTTTGAATGGCGGCACATAAGGTACCGGAACTAAACCTGATATGATATGAACAATTGCTTGAGTTGTAGGCCTTTCGCTTGCTATCGGATGACAACATGCCAAAGCCAAGATGAGCACTTTCTGAGCTTCCCCAACAACACACTCATCCCCAAGCCACTCTTCTACGGCATCTAATATACGGCCTTCTCGGTGCAGGGACCATACCCAATCGAGCGAACAACAAAACTCATCAATCCTTGTTCTAGGTCGCAAACCACAAACTATTTCCAACAAGACTACACCGAACGCGTAGACGTCAGACTGGTCGGTGGCCTTACCTGTCAAAAAGCATTCAGGCGCAATGTAGCCAAGTTTGCCGGCCACGCCCTCAGCCTCTGTGTACGAGGTCTTCTCCTTGTCTAGGGCGCGAGCGAGGCCGAAATCCCCGAGCCATGCATTGAAGTAAAAGTCCAGCATGATGTTACTAGCCTTGAGGTCCCGATGGACCACCCTCTGGTCATACTCATTGTGGAGGTAGTTCAGCGCTAAGGCCACCCCGGAGATGATATTGTAACGTAGATCCCAACTTAGTGGCTTATTGTCTGGTGTTTTAGAGAATAAGTGTGCATAGAGACTACCATTAGGCATGTAGTCATATACAAGTAGAAGCTTCCCATTTTTGTGACACCATCCTGTCACATACAAAGAAAGAGTACTCCTCAAATTGGTTCACGAAAATAATCCCTTTAGATACCATATTTTTACGGATTTCTAGGTATATCATTCTCCTCACATTCATCAAGTAAATTACCACTATTTTTTTGTCATTCGTTATTCTTAATCTACTCTATCCTCGGGGACTTGGGGAAGAGGATGGGTGCTTACGGAAATCGAACTCTACCCATGTGCGTGGAAGTATAAGTGAGATATCAACTGCACTCCACTCCACTTTCCAAGTAAATTACCATTTAGCGGAAAGAACTTGATTAGTTGTTGGCATTAACCGGTATCTGAAGACATAAGAAAAAATAGTAGATACTCACCCTTATTGGAACTAAGATAAAGTTTTTTTTTCATGAGCTGAAAAACAAGAACAGAATTGAGGTGACAGTTAGGAACCAAATTTTTAGTCCGAATAAGGTCGCCTAATCCCCTTTTTTTAATCAATAGCCGTTTAACAACCGACCTAGTGATGAAAAGAACAAAGTCCGTACATGTTCTTTGCAACCAAAAATAAAGCTTTCGGAACCAAAACAATTGGGGCCTAAAAAGAACTTATCTCTTGCAGTGAATATCATGCATCTTAGGTCGAATATTGAAGATGGATTTCGATGGAGTGAAATATTAAACTACCAGTTAGTGCCGTAAATTGCTGCTATCGTATAAAGACGAGAGACTCGAGAGTAGAAGCAAATTAGGAAGAGAAAATTGTAGACTTGGAAAAGGACCTACCAAGCAATCGGACAAGATTTTTGTGACGGAGACGATTGATGATGGTGAGCTCTGCCAAGAAGTCATCCTCACCCTTTACAGTTTCCCTGGAAAACCACTTGATGGCCACCTCCAGATTTTCATCATGCAAATGGCCTCGGTACACAACACCGAAACCACCCTGGCCCAACTTGTTCTTCTCGTCAAAGTTGTTGGTTGCCTTCTTCAAATCCTTGAATTGGAACTCCCTTGGGGTTCCTGGTAATCTCTTCAAGGCCACTGGTAATATGTTGGACTTAAACTGTACCATTGATCGCTTCTTGCGTAGGAAATAATAGCCTGTCACTGCTACCCCCATCACAAGCAGTGGAACCCCGACCCCGACTACAAGGAGTGTCTTACGCCAAGAAGGATGTTTTGGAGTCGTTGGAGGATGTTCGTCTACCTCATAGGACTTTTCGTCCACCTCATAGGACTCCACCGTGAAGTTCCATCTATAGATACAGTTGAGCTGCACATTATTTCCTGTCGATGCTGAAAAACCAAAGTACGAGTACTCATGATATTTCAAAACCTCTCCCAAATCGAGATTTGATTTTAAAACTGGGGTATTGGGCCTAGAGGGCGTCTCCCCATCAAGCTCGGCTTGTCGTGCAATGTACACCTCAATGACCTTACTGACCCCGTCGTACTGGACCCAGACATTGTAAAACCTGGCCTTGCCATCTGAAGAGAGTTCTATTCCCAATGGGGTCAAAGAGGAAGTAACAGTAGATACGATGCTGTTTATATTGAGTCCCACGTGGTTAGCATCTGGATCGAATTCTTGTTTGACGTTGTCAAACTCGATGGCTACTAGGCTGTTTTCGGGGTCGTCATCAGTGTTGACGTTGGTCAGGCCCAGATACTGGCCGAAACTCTTTGACGGAATGAAACTCTTTAACGGAGAGAATGGAGTGGGCATATCCATGTAATTTGAGTCCTGGGCTTGTATTATGAAGGCCAGCCCTTCCCCCGGGGTGGTATTACGACCCAGCGGGCAGACGCTGAAGAGGAAGGAGAAGTTGAACGAGGCGACCCTGTCCGTTGTTTTGTTGTAACCTTGTTCCCACAACTTGAATGGTTGATCAAACATCGCTCTTCCGGCCTGATTTTCTAGTGGCATGCCCAACAAGCCCCTCTGATAGGCCGAGTTCGGGGTCAATTGGAGCACTCCCCCCCTATTGGAGAAGGCGGCTGAGTTCTCAAGCTTGACTCCTGGACCGAAATGGGAGTAGTAGCTGTGAATGAATGGTGGTCCGTATGCACCAGTGAAAGTCTTGAGTTTCTGGGCCGTGATCACTGCCATGAAACAGAGGAGCACGGCGGCGATCATACGGAGCTTCACGGGCAATCCCATCAAGTGGGCAGAAATGGCTATCACGGGGATTTGGGAATTGGAAGAGAGACAGAGATAAGATTTTGCTGAATAGAATAGTAAAAGCAGAGTCTTTCTTTTCAAATTATATTCACCTAACAAAAAGCGCGGGGAGACTTGACTTGTTGACCTGTTGATCGTCTTTCTCCGCTCTCACTCTTCGCAGAACCCAACGATTACTCTCTCACCGTCTTTGTCATTTCCATTTGCCACATTGCTCGGAAACTGTCCGTGATGACATTTTCTTTATACTTCAGAGTGTTCATGTTTGGTTACGTGCAATTTAATCAATCATTCAGAGCCTATTTTTTAGGGTGAATTGTGCGCCGATAGATTACTAAACGGTATCCGATCGACATAATTTTTGGTGAGACATCAACGGTTCAGATCATTATTTTGAGCCTAAAAAAGGCCCACAAAAGTCCAAACTAGACAATGACTGGAGAGAGGTTAACATGAGAGGAGCCGCTTCCGTGAAGAAATTGGTCAGGTTACTCAGCAGTGACTTCTGCGGAACTTCCAATTTCTATATCACTGTTGTGTCATTGACCTTTTGGATTACATCTTCAATATTTTTAATTTATTTTGTTGAAATAAAAGTCAAAATTCATCCTTAAAGTCCAAAACTAAAGTACCCAAAATACATGAAATCTAACAAAAAATGGTATTAAAACAAGCACGCATCAAAAAAATGCTGGATCAAAACCAAACTAGGTGAGGGTGGTGGATTTTTCTTTATAAGTATTTCTTTTTGCTAACCATTTGGATGGTTGAAGTGTTGAACACTTGAATGGAAGTTATAGAACAGTAGTCCAACCAACTTATAGGCAATTTCCGAGCAATGACCCAGTTCAAACTTCCTTCTTCCACCCCCCCCCCCCCCCCCCCCCCCCCTTCCGCCGTCCAAGAAAAATTTTAATGCAACAGTTATTTGTAACGCCTCTCTCACATGATATGTGACCTACATATACATGGAACCCACAATCAAAAGATAACTTGCTCATAAATTAACAAACATCTAGACACAAAAAGAGAATGTTTCGGGTGAATTGAAGTATTGAAGAAAGAAAAAACAGCAACAGAAATAGTCAGATTAAAGCTCTTACCACAGAAGTAGGAATCATGGGAGAACAAGAAGTGTTTAGGCCAGAAATTGTGATCGCCTCTGCCACGTGCTGAAGAATCCAAATCGCCCCCGCCATAGTCAATGAGAGTGAATATGGATGTACGTAGATGACGTACGCTCCGGTAGGAATCAAATGTGGCCTAATTGGTAGAAGAAAGAGTCCCAAACCGATTGGGTTTGGATCCTTGCGACAGAACTTGATTCAGGCTCACCTGCGAAGGATATATAATAACGGAGTGAGGAGCTTATCTGTTTTTTCCTCCAATAATTCAAAGACATGTTTCGTAGGAGATTCGGAACACAAAATCGTCTATGCGGGAGAGGATTCGGACACAGTTGCATGTATAGCCATTCCATTCAGGGGGTATGTGTCCGGCCGGTAGAACTGAGGATGGTTCTATTCATTCCAATTTTCTATATTTGTAGCATTGTTCTGTCTTTCTACCTTCGTATTCTCGTATTTTCTCCGTCTCTCAGTTTTAGTTCACTACAGAAATTCGCAGAATTTTTGGCATAAAATGAGTACTTTTGTGCCCAATTCATCCTTCAAAATTATTTGTACAAAATTTAAGATCTCGATTAGTTTTTTAAATTGACGTACCGACATTCAATTATTTTGTTATTCATAACAGATAAGCTGATAACCATAATATAGTACACAAACTACACAGATATAAAATTGTCCCCAGCATAGAGCTCTCGACTGATGCATTGCGTAGTGAAGCTTGATCCCAAATGGGTCGTTGGAAACGACTTTGCCTCCGTCATGCTAGCAAGGCTGCTGATATCATCTTCTTTCAGAGCAGGCATCGAATGCCATAAAAAGGCCGGTTTAAATGGTGGCACGTAAGGTACCGGAACTAAACCTGATATGATATGAACAATTGCCTGAGTTCTAGGCCTTTCGCTTGCTATCGGATGACAACATGCCAAAGCCAAATCAAGCACTTTCTTAGCTTCCTCAACAACATACTCATCTCCAAGCCGCTCTTCTACGGCATCTAATATACGGCCTTCTCGGTGCAGGGACCAGACCCAATCGAGCAAACAGTGAATCTCATCAATCAATGTTCCAGGTCGCAAACCACAAACTATTTCCAACAAGACTACACCGAACGCGTAGATGTCAGACTGTTGGGTGGCCTTACCTGTCAAAAAGCATTCAGGCGCAATGTAGCCAAGTGTGCCAGCCACGCCTTCGACCTCTGAATACGAGGTCTTCTCCTTGTCCAGGGCGCGAGCGAGGCCGAAATCCCCAAGTCGGGCATTGAAGTCAGAGTCCAGCATGATGTTACTGGCCTTTAGGTCCCGATGGACCACCTTCTGGTCGTACTCATTGTGGAGGTAGTTCAATGCTGAGGCCACCCCGGAGATGATATTGTAACGTTGATCCCAGCTTAGTGGCTTGTTGTCTGGTGTTTTAGTGAATAGGTGTGCGTCGAGACTACCATTCGGCATGTAGTCATATACAAGTAGAAGCTTCCCATTTTTGTGACACCATCCTGTCACATACAAAGAAAGAGTACTCCTCAATTTGGTTCATGAAAAGTAAATATTTTGTCTACGAAATATTTTAGCTACCAAATATTTTGCTCAACAACAAAATGATGCGGTTTTCGAAAACTCCTCGATTTGGTTAACGAAATTAATCCCTTTAGATACCATATTTAACAACGAGCTTCACTTAAATTAAATGGACTAAAGCTCATGTTTTCACGGATTTTTAGGCATTTCATTTTCTTCACATACATCAATTAATTATGATTCAGCGGAAAGAACTTGACTATTATATTAGCATTAACCTGAAGAGTGAAGACCAAAAAAAATAGCGGAAACTCACCCTTAATTGGAACTAAGGTTAGTTTTGTTAATGAGCTGAAAAACAAGAACAGAATTGAGATGACAATTGGGAACCAAATTTTCAGTCCTGAAAGCAAAATTATATGTGGAACACAGAATAAAGTCGTCCAATCCCCTTTTTTTATCAATAGCCGTTTAACAACCGCATGATCTAGTGATGGACAAAAAAAAAGTCCATACATGTTTTTTTGCAACAAAAAATAAAGCTTTCGGAACCAAAACAATTGGGGCCTAAAAAGAACTTATCTCTTGCAGTGAATATCATGCGTCTTAGATCGATTATATATGGAAGATATATTTCGATGCAGTGAAATATTAAACTACTGGTTGGTGCCGTAAATCACTGCTATCATATAAAGATAAGAGTAGAAGCAAATTGAAGAAGAGAAAGTTGTAAACTTGGGAAAGGACCCACCAAGCAGCCGGACAAGATGTTTGTGACGGAGACGATTGATGATGGTGAGCTCTGCCAAGAAGTCATCCTCACCCTTTATAGTTTCCCTAGAAAACCACTTGACGGCCACCTCCAGATTTTCATCATGCAGATGGCCCCGGTACACTACACCGAAACCACCCTGGCCCAACTTGTTCTTCTCGTCAAAGTTGTTGGTCGCCCTCTTCAAATCCTTGAAATGGAACTCCCTCGGGGTTCCTGGCAATCTCTTCAAGGCCCCTAGTAATATGTTGGACTTAAACTGAACCATTAATCGCTTCTTGCATGGGTAATAATAGCCCATCACTGCTACCCCTATCACAAGCAGTGGAACCCCGACCCCGACTACAAGGAGAGTCTTAAGCCAAGAAGGATGTTTCGGAGTCTTTGGAGGATGTTCGTTCAGCTCATAGGACTCCACCGTCAAGTTCCATCTAAAGATAGAGTTGAGCTGCACACTATTTCCTGTCGATGCTGAAAAACCAAAGGACAAGTACTTATGATATCCAAAGACCTCTCCCAAATCGAGATTTGATTTTAAGACCGGGGTATCAGGCCTGGAGGGCATCTCCCCATCAAACCCAGCTTGTCGTGCAATGTACACCTCAATGACCTTACTGACCCCGTCATACTGGACCCAGACATTGTAAAACCTGGCCTCGCCATCCGGAGCGAGTTCAATTCCCACTGCGGTCAAAGAGGCAGTAACATTAGATATGATGCTGTTTATATTGAGTCCCACGTGGTTAGCATCAGGATCGAATGCCTGTTTGATGTTGTCAAACTCGATGGCTACTAGGCTGTTTCTAGCGGAGCCATCGGTTTTGACGTTGGTCAGGCCCAGATACTGGCCGAAACTCTTTGACGGAATGGGCTTCCTCCAGTAATCTACGTCGGCTAGTATGAAGGCCAGCCCTTCCCCCGGGGTGGTATTACCACCCAGCGGGCAGACGCTGAAGAGGAAAGAGGAGTTGAACGAGGCGACCCTGTCCGTTTTTTTGTTGTAACGTTGTTCCCACTCCCACAACTTGAATGGTTGATGCAACATCGCTCTTCCGGCCTGATTTTTGAGTGGCATGCCCACCACGCCCCTCTGGTAGGCCGAGTTCGGGGTCAATTGGAGCACCCCATTGGAGATGGTGGCTGAGTTCTCCAGCTTGAATAAACAGGAACAGGAACAGGAACGATTGAATGGTCCGTATGTAGCGGTGAAAGTCTTGAGGTTCTGGGCCGTGACCACCGTGAAACAGAGGAGCATGGCGGCGATCATACGGAGCTTCACGGCCAATCCCATCAAGTGTGCAGAAATGGCTATAACTGGGATTTGGGAATTGGGGGAGAGACAGATGATTTTGCTGAATAGAATAGTTAAAAGCAGAGTCTTTCTTTTCCAATTATATACCTAACAAAAAGTGCGGGGAGACTTGACTTGTTGCCCAGTTGGTCTGTCTTTCTGCGCTCTCACTCTTCGCAGAACCCAACGATTTCTCTCTCACCGTTTTTGTCATTTCCATTTGCCACATTGCTCAGAAACTGTCCGTGATGATATTTTTGGGGGCGCCTATTCGCAACTCCTTATTTTTTCCATTGGCCCGTTAAAAATTTTCAAATAATTAGAACATGAGCCTCCAATACAAAATGTCCTACTTGCCCTTCTAACTTTTTATGCACAACCCATCGTCATCTTCTTCTTCTCTTCCCTCAGTCAGTTCACGCCTCCTCCATCTCATAGCTGGCCATGGCCACCACCACTTGATCAAGAACACCGTCACACCACTGCCACTCCTCTCTCTCTCAATACAGTCACCATTGAATCACCACACTACGACCATTTTGAAAATTCTGCTTCAAAAAAAACACAATGCTTGATAGGCTCCCAAGTGGATTTCGTTTTGAATTTTGGGGTTTCGGCTTTTTGGTTTTGATATTTTTGGGTTTCAATTTTCAAACTTTTTAGGATTTTTTTGGTTTCGATTTTTGATTTTGAATTGGGTAGAGAGAGAGAGAGAGAGAGAGAGAGAGAGAGAGAGAGAGAGAGAGAGAGAGAGAGAGAGAGATATTGAGGGCCCTTCGACGGGACAGTGATGGAGTCGAAGATAATCACGCGCAGAGAAAGGAAGACGAGCAGGAAAAATCTTGGGGCGGTGTTCGTAGCTTTGGTGGTGGTGGCTATGGAGATTTGGTGTTTTGGGAGGAGAGGGGTATAATGGGAAGATTTGGAAAAATTAACGGGTTATATGGAGTAAATTTTATTTTAAAATATTGGGGATGGGTTATGTGAAGTAAGTGGGTTAATGGAGAAAATAAAGGGTTGTGAATAGTCGCCCCCATATTATTTTAGAATAAATTTTATCTACCATAAGTATAAAATCTCACTTTTTCACAACCGTCCATTATAGGCCCCATCGAGCGTTTTCTCCTAGATTCTTTCTACTTTCAATATTTCTCTCTCTATCTCTTTCAAAAAGAATTTTTCAAATAATTTCTCCTAGATTCTTTCTACTTTCAATATTTCTCTCTCTATCTCTTTCCACTTATTACTCCTACTATTTTTCAAAAAACTTTTTAAAACACAAATCAAACACAGCATAAATTTTGATGCAGTGAAATATTAAACTACCGGTTAGTGCCGTAAATCACTGCTATCATATAAAGACAAGAGTAGAAGCCAATTGAAGAAGAGAAAGGACCCACCAAGCAGCCGGACAAGATGTTTGTGACGGAGACGATTGATGATTGTGAGCTCTGCCAAGAAGTCATCCTCACCCTTTATAGTTTCCCTAGAAAACCACTTGACGGCCACCTCCAGATTTTCATCATGCAGATGGCCCCGGTACACTACACCGAAACCACCCTGGCCCAACTTGTTCTTCTCGTCGAAGTTGTTGGTCGCCTTCTTCAAATCCTTGAACTGGAACTCCCTCGGGGTTCCTGGCAATCTCTTCAAGGCCCCTAGTAATATTTTGGACTTAAACGGAACCAACCCCAATCTCTTCAAGGCCCCTAGTAAAGAAAATTAAAGAAAGAGAGAAAGAGAGAAGAAGAAGAGAGAGAGGAATCTTGATTTCTTTTTCATTCTGACTTGAAGTCTTACAAAAGGGGAAGATTAGTGCTTATATCTTTTGCACGATCTCAAACAGAATTGATTACATCATCACATCACAAGCTTACATCACTAAGCTAGCTGGCACAATAACAAACACAGCTTAGCTAACTAAACCAACTAATGATACGTAACTAATCAACAATTAATGGCTCTTCTTGACAGCCCCCTGCAAACTCATGGGAGTGTCCATGACCATGAGTTTGGCCTTCAAGAGAAGAAACCTATCCACTGATAGTGTTTTTGTAAAAATGTCTGCTACCTGTGCCAATGTGCCAATGTGTTGAACAACAATCTGTTTATTGAGAACTTTTTCTCGAATGAAATGATAGTCAACCTCCACATGTTTGGTTCTTGCATGAAATATGGGATTAGAAGCCAATGCTATAGCAGATTGATTATCACACCAGATTAAATGAGGCAAAGAAGGCAAGATATGAATATCAAGAAGCAACTGCTGAACCCAGGACAAATCTGCAGCAGTTTGTGCTAAGGCACGATACTCGGCTTCAGTAGAAGATCTTGCTACTGTATGTTGTTTCTTGGCACACCAAGAAATCAAGTTAGAACCTAAAAACAAGCAGAAACCTGTTGTGGAACGTCTGTCCACATGATCACCAGCCCAATCAGCATCACTAAAACCAGTTAAAGTTAAAGGACCACGCACAAAATACAGTCCTTGGTGTAAAGTACCCTTAATATATCTCAAAATGCGCTTGACAGCAATATAATGACTCTGCCTTGGTGCATGCATATGCTGACATGCGAGATTAACAGCAAAAGACATCTCTGGTTTGGTAAGAGTTAGATACTGAAGCGAACCAACAACAGTCCTGTACCAATGAGGATCTTCAAAATAAGGATCAGGATCCAAGATGGCTGGTTTAGATGAAGAAGGAGAAGGACTAGATTTGCATTCAAACATCCCAGATTTAATAAGAAGATCTGTAGCATATTTGCTCTGAGATAGAATGATACTGTGACCATGTTTAACAACCTCTATACCCAAGAAATAGCTCAGTTCACCCAGGTCCTTCATCACAAACCTGTTACTGAGTGTCTTGATCAACTCAGAAATATAAGTGGTATGGCTGCCAGTAATTATAATATCATCAACATATACAAGAATCAATGTGATATGTTGATCAGTCTTGAGAGAAAATAAGGAGGGATCAGCTTTGCTGTTAACAAACCCTTGTTGAACCAGAAAACTAGAGAATAAAGAGAACCAAGCTCTTGGAGCTTGTCGTAACCCATACAATGCTTTGTTCAATTTGCACACATAATGAGGATGTGTCACACTTTTATATCCTAGAGGCTGCTTCATATAAACTTCTTCTTCAACAACTCCATGAAGAAATGCATTAGAAACATCCAGCTGTCGTAGAGTCCACCCAGAATGCACAGCCAAGCTTAAAACAACTCGAATAGTTGGTTGCTTGATGACTGGACTGAATGTTTCAGTAAAATCTAACCCTTCTGCTTGTTGATTACCATTTGCCACCAAACGTGCTTTATACCTAGCCACACTACCATCAGAGTTCCTTTTTATTTTGTATATCCACTGGCATCCTATAACATTAGCTCCAGGTGGTGGTGGCACAAGAGACCAAGTGCCTTGATTAACTAGAGCCTTATACTCCTCTGCCATGGCAGATTGCCATACAAAATGTTTAACAGCTTCACTAAAATGAGTTGGTTCAGTGTTAGGTTGTACAGGATCATCTGCTACAGCATTCAAACTGAAAATGGTTTTAGGTTTTACTTTGGGATTAATGGACACCTTGCAAAAGCAAATCAACACTAGGTGCCGATATGAGAATCTCATCCGAGACCAGGCAGAGAAAAATCGAAACGAAATCCCAGTACAAGCCATTACACAAACATAACAAACGTAATTAGAATGACAAACAGATCACAAGCGAAAAGGCTGGACGAAGACCAAATACTTCTTCACCCTGATCTGTAGCCTTCTCCACCGGCGCAAGACCGGCCCACGACAGAAATCAACCAAATAGGCAGCCTTCTGGTCCCATGTTCAATCATTATTTCCAAATTATGATTGAACATTTATAAACAAAACTCCGGCGACTTGACCAGTTGATCAATTGGTCTTCTTTTTTGAGAAGTCTAAACATACATATAAATAAGGTATATATTCTACCCAAATTTTTTGTGAGGCCCACCTCGGGTTTCAAACAAACGATCCGGTCCGTTCATTAAATATAAAACATTTTTTCAAGGACTTTTGCAAAAAAATTAGCTCCAAAAAAATCAGAGATTTCGTTGAGAATTTCAACCTCACCAAACATTATGTTGATTGGATAGCGTTTGGGCACACAATTATGTTGAAAAAACACCTAAAATGGGTATGAATCCAGTGTGAACATTATATATCTTTTAACACTAGTTCCAAATTCGGAGTTTATTTATTTTTGTACTTTTCAAATGCTCTTGTACATACGAATTTTTAATCCTAAGAATTATGGCCAACAGAATAAGATCTATCTATGAGCACATCCTGACAAATAGTGTCTCAATGATTCATTAAATTGCACGCAGGCAAACACAAACACACTGAAATATAAAGAAAATGAGATTAAATTATTTTCACCGGCGGTAGAAAACTCAATTTTTTTACCACTGTCTTTTTTAATCCTACCGTGTATTTATTATTGATCTGAACCATTTATTTTGTAGACCCCACATAATAATATATCCATGCAAAAAATAAATTTGATCGGACATCTAGGAGCATCAAAAATTGAATTTCGCTTTGTAAAATGAACAATTTATCTTTAACCCTTATTATTATTGACCGAAATCAGATCATCTAGTTTGTAACCCAAAATTCAAATTTTGATATATCTATCGACTTTCGATGAAATTTATTCTTTGCAAGACAATACTATTCTACGGGTCTTATAATATGAACGGTTCAAATTACAATAATTAGACACTTGGTGGGACCCATAATGGAAGATCGTGAAAAAGTGAGATTTTACGCTATTCTAAAAGAATATCATCACGGACAGTTTCCGAGCAATGTGGCAAATGCAAATGATAAATTTGGCTTTGTTTAGTTGGGAGTTTAGTTTAGTTTTGGTAGTGGGTGGAGAGAAAAATAGGATAATGATTAAAGAGAGGGATAATGATTGGAGAGAGATGATAAAATAATAATTAAAAAAATAAAATAATGATTAAAGAAGGAAATAGGATAATAATTAAAAAATAAAACTTAAACTAAAATGAAATAGCAACGAACACTATCAAAAACGGTGAGAGAGTAATCGTTGGGTTCTGTGAAGAGTGAGAGCGGAGAAAGACGATCAACTGGTCAACAAGTCAAGTCTCCCCGCGCTTTTTGTTAGGTGAATATTTGGAAAAGAAAGACTCTGCTTTTACTATTCTATTCAGCAAAATCTTAACTTTGTCTCTCTCCCAAATTCCCAAATCCCCGTGATAACCATTTCTGCACACTTGATGGGATTGGCCGTGAAGCTCCGTATGATCGCCGCCGTGCTCCTCTGTTTCACGGCGGTCGTGGTCCAGAACCTCAAGACTTTCACCGCTACACACGGACCATTCAATCCCGGTTTATTCATGCTGGATAACTCAGCCACCTTCTCCAATGGGGCGCTCCAATTGACACCGAACTCGGCCTACGAGAGGCGCTTGGCGGGCATGCCACTCGAAAATCAGTCCGGAAGAGCGATGTTACGTCAACCATTCAAGTTGCGGGAGTGGGAACAAGGTTACAACAAAAAACTGGACAGGGTCGCCTCGTTCAACTCCTCCTTCCTCTTCAGCGTCTGCCCGCTGGGCCGTAATACCACCCCGGGGGAAGGGCTGGCCTTCATAATAACCCAGCCCTTCAAATACTGGCTTCCATCAAAGAGTTTCGGCCAGTATCTGGGCCTGACCAACATCAACACCGATGGCGACCCTGCAAACAGCCTAGTAGCCATCGAGTTTGACAACGTCAAACAGGCATTCGATCCAGATGCTAACCACGTGGGACTCAATATAAACAGCATCATATCTAATGTTACTTCCTCTTTGACCCCATTGGGAATAGAACTCTCTCCAGATGGCGAGGCCAGGTTTTACAATGTCTGGGTCCAGTACGACGGGGTCAGTAAGGTCATTGAGGTGTACATTGCACGACAAGCTGGGCTTGATGGTGAGGCGCCCTCCAGGCCTGATACCCCGGTCTTAAAATCAAATCTCGATTTGGGACAGGTCTTTGGATTTCATAAATACATGTCCTTTGGCTTTTCAGCATCAACAGGAAATAATTTGCAGCTCAACTGTATCTTTAGATGGAACTTGACAGTGGAGTCCTATGAGCTGTACGAACATCCTCCAAAGACTCCAAAACATCCTTCTTGGCTTAAGACACTCATTGTAGTCGGGGTCGGGGTTCCGCTGCTTGTGATAGGGGTAGCAGTGATGGGCTATTATTACCCTTGCAAGAAGCGATCAATGGTTCAGTTTAAGTCCAACATATTACTAGGGGCCTTGAAGAGATTGGGGTTGGTTCCGTTTAAGTCCAACATATTACTAGGGGCCTTGAAGAGATTGCCAGGAACCCCGAGGGAGTTCCAATTCAAGGATTTGAAGAAGGCGACCAACAACTTCGACGAGAAGAACAAGTTGGGCCAGGGTGGTTTCGGTGTAGTGTACCGGGGCCATCTGCATGATGAAAATCTGGATGTGGCCGTCAAGTGGTTTTCTAGGGAAACTATAAAGGGTGAGGATGACTTCTTGGCAGAGCTCACCATCATCAATCGTCTCCGTCACAAACATCTTGTCCGGCTGCTTGGTGGGTCCTTTCTCTTCTTCAATTGGCTTCTACTCTTGTCTTTATATGATAGCAGTGATTTACGGCACTAACCGGTAGTTTAATATTTCACTGCATCAAAATTTATGCTGTGTTTGATTTGTGTTTTGAAAAGTTTTTTAAAAAATAGTAGAAGTAATAAGTGGAAAGAGATAGAGAGAGAAATGTTGAAAGTAGGAAGAATCTAGGAGAAATTATTTGAAAAATTCTTTTTGAATTGTAGAACAATGCATAATATCTTCCATAATCGATCTAAGACACATGATATTCACTGCAAGAGATAAGTTCTTTTTAGGCCCCAATTGTTTTGGTTCCGAAAGCTTTATTTTTGGTTGCAAAATCATGTATGGACTTATTTTTTTTGTCCATCACTAGATCGCGCAGTTGTTAAACGGCTATTGATAAAAAAAGGGGATTGGGCGACCTTATTCTGTGTTCCACATATAATTTTGCTTTCAGGACTAAAAATTTGGTTCCCCATTGTCATCTCAATTCTGTTCTTGTTTTTCAGCTCATTAAAAAAAGTAATCTTAGTTTCAATTAAGGGTGAGTTTTGACTAATTTTTTTGTCTTCAGGCTAATGCTAATAGTCAAGTTGTTTCCGTTAAATGATAATTAATTGATGTATGTGAGGAGAATGAAATGCCAAAAAATCCATGAAAATATGAGCTTTAATCCATTTAGTTTAAGTTTAAGGCAATTAAGCTCGTTGTTAAATATGGTATCTAAAGGGATTATTTTCATGAACCAAATTGAGGAGTTTTGCAAAACCACATCATTTTGTTGTTGAGCAGAATATTTGGTAGCAAAAACATTTCGTAGACATAATATTTACTTTTAATGAACCAAATTGAGGAGTACTCTTTCTTTGTATGTGACAGGATGGTGTCACAAAAATGGAAAGCTTCTACTTGTATATGACTACATGCCTAACGGTAGTCTCGACGCACACCTATTTACTAAAACACCAGACCGCAAGCCACTAAGCTGGGATCAACGTTACAATATCATTTCCGGGGTGGCCTCGGCGCTGAACTACCTCCACAATGAGTATGACCAGAGGGTGGTCCATCGGGACCTTAAGGCCAGTAACATCATGTTGGACTCTGACTTCAACGCCCGGCTAGGAGATTTTGGCCTCGCCCGTGCCCTGGACAAGGAGAAGACCTCGTACTCAGAGGTCGAGGGAGTGGCCGGCACACTTGGCTACATCGCGTCTGAATGCTTTTTGACAGGTAAGGCCACCCAACAGTCTGACGTCTACGCGTTCGGTGTAGTCTTGTTGGAAATAGTTTGTGGCTTGCGACCTGGAACAAGGATTGATGAGTTTCACTTTTTGGTCGATTGGGTCTGGTCCCTGCACCGAGAAGGCCGTATATTAGATGCCATAGACGAGCGGCTTGGGGATGAGTATGTTGTTGAAGAAGCTCAGAAAGTGCTCGTTTTGGCTTTGGCATGTTCTCATCCAATAGCAAGGGAAAGGCCTATAACTCAGGCGATTGTTCATATCATATCCGGTTTAGTTCCGGTACCTTACGTGCCACCATTCAAACCGGCCATTGTATGGGCTTCGATGCCTTCTCTGGAAGAAGATGATATCAGTAGCCTTGCTAGCACAACGGGGGCAAAGTCGTTTCCAACGACCCATTTGGGATCAGGCATCACTACGCAATGCATCAGTCGTGAGCTCTATGCTAGGGACAATTTTAAATCTGTGTAGTTTGGGACTTCATTTTGTCTCGCACTTCATCCTCCGGGACTCGTACTCAATCTACACTTTGTCGTTTAGGATTGCACTTTGTCCTTTGGGACTTCACTTTGTCTAGCAGTTCGACCTCTGGGACTCGCATTCTATTTGCACTTCGTCCTCTGGGACTCACTTTTGTCATACTTGTATTGATTTTACATGCTCATGTGACATTCCATGATATATCAACTTGCATCATCATTTATGTATTGTCTCAATCGAATGTCCAATTCAAGCTCTTCAAGTTCAAGTCACTTTCAAAAATTCAAACTCTTCAAAATTCAAATTATTCAATTTCAAGGCTCTTCCAAAATTCAAATTCAAGTCTCCTTCAAAATTCAAGCCCCCCTAAAAATTCAAGCTAATAATTTCAAGTCTCTTTCAAAATTCAAGCTTTTTTCAAAATTCAAAGTCTTCAAAATTCAAGCTATTCAATTTCAAGTCTCTTTTAAAATTCAAGCTTCTTTCAAAATTCAAAGTCTTCAAGATTCAAGCTATTCAAATTCAAATCTCTTTGAAAATTCAAGCTTTTTAAAATTCAAGTCTTTTTCAAAATTCAAATTCAAGTCTCTTTCAAAATTGAAGATATTCAAATTCAAGCTAATGCTATTTTCAAAATTCAAATCAAATTCAAGAAAATTCAAGCTTTTCAAAAAATCAAATCTCTTCGCCGTTTGAGCATCTCGTCCTCTGGGACTCTTCCTTGCATAACACTATCTGCTTGCATCAACATACATGCATTGTCTCAATTGAACTACGTTGATCTGATTCCTACAACAGGGTAGGTAGGCAGCTCCATGAGCGCGACCACATTTATTGCATTTCTGCATTTAACTTAAAGACTTTGGTGCGATGGATTGGGATGTCTAATCTTTAACATCACTTATACCAAGCAATGGTACCTAAGTTCTGTTAAAGAGGGACTACTATAGACACCTTAATCTGGGTCTCCGAATAATTTTTAAGTTCCCTGATGATGAAATAAGAAAAAATATACCTTCAAGACTTGGATTGTTGCTCATTTGCTACTCCTTCTCTAAACCTCAAGAAAACCCCTTTCTAAACATATAGGGTGACCCTCGGTTCATTTGCAAAGAGAAAAATGCGTTTGCTTAGTCAAAAATAATTTTCCCATGACACGTTGAGGGTAAAATGGACACATATTTCAATGTATGAAACGTCTTTGAGTGAAACCAATTGGGTTAGAAAGAGGACTCGACAAGTTTTCCAACATTTTGAACCACACCCAAATCCGTGTTCGGGAGTGTCCAGGGTGCCCCCACGAAGTTCAATGTGCTGAGCTGTCTTGAAAAATCGTGCGGCATTTCAAAACGTGGCGCGGCATTTTAGAAACGCAGCGCGGCATACCAAAAAATTCAAAAAAATCACTCCACCGCATGGGATTCCAATACGCCGCCCGACATTTTGAAATTTGAAACACTGTCACAAGAAGCATCTGACAGATTCCCTTGCGCGTCAGCAGACTGTTTTGAGCATGTTTTTCACGTTTTTCGTCTTTGGATGCACCCAAAGTATATTTTTGCGTATAAATACACCCATCCTCTTAGAGGAAAATGACCCCTCTTGATTCTCTCTCTACAACTTCTTACACCATTACAATATACATCTCTTTTTCTTTCTACATCAACCCACAAGTTGGGCTCTTACAAAATCAATCTCAAATTGATTTTTCTCTCTTTCTCTTTCTCATTTGCTCACAAGTCTCTCAAAACTCAATTCAAATCAACCTCCACTCTACATCTTCAAGCACATCCAAGTTTTGATCAAAAGGTATAAATAAATTCCTTGGGCTAAACTACATTTAGCTTTGTGGGGAGCCAATCGAGGCCCTTCTCAGTCTTTTTATACTAAGTTTGGGTCTCGAACGAGCTTTATATTCAAAAAGCACAAAAAATAGTTTATGCACTGGATACGCTACATCGTGCGGTGTTTTACGACACCGCACGGCGTAGCGTATTATACCGTGCTTTATTTTATTTCTTGTACATACTCCTTCTTATGTTATTCTGTTTAGTCTGTTTATTACTTTTCTGTGCGAGTATATTTCAGAATCAAGTTTCATGTTAAAAGTCTTTTTTTTTTTTTACTTTATCAAATCTTTTAATATTTCAAAAAGCTTTTAACATTGTTTTATATGATAAGATGAACAAAATGGTCTCGTAAATTATTTTTTCGGAGATTCGGGAAGTATAATAATCTATCTTGCAGATCTATGTTTATTTTGTCATGTAAAATGAACTGATTCTGGAATGCGTAGACAGGTGCACTGCATGGCGTTTTAGTTACACCGTGCGATGCATTCGGTCCATCGCGCAGTGTTTCACTTGATATTGGTAAACTGCCGTAATGCTATTATTTCATTTTCTGTACATTGCTTATCCATTTCATATTGTACAGTTTGCACCACAAACACTTCAATGTGTTATATTAAACCCCATGTCCCTTTTCCGTACATGTTTTAATCAAAGTTAAGTTTTTCAAATGATATTAAATCCCCCATTTAAAATGCTAAGTAAAGACCGGTTTTACCGGACGAGCGGTGTGCTTTTCCAATAAAACCTTCTCCGTATGTAACGTGGCTCCTGAACCCAAAATCTCAACTTTTTCGCTAGGCCAAAAGCCTTTCTTTTCAAATCAATCTCTCGATTTCTCAGATCATCCATCTCAAAAATCCGGATGGCGACTCTTCGATTGCGCTAAGGTAGGGAGCCCACACACGCGTATACAAAATTATGCATTCCAAATCACCTATGAAACGTGTCTTTGAATTATTGTGAGAATGAACAGATAAGCCCCTCGCTCTATGGTTATATACTTCGCAAGGATCCAAACTGTTTCTCCACAAAAAGTGCAAAAATCAAATTGGCTAGTGTTGCGGGCGTGCCAGGACTGGATTGCAGTTCAAATTTGTGTTAAGGCTTGGATGCCTCAAATATGACTTCTTCTAGAGCGATCGCATACGACTTAAGGGATGAGGTTGTATGTGGTTCGTGGTTTGCCTTGTCAGGATAAGGACTTAGTATTTCCCAACCGTGTGAAAAATGGAAAGAAAAAGAAACAAGGTGCGATGAAATTAAAAGAATTTCATTAACGGTTTAACAAAGTTTTGGTACAAGGAAATGAAAGGAAATAAAATCTAGGCTGGGCTAGATTGGACTGAAAGATAAAATACTTTGCGGTAAAATAAAGATAGTTGAAAGATAATTTGCATAAGTGCTGGGCTTGTATGGTGGGGGACCTCTGCCAAGGCCTTCAATTCTGGTATTTATAGGCAGAAGTTTCAGGCCTTGAGCTGCTTCCAAATGCTCCAATGGAAAGCTGTCACCTGTACAAGCCTTGCTCTTCCCTCCAAGAAAATAGCTGCTGGTTTGAAAAGCTTCCTTTTTGCTTAAAAACTAGTTAAAGTAAAAAGAATTTGCAATAACACAGCATCCCTAGGCCCTTTGAGTTGATTGTGAGCAGCTTGTGTGCATGGATGCTTGTGAAAAGGGATTTTTGGGACCACCAAGGCAAAAAACGCAAGCCTGGTTGAGCTGCTTATTTTAGTTGCTTGCATGCATGCCACGTGTTATTGGTCTTGCTTCATCTTGAAGAATAATAGTTGTGCAGGCTTTGAGCTGCTTATAACTATGACTAAGCAGCTTATACAGACCTAATTGAGCTACTTGGGCCACATGGGCTGCATGAATGTCATGTGTCCTTGCTTTATGATGAAGGAAAATGGCTGCATACCTTAAGCTGCTTGTAAGCAGCTTGGCCTTTGAACTGTTTGTGAGCAGCTTGCAAGGGAGAAGCTTCTAAGCCTTTGAGCTACTCACAAGCAGCTTGCTTCCCAAGCATGACTAAGCAGCTGATGGACCTTTTTGACTTCTCTATTTTCAGGCTTGGTTGGGTTAAATAGGCTGGAAAAACTAGTCTAAGTTTTGATTAGTTGGGCTAAAGCTTGAAACTAATTTGGGATTTAACTTAATTGGGCCGAACTAGCCTAAGAATAGGCCCACTACATATTCGACCAAAGGCCTAAATCAATCGAGGCCTAATTCAACCAAGGCCCAAAATGTTATTTTGGGCCACTAATCCATTACTAAATTTCTTTTTAGAATTTGGCCAAAAATGGGTGTAAACACAAATCCAATCAGTTTGGGACTCTTTTTTCTACCAATCAGGCCACATTTAATTCCTACTGTAGCGTACACCGTGATTGTACCTCCTTGTTCACACTCATCAACTTCGGCAACGGCTATTTGGATTCTTCAGCACATGGCAGAGGGGATCGCAATTTCCGGCCTAAACACTTCTTGTTCTACCACGATTCCTACTTTTGTAGTAAGAGCTTTAATATGACAGTTTTTTTTTTGTGTTCATATTCAATACTTCAATTCACGCGAAACATTCTCTTTTTGTTTCTAGATGTTTGTTTATTTATGAGAAAGTTATCTTTTAATTGTAAGGGTTTCGTTGGATTTCACTTTCTTGACAGTTTTTGTGTATGACTTAATTTGCACCTTGCGCAGCATACGAAGCTGAACTTAAGTTACTATTTTGATTGTTACTCTGTACCATTTCATCCCATTCCTCTCTCTTGAAACTTACGTATGCCTAACAGTGGTTGCCCCTATTTTTTCTTTTGAAACTCTTTTGTTCTGCATGGTTTAGTTATCAGTGAAGGTCCACCAAATGAGTGTGCTCTGAAAAAGTCTCGAAACTTAAACCTTAATGGTGTACAATTCAAATTGAAGCAGTTCAACGGGGATAGATGATTGAATGAGGGAAAAGGGAAAGAGATACTGGAGTCGTAAGATGTGGTACATATGTGCTGAACCGGCTCGTGCTTTGCATGTTGGACTCTGACTTCAATGCGTGACTCCGGGATTTTGGCCTCGCCCGCGCCCTGGACAAGGAGAAGACCTCGTACACGGAGGCTGGTAGCGTGGCAGGCACATTGGGTTACATCGCGCCTAAATGCTTCCTAACAGGCGAGGCCACCAAGCAGCCCCACGTCTATGTTGTGGCTTGTGACTTGGAACAAGGATCGATGAGTTCCACTTCTATGTCGACTGGCTCTGGTCCTTGCACAGTTGCACCAAGGCCGGATATTAATTAGATGTTGTAGAGATGACTATATTGTTGATGAGCTCACAAAGTCCTGATTTTGTCTCATTCAATAGAAGACGAAAGGCCTAAAACTCAGGCAATTGTTCAGATAATATCCAGCTTAGTTTCAGTGCCTTACGTGCCGCCATTCACAAAAAATAAGTTCAATCTGGTATCAGTTAAGGCGTTTACGAAACATCCAACTTTGTCCAAAAATTCAGGCCTGAATTCTAAAGCAAAGTTGAATGTTTGTAAACATTTTTACCATTACCGGATTGAACTTATTTTTTGTAAGAATTGTAAACAACGTATTCGACTTCAATCATTTTTTTTGAGACCCAAAATAGACCTAAAATTGATTTGTACGTGTTGGTATAGATTATTCATAGGAGGAATTACAAGACAGTGAAACAAGGGGCAAAAATTTCTCAACCCATGAACATGTTTTTTTGAATTGCTCATAGATGAAACGGAACAAAAGAAATTTTCCATAGATGAAAGGGACAAAAAGAAATTCCCCACAAAAAAGGTCGGTTTATAGTTAAATCTGAGTTTAGATCTAAGTTGCACCTTATTTTTTCGAAGTATCACTTGAGAAATTTTCCATAGATGAAAGGGACAACGGTGTCTTCAACAATTTCTCACCAACTTTCTCACCAACTTTGATAAGACTTTCCAACTCATTGGTTGTAGTTACGTCAAATCAAGATAATATCCTCCCGCTCAACGCGTTTTCCCGAATATTCAAAATTATTAGGTCTATGGTCTACTACCTCTTTAATTAAACTTGTCATCAGTTTTATACTGTTTTGATAGAGTGTTGAGGCAAGTCATCAAAATGTATACTCTAATGCCCTTCCGTTGCCTTCCATTCTTGGCAGATTCCTCCCCTCTATCTTCACAGCTATACGTTTCTATCGAATACGGTTATGTCGGCATTTGCCAAATAAGGTGCAATCGTTTTAGGCCACTACAAAAATACTCGGCTCCTATTATATGTTTTGGTACTCGCTATGAATGTCTAAGAAATCATACATACATAATGAAATACAGTCGACGAATGTTTCGGGATTTTTTGGTTTACTGCTAACGAATTAAATCACATAGGTGATGAAAGTTTGAAGATACAAGCTAGAAAATGGTTTGAAACATGAAGGGGCTTCCTATAATATTCATTGTGTGGGCATATGTAATACTTTGTCTGCTAAGATTACAAGAAGTGTGATTTTTTTTTTTTTTTTTTTATCAGAAAAAGAAGAGTGATATTTAATTGTTGCTTTTAAAATCTGGGTTATTTTGGCTGTACGTAATTTATCTACTTGATGTTTAGTTTGTAAAAATTCATAAAAGAGCCTCATTTTTTATTTTTACTTTAGGCTCCGGTAAAGTCCAAGCTAACGCTGGTCAAATTCAGACAATTCAATCCAATAAGAATCTCCAATTATTACAGTGACTTACTAGTATTTCATTTTCTTAGTTTAAGACTTGAGACAATTGTTGGTATTATACTCATAATTAGTTGGTTGATCTTAGTGCACTTTGGTAATTTGAATGAAATTGGTTTTAATATAAGATATTTTAAAATTTAATTATCTTCATAATTTGAAGTACTTTAAATATTTTTTGAAGATAATAACTTATTTCAAAGCAAACCGTGGTTAAAAATCGAAACCTAATCGTATTTTATGGTTTGGTTCTATGTTTTTTGTGGATTGATTTGGTTCTCCAAATTCATAATCGAATCATAGGTATTGGTTTGATTCTTGGTTTACTAAAAGCAGTAGTAGTTGTTGTTGTTAAACACATGAACAATTCTGTTTTGAAAGGATTGCCTTCATCCCACTTTACTAGTTACTTTTGCAGTCAGCGCCTTATTCGGGTCAATAAACGATGTATTTTGTCACCAAAAAACTAAAACAAAAATGTTCACCAATAACAAATTTGCAATTAATTCTTTGACACAAAAATTGAGTTTTAAAAATCATCAAAAAAAGAATGAAGTTGTAAATCCTAATAAAATATTTAATAAAATGGTCCTGCTAATCCCCTTAATCTCATTATTAGAGTATTCCTATTCCAGAACACCTTTCAAAAAAATAAATATTTATTTTACATTTTCAAACTCAAAAATACTTTAAATAAAAAATAATTTTTTTGATTTTTTTGTACCATTCAAAAGATCTCAATGAAATCTATCAAATAAGATCCATATTATTAGAAAAATTATTTGCATAAACATATTATTTTTTAGTTTAAAATTATCTTTTTAAAAAATACACTTATAATGAGTTGTGGGATAGGGCCTATTAGTTTAATAATTTATATCCATTCATAGCTTTTCTCTTTTTTGTCAAAACCGACTGACAGATACTAGGGGCATATTAATTTGTCATACCTCAATCATACCCCTTTCACATACATGTGGGTCCTTAACATTTATTATGAAATTCTCACACTTGTATGTGAGAGGAGTGTGGTTGAAATGTGACATATTGATTTGTCTCTAGGATTATTGAAACCATAATTACCCTATTGCTGTACTCCTCGGACAACTATTATTTTCAGAGCAACCTGTAGCTATTTCTTCGACATTTTTACCCTCTTAATTAATACTTATCGTGTTACTTTCTCTCTCTGTTAGTTTAAAAAAATAAAATGTTCTAAAATATTATATTTAATTTATTTCTAGAACTCTCATAGTCAAGTATTTGCTTTATATGGTCTCAAATAAAAAGTAGATATTCAATTATAAGAGCTCTAAAAACAAAAATTAAATATAACCCATTAAGATAAAATGATCAGAGAAATAAGATCTCCACACCGAGTCAATAAACGATGTCTTTCGTCACCCAGAAAATAAGCAAAAATGTTCAACCAAAAAAAAAAAAAAAAAGTACTTTGAGACAACAATCAATTTTTAAAATCATCCGAAAAGGAAAGGAGTAGTAAATATTAAAGAGAACCTTGACAATAATAACATACGAAAAAACTGTGCACGTTTTTGAAAAGTCAAAAAGCTTATAAAACAAGTTGCGTTGTCAGCACAACTCCACCGTTGAACAAGTTAAATTCTTTGAGAATGGGCAGTGTTTGTAAAATAATGTGGCAAAAAGACATTAGACACCATTCGTTTAAGGGATTTAGATTTTGAATTTTAATTATTATCTTATTTTTTTAATTATTATTTTTATTTTTCTCTTTATCTCTTTCCAATCATTATTCATATTTATTTTAGGGAAAATTTCAAAAACAATGAATACGCGCAATGTCCCATAAGCCTCCAAACTTATCGAAATATCAATTAGACGTCTGAATTTGTCACTCCGTTAACAATTATGCCTCTGCCGTCAATTTTTTGCCATGTACAAACGGCAAACGCTGACGTGGCACCCTACGTTTGCAAATAGGCCTCCAAACTTGGGCCGTTCGGCTAAATAAGCCAAGTGGTTTTTTTTTTCCTTATTCAAATTTTTTTCACATCACTTGGCTTATTGTCAATTTTTTTGGGGATTATTGCATCCTCACAATAAGAGGAATCTAAAAGGTAAAAATTTTTGACTGAAATCCAATTTTTATTGAATAAAGACGAAAATAAGCCAATGAGCCAATTTTTTGTCTTTATTCAAAAAAAATTAGATTTTGATAAAAAAAATTTACTTTTTAGATTTCTCTTGTCGTGAGGATGCAATAATCTCCAAAAAATTGATAATAAGCCAAGTGATATGAAAAAAATTTGAACAAGGACAAAAAATAAGCCACTTTGGCTTATTTAAAAGAACAACGCCGAGTTTTTCCCTCTGAACTTTAACACCCTCCAATTTACACCTTACCAAAACGACATTTTGCCATGTTTAAACAATAAAAATAAAAAATTCCCAAATCTGAGTTGCCTTCTCTCTCTCCCCACCATTACCACCTCCCCATGCACCACCACCATCTTCCCGCCCTCACCACCATGTACAAACATTGTTTTTTTTTTTTTTTTTAAGTGGCAAAATGACGTCGTTTTGGTAAGGTTTCTAAAGCTTGGAGGCCTATTTGTAAATATAGGGTGCCACGTCAGCGTTTGCCGTTTGTACATGGCAAAAAATTGACGGCAGAGGCATAATTGTTAACGGAGTAGCAAGTTCAGAGGTCGAATTGATATTTCGATAAGTTTGGAGGCTTATGGGACATTGCGCGTATTCATTGGAGATTTTTTTGAAATTTTCTCTTTATTTAATTGAAATTATGCTCCATTTCGATAATTTGGCCCTGCAAATGAACTTGCCCCAAGAATGGAGCACTTTTCAGTATTCACTAAGATCATAAATGTGTTTTTTCCTTTTAACTCTATGATTAAGCTACACATTAACAAATTTCATCCGCTTTTCACAGATATTGAACGTTTTTTTTGCCATTAAATAGCTGCCTAAAGGTACTCGTTAGTTCGTTGTATTACTAATGCATTTAAGTATTTTTAGTGATCTCCCTCTGTCCCAAAATTTTCGTCCAATTGGATTATCACTTTTTGAATGAAAGATGCGTTGAGCGGGGCAGAGCAACCGCTTTTCTTGTCAATTGACGGCTCGAATCTTAATCGAGTAATGGATAGTTCAAATTTGTATATGCTCAAATTCGATCAGAGCCTTCCGTACCAAGATGAATAGCTGAATCGACCGCTCTACACTCGCTCAACAAGGAGCTGCTCGGCAGCATCCCCAAATCCATCACTTTTTGCTATTCTAAAAATATTGTTCCAAGTCGAAAAGTGATTGGCAAAAAGAAATGAGTTTACTTTTTTACCCTTACTTTTTTAAATGAAAAACATGCAATTCAATGATGACGTTTTGAAGGATAAAAATATAAAATAAAAAATATGACAAGTGCAATAATGGCGATCCCCTAATAAGTTGGAATTTCCAGTAAATTTGGACCCTGGAAGTAGTACTAATATACTAAGAAATTTTCTAAACTCATTTGGTGCGACCGTACCAAGGAAATATTAAAGAAAGACTGCTTTACATTTCCATTTCTCAAAATTTTATCTCCGTGATCTCGTTTATGTCTGTGTACATTCTCGCCCACGGTAATTGATGGGCTTGGCCATGATGCTCCCTACGATAGCCGCCGTGGTCCTCTGTTTTACGGCAGTCACCGCCGAGAACCTCAGGACTTTCACCGCGATGTACGGGCCATTCGATTCGAGCATTTCTGATAAATTCCAGTTCGAGGGCGCAGCTGGCATCCTCGACAACTCCACACTCCAATTGACCCAGGTCTTTTTCAGCAGGCCTCAAAGTACCGAGTTACCATTTACGTTCCCCCTGCCAGTGAATCAAAGCGGACGAGTGATGTTGAACCAATCATTCAAATTGTGGGAACAAGGTTACAACAAAACCTCAGACAGGATTGCCTCGTTCAACTCCTCCTTCCTCTTCAACATCGACCCGTTTTTCGGTCATTCCATGGGCGAAGGGCTGGCCTTCATCATGGCCCCGAACACGTCTCTTCCGTCAAACAGTTCCGGCCAATATCTGGGCCTGACCAACTACGACACCGACGGCCACCCTGAAAACCGATTATTTGCCGTCGAGCTCGACAACGTCAAGCAGGATTTTGATCCGGATGCTAACCACGTGGGACTTAATATAAACAGCATCATATCAAATGTTACTGCCTCTTTGACCCCATTCAAAATTGAAATCGCTTCAATTAACGAGTCCAGCTGGTTTTACAATGTCTGGGTCCAGTACGACGGGGTCAATAAGTTCATTGAGGTGTACATTGCACAACAAGCCGAGCTTGATGGAGAGACGCCCCCGCGACCCAGTACACCTATCTTGAAATCGAATCTTGACTTGGGCGCAGTTTTGAATCAGTACTCATACTTTGGTTTCTCGGGATCGACTGGGTTTGGTTCGCAGTTAAACGGTATCTTTAGGTGGAACTTGACGGTGGACTCCTATCCGGAGGATGTCATCTCTCTGGAGGCTCCTCAGGCTTTGGCTCCCGCTCCCGCTCCCGCTCCCGCTCCCGCCACTCTGGAGGAAAAACATCGTTCGTCGGAAAAGACTCTCCTTATAGTTGGTGTCGGGGTTCCACTGTTGGTGATGGGGGCCGCACTGACGGTGTATTACAACCTATGCAAGAAGCGATCAGTGGTTCATTCTCAGTCCAACATCTTACTAGGGGCCTTGAAGAGATTGCCAGGAACCCCAAGGGAGTTCCAATTCAAGGATCTGAAGAAGGCGACCAACAACTTTGACGAGAAGAACAAATTGGGCCAGGGTGGTTTCGGCGTAGTGTATCGAGGCCATCTAAAGAATGAAAATCTGGAGGTTGCCGTCAAGAGGTTTTCCAGGGAAACTGTAAAGGGTCAGGATGACTTCTTGGCAGAGCTTACCATCATCAATCGTCTCCGTCACAAACACCTCGTCCCACTGCTTGGTATTGTCATTTTTCAAGTTTTAACTTTCTCTTCTTCATTTTGCTTCTTGCCCTCTTCGTATGGTAGTAGTGATTTACGGCATTGACTTGTAGTTTAATGTTTCATTCAATCGAAACGTTGATCTGACAGTCCATGAGACATAGTATTTATTACAACAGATAAGGTCTTAAGGGAGCAATTATTTTTGAATCGAAAGCATAATTTTTGGTTGCAAAAAACTTTTCCTAACTATTTTACTAAATCGATTGTTAAAGGGTCAGCTGAAAAAGTAAAAAAAAAAAAAAAAAGGGAATTGGGTGACCATATTCTGAATTTTCCCAATGATTTGCTTTCAGTGCCAAAATTTGGTTCCTAAGGGCATCCAAATTCGTTCCTATTGACTAGTTCATTTCTAATTAAGAACTTACAATTTATCTTTCAATAAATATGGTCTCCAAATGGATTACTTTATGAGAAGTATTCCGAATTAAACCACATCATTTTGATGCTGAGATAGCGTATTCGGTAGCTAAAACATTAATTTGGTAGACAAAATATTTGCTTTATGAACCATATTGAAGAGTATTATTCTCTCTCTCTCTCTCTCTCTCTCTCTCTCTCTCTCTCTCTCTTATGTGACAGGATGGTGTCACAAGGAAGGGGAGCTGCTATGACTACATGCCTAATGGTAGCCTCGACACACACCTATTCCCCAGAACACCAGACAACAAGCCACTAAGCTGGGATTTGCGTTACCAGATCATCTCAGGGGTGGCCTTAGCCCTGCACTATCTCCACAACGAGTACGACCAGAAAGTCATCCACCGGGATATCAAGTCCAGCAATATCATGCTAGACTCCAACTTCAACGCCCGACTTGGGGATTTCGGCCTCGCTCGTGCTCTGGACAAGGAGAAGACATCGTACACGGAGGCCAGGGGCGTGGTCGGCACACTAGGCTACATTGCACCTGAATGCTTCCACACAGGCAAGGCCACCCAGCAGTCCGACGTCTATGCGTTCGGTATAGTCTTGTTGGAAATAGTTTGTGGTTTGCGACCTGGAACAATGATCGAGGAGTTTGTCTTCTTGGTTGACTGGGTGTGGTCCTTGCACCGTGAAGGCCGGATATTAGATGCTATAGAAGAGCGGCTAGAAGATGAGTATGTCGTTGAGGAAGCTGAGAAAATGCTGATTTTGGCTTTGGCATGTTGTCAACCGATGGCAAGCGAAAGGCCAAGAACTGAAGGAATTGTTCAAATCATATCCGGTTTAGCACCGGTGCCCTATGTGCCACCATTCAAACCAACCTTCGTATGGCCGTTGATGCCCTCTGTGGAAGACGATGATATCAGTAGCTCGGCCATGCGCCCGATGGAGACAAGGCCCTTTCGAACAACCCATTCGGTATTAGGCTTTACCCCGGAATGCATCAGCCGAGAGCTCTGTGCCAATGACAAATTCAAGACTGTGTAGTTAATTTCTTTTCTCATAATACCAAGTATTTTTCCTCTTAAAATTTCAACAACGTTATAATGATCATAAGTGAGTACTGTAGTCTTGTTAGTGGTTCTCATCTTCGAGATCTTTTTAATTAGGTGGAAACAATTTTAAAAATTTTACACTAAAGTACGTTTTTTATTGTAAAATTACATGTATTTTCTTAAAGGACTATAATTAGAAAATGAATGTATTCAAGGACGGAACCAGGATTTTATCCTAGCAGTGGCGAAATGTATTCTAAAAAAATCTAGTAGTGGCGAGACTATATAAGTTGGGCATAATTTTTTGTTTTTACATATAATAATTGCATTTTCTAAAATTCTTGTCATGGCGGTTGCCGCCACTAGACCCCCCTAATCCCATCCTTGAATGTATTACATAGCTAGACAGTAGACAGATACAAAACACGCTTCACTTGTATCAGACACGCCGACGTGGTTATCGTGCATGGAGATACTACACATTGTATCTGTGTGGAATGTGAATGTCCTCATGAGCATCGTAAATGCATGTGATCCAACCATTTTCGGGAACTTTTAAAATTTACGAACACACAAGCAAATCTATAGGAAAGAGAATAAATTATATACACCAGCGGAGTAAACATTAGTTTCTTCCAAATCAACTACATTGTGCCATGTCGTTGAAACAGTGGTCCCAATTAATAGAACATGGCAATGTCATGCAGCGTAATTGATTTGGAGAAAACAAATGTTTATACTGTTGGTCTAAATAATTTAATCTCTATAGGAATTTAATTTTGTAAACACTCTTTTCTTTTCTTTTTTGTCTTTTAGAGGATAATTAAATTTATGGAACAGCCCTTGAAATTTGTAAAAAGTGTGTGCATTCAGGAACTGTTTCGTAAATTCACCCACTATAAGACGAAAAAAGAATTGTTTGCATCACTTAGATGAGTGTAGAAATCAATTTCCAATCTATATATCATAAGAGTGGAATGTGGCGACATGGTTCATGCTTATGAAAATCTTTACCCAAAAAAGTGTTATCTATAGAATTTTTAAAATTTGAAATTTGCAAGGAAATTGTTTACTAACTTTTATACAATCGTAGTAATGAAGCATCCCTAAATTATGGGTAACATATAAAATCTTAAAATTTTTTTTATATTGATTATGAGATTTTAATTGTTTCACCATTCTCTTCGGAGAGATTGAGAGTTAGGTTCCTCTCTCTACAATTTGCTTGTTTGTTATTCTCTTCCCATTCAGCTTTTCGTAATTTGTTGTATGAAATGGGCTACTTAATATTAATACTGGGAAAATGCTACTGGCCTGTACAACAACCCTGCACAGACAGCGTGTACAACGCACTTTTAGATAAGTCTCGGGTCCAACAAAGATAATCGAAGCCACTCATTTTGTTTAAAATATTTTATTTAGGGTCTTCGTAAAAAATCAGCTTCATCCAATACCATTAAGGGTGTTTACGAATTGTTCATATTTGCTAGAATAAATTCTAAAGTAAAATTGGACGTTTACGAAATGTCTACATTTGCACCTCTCTGCAGTCCTGGCAGACAAGCCAAATTCTTCTACGAAGAGTGCGGCAAGTGAAAAGAAATAGTTTTATTTCTCTTTTTGTTATGGTGCAAATCTGTAATTCTTTTGTAGTTCTGGGTTGAGTTGTATACCGTTGAGAAGTTAGTTATCCAGGTCATCAATCTGTGCTCTCTGAGTTTTGACCAATGAGAGTGAGTCAATTCCGGAGTATATAAGGGTGTGTTTCTTCTCTCTCTGTATCGAAAAACAACAGAATGATTATGAGAACAATTTCTACTTTCTCTCTCTGAGTTTCTGTTTACACCCATTTTTGGCCAAAATGAGAAAGAGAATAAAAGAATGGCCTTCGAGGTAGTTTCAGGCCTTGAGAAGTCTTATAAATCAGTCACCAGCAGAATTGGGCCTTTGGAAGAATTTAAAGTGGCCATAACTAGGCCAAATTAAGTTTGGCAAGGCAGGAGAGAGTTTGAAAATTGATTAGGCCACATTAATGTTTGGAGCATGGCCTAATTAGTCAAGGCCCAAATTGATTTTCAAATCTAGGCCCATAGTCAGGCCTTGGTCCAACTAATCAAAGCCCAGACTAGTTTTTCAGGCCTATCTTGCCCAATAAGGCCAAGATTCATTTTTCAGGTCTGGGCCCAATTTTTTAGATTTATTAGGCCTAAAACTGACCAAGTCAAAAAGGCCATATAAGCTGCTTAGTCATGCTTAGGAAGCAAGCTGCTCACAAGCAGCTCAAAGGCCTAGAAGCTTCTCCCTAGCAAGCTGCTCAAGCAGCTCAACCAGGCCTGTATTTTTTGGCCTTGGTGGGCCCAAATATCCCTTTTTTACAAGCATCCATGCACGCAAGCAGCTCAGCCAGACCAAGGACACGTGGCAGCCATGCATGGAAACATCCCAAGCAGCTCACAAGCAGCTCAGGCCTGCACAAGCAGCTCAAAGGCCTAGAATGTTCTTGCTGTGCAGACCTGGGTAAGCTGCTTACAAGCAGCTCAAGGTCTGAGTGGACCCCATCCTTCAGCATAAAGCAAGGCAGGTGGCGCACATGCAGCCCTTGGAGCTGCTGGTGAATGATTCATGCAAACCTACGTAAGCTGCTCACAAGCAGCTCATCCAGGTCTGGTTGATCCTTAGTTTCTGGATCCTTCTTCCGTGAGAGATCAACCTCAGAGGATTTAGAAGGCCCACAAATTATGCAAGATCCAATAAAATGATAAGAAAGGCCTGGTGAAGTATTGGTCTGCAGCTGTGGTGAGCCCGGAATTGGCCTGGATACTGCAGGAACTGAAATTTTCTTTGCCCTTTTTCAAAGTTTTATACAAAGAAGAAGGATTTTTCAGGCCTTTGCCCTTTTCTTGGAGTAAAAGGAACGTTTTGTTCAGGGAGCAGCCCCTCATTGGAGCATTTCGAAGCTGCTCAAGCCTAAGCCTTTACCAGGAGGACACTTGGCAGCCAGGCATGAAGGCCTGTGGAAGCAGCTCAAGCAGCTCAAGGCCTAGAACATCTGCCTATAAATACCAGAGTTGAAGGCCTTGGCAAAGGTCCCCAACCAATCAAGCCCCCAGCTTACTCAATTTACATTTCAATTATCTTTTATCTTTTGGTCCCCGACCATACAAGCCCAGCGCTTATGCAATTTACATTTCAATAATCTTTATATTTCTAGCATATATTTTTATCTTTAGGTCCACGACCATCAAGCCCCCGGCTTACCCAATTTACCTTTCAATTGTCTTTCAACTATTTTTATCTTTAGGTCCACGACCATCAAAGCCCACGGCTTATCCAATTTATCTTTCACTTATCTTTAATTTCCCGTTCAATCTAGCCAAGCCTCGATTTTATTTCATTTCCTTTTAATCAGACTTTGTTAAACCGTTAATAAAGTCCTTTTATTTCTGTTTTAGGCCTTACTCTGCCTTTCTTTCCATTTTTCACACGATTAGGAAATTTTAAGTCCTTAGCCCGCAAAGGCAAACCACGAACCACAAACGGCCTCACCCCTTAGGTCGTACGCAATGGTCTATATGAAGTCAGATTGAGGTATCCAGGCCTTGATACAATCTGGGCAGCAAACCTGCCCTGGCACGCCCGCATCAGGCCTAGAACTGCACTACTCGTTGTTCCTAGGCCAATTTTTACTTTTCGGAAATAAACAGTTTCATCTTCTCGAATTTTGTCAGATCATTTACATAAACAACCTACTCAGCAAGTTCTATTATGATTAGTTCGAATTATTGAGGTGAGTACATAGCGAAACCCAGAAAACCATCCCTACTAATAATCCAGTTGTGCTACAATGTGAGCGGGTCTCACACTTAATGGGTGAGAATTTTGTGTAATTGTATGTGTAAGTGCTCGTGGTTGTAGACTTATTGCAAATAATATCGTTGAGAGTTTAATAGGACAAATAAGATTAGAATGAAGGAATATACGTACATACTGAGTCCTTCTTCATTGGTGCTCGGGCCACCATTTGGAATTGCTTAGGCCAATGTCAATGTTCACCCTTGAAATTGATTTGTGTGGGAATTTTGAGTGCTCTTTTTAGGGCAAATTTTGGTAGTCGTCCCTCTAGTTTTATGGTTGTCTTAATTTCGTACTTCTAGTTTTAATTGCTACTAAATAAACCTTATAGTTTGTTTTTCATTCCAAATTGGTAAAATCGTTAACATCGTTAATGAAACTAATAGAAACATACGATTAAAATCAAGCGCTCCAATTTTCAATCCGGTTGAACCAGTGTGAAGATCTTATTTTTTTAATTATTTTATCCTGGATGATCGTATTGAATTTTTGACTCTGAGGATTTTCAACGAGCACTCAAAGACTCCTTATTTATTTTCAGGGCTCTCTTAGGGTGCTTATTGAAAGGTCTTAGAGCCAAAAATCTATTATGACCATTTAAGATAAAATGATCAGAAAAATAAGATTTTTGCACCGATTCAAACGGATTAAAAATTGGAACACTTATTTTTTTACACCGTTTATGGATTAAAAAATGTAGTTAAAAAATTAAGTGTTCCAATTTTTAATCTGTTTAAATCGGTGCGAGGAATATAAATATTTGCTATGTTTTGAACTTTTTCAATACCAACCCCCAATCAATATATAAACCCAATCAATCACCGGAAAGCAATAAATATAAGAATACCAAGATATACGTGGAAAACCCTAAACAGAAAAAAATCACAGGAATGAATCAAACACTATAAACATTGTGTAGTTACAAGTAATCTTACCCTACGATTTGAATCCTCACAATCGAACCTAAGACCTACTTGCCGAATCTACGTTTACCACACCCAGTTGTTTACATCCTAAAATATGCCACCCAATAGGAAAGTTACACGTGGCACCAAATAGTGTGTTGACCAATCAGAACACATCCTGATTGAACCCGAGATACAGAGGATTGCGGGGTTTAATGGTGATGTTGTTTTAGTACTATACGGTATCGTTTTGATTGGAACCGACGGCGTTTTAGACTATAATTAAGGATGGTTTTAAAAGCAGTTTGATTTAAACCGTTGATTGATCTTTGGAAACATCGAACGGTACGTTTAGTTTATAATGAATGGTGGACATGATTGCAGGGGATTATTCTGAGCCAAACACTAACCCACGTTGCTTGGAAGTAGGAACCGTTATTTAAGCATGAAGCCACGAATACCATCATCGAAGCATGCAGGGGGAAAAGAATTCTAGAAATAACAAGGTAACCGTTCGAAGACCCCTCTCAGCCGAGTTATACGGCCAATGTGGATATCAATCGAAGACGTGGGGGTCGAAGGCAAATTCAGCGTCTATAAATAGAAGAAGCAAGTGAAGAGAAGGACACACAAAAAATCCATATCATCTGACAATTCATACAAAATGATTGCTCAGAGATCTATCTTAGATTAGTTTTTTAGTTTAGAGTAGGGTCTTTTTTGTAAGTTGAAGGCTTATTTGCATGTAAGATTACTTTCGATTAAATTCAAGTTTTCTTATTTCCTTTAAGTTTTTTCTTACCTAAGAATAGTTGTTTGCAAGTTCGCTTTTGATTAAATTCAGTGTGCTTGCATTTCTTTATTATTCTTGATAGAATCTTAAGAGTGTTTGTATACAAACTTACCTTTGATTAGATTCAGGTTTGTTTGTGTTCAATCATCTTTTCTGATTTCGAAGCACGTCAATCTTTTATTTGGTTGATACCTTAAGGAAAAATCCTCTTAGTTGAGGTAATCGGACGGATAACACAATTGCCTGATTGAAATTAGTTGTTTCAAATCATTTTGAAAAGAGTAATTTCTTCTTTGAAGTTATTTCTTTTCTGGCACGCCCGCACACAATTATTTGTCGATTGATTTGAGTTAATTCAGCCCAAACACCAGTGCTTAACCGCCGCTGCCTTGAATTCACAAGTCTTCCGTTTGCCTCCCGAAAATCCACCGAAATACTTTAACTTGCTTAGGAATCCTCTTGGGGCTTTTCTCAAATAAATTGAAGAAGATACTGAATTTTTTTGAAGATGTCTTGTATGCTCAATGATTCATCGATCCCATTTTACTCCAAAATACACAAGAAAAAATGGGGCAAATTGAGTAGGAGGACATACTATAAGGGTTTTTGTTATGATAAGGACATAAATATTTTCCTGTAAAGTCTAAAGAATATTTTGCCTAGGATTTACAAAAAACCGCCTCCCAAGGTTGACCGGCGTTGAAAGTGCCTAAAAATTCTAAGGTATCCTATGAAAGTGCTTAAAATCCTAGGGTACCTTATGAAAGTGCAACAAGGTCGAAAAACACGAAAAAGACATTTTTTGTTAGCCAAACAAGGCCATTGTCTCATTAAAAGCAATTTTGTCTTTTCACGGACTTTAAACTCTAAAATATTTTTATTAATGAACTCTACACATCACAGAAACTTAGGCTTCAAAGCTCCTATGAGAATGTTTCATTTGGACTTTAAACTAATATGCTATTTTTAATATTCCATTTGTGTAGACACAAATGATACGAAGTTGCTGTGTGTATTCCCTTGAAATCCAAGCCTCACAGCCTCGTATCTATATAGCCACCTTGATTTTTGACTGGTATATTCCATAAAGTTGCCATATACCGAAAACACGATTTCCTGGATTTTACTTTCCTTTTGCTAAGAGTCAAAACCCTTGATTGCATATCTCTTAATTACACAACACTGATTTCCTTTCACTTCTTAAACAAACACTCTAAAAATAATAAAAAATAAAATACAACTCGATAAATGAGGATACAAATAAATATGTATTTTGTAAATGAAACTAGTGTATGCCCGTACCTGAAGGCACGGCTCAAACAATCGACACACACAAATTACGTATAACATCACGACCCTATTAAACGATTCCAACTGAGACCATATTCGTTGACTTTGTTAATTTCAGTTAGCAAATAAAAAATAAATCCACAACCATTGTTGGTTATTACCTTGGGCAATGATTGTTTTGTTTCTGATTGAATACTTTAGCTTTCGGATAAAAGTAGCAACTACATTGAATAACTTGAATTAGTGAATAATGGGTGTTCAAATAAAAGAATAAATAAATTACCGTGAGACAATTATAGTAAGAGAGAATGTACCATTAGCAATATTTTTTTCCATCGAAATGGTAATGCATGCTTTATGTAGACACCCCAATCTGATCTCTCAGTCATTTGGTCTCTTTTCAATTTATTTCTGTTCAGTTTCTTGTTCCCCCAATGATGAATCAGGTCGAGAACAGTTTTGATTGAAATGGTTTTGAGTTTGGTGAATGTGGAACCCTTCCCTTAACCCCAGAACCATTTGAGCCCAGCTTTGACTATGGGTTTGACCTTCGCGCGATTCACTGAGACACTCGCGCGATGCTTCACTTGCCAGGTGGTGGTCAAAGTCAAACTTTGACTGATTGACCATCGCGGGGAAGTTAGAACCTTCGCGCGACGGTTCCACTCCATCGCGCGATGGTCGACACCTGTCGTATCCAGCTGGATTTTGTGATGATGAAGCGCCTGCAGGGCCATGTGACCCCGTTCCATCAACTGAACGGCGTTTGCTCGGCCATCCTTGCACCACCTAAACCCCCACTCTCCCATCAACTTAAACCCCACTCCTCTACCAAGGGATTGCTGCCAGCATTGTTGGCTGGCTGCCTAGCCATGTTTGCCACCAACAAGCTCCTTCTTTCCCTATAAATAACCCCCCATTGATCTCTTTCAAAGGGTTACCAAAAAAATCCCAAAGGAAAGAACAAGAGTCACAATCTTGATCTTCCCTCTCAATCAAAAACTACTATCACTTTCTCCCTTGTCAAAGGCATACCACCTCACTCAAACCATTCTCAAGCAAAGGTATAACTTTCAACCTTTACTGTCTTGATCCCTGAGGGGGGCTGACAGGGTCGGGACTGGTAATCAATATCAGCTTCTGACCCCAAAGCCAGCAAATTTACAAGATGCTGTGAACATGAGAACCCACGCGCGATGAACCCACATAATCGCGCGACGCTTCTAGCTCGTGCGATATGGTTCTCGTGGGGATGGGTCTCTTGTTCTGATCCAGTTTATATGATTTCATATTTCCATGTTTAATCATATTTGATATATCTCACTGTCTTGCATGTTAAAATCAGTAGATTAGTGTATTTTGCTTTCCTTGTTCATGTTGGAATGCCCCTGGGTAGCTTCTGAATATGTCTCAGAGCCCAGGCATGCAAAGCAATTCCTGGATGTCCAGTCAGAACAATCGCGCGATGATGTGACTCCATCGCGCGATGGTTTAATCATTTCCAGTGATTGCCCTTGTATGGGCAGCTAGGCCTTTGGTCTCTGTTTTTATCACCCTCACTGTTTAAGGGTTGTGTGTTATTCTTACTCAGTCAGATTGTAATAAGTAGTTACTTCCAGTATATATAAACTGCTTGGTTTGTCCTGGGTGTGCACTGGTCCTTCCAGAGCCCAGAAGGAGATAAAATTGAATCTGTAAAAGGATGTTGACACTCGCGCGATGGTATGGGTGTGTCGCGCGATGGTGTGACTTGCATGTTCCCATTTTCTGCATGCAAGTTGGTCACTGTTCGTGATAAATTCATACCCTGCACTGTTTTGGCATCCAAAAAGCAGGTTTCAGTTTTATCTCATTTATTTCATCCATGCATGCTATCTACCACACCTTGCAAACGTGTTACAGTTTTAAATCCCCGATTAACTGTTCCCCCGCCCTAATTGGCTAAAAAAATGATTAATTAAACAGAATCGCGAAATAAACATTTTCACAAATGCCTAAGTAGAGACCGATCTCCGGATTGGGCGAGAGGGGTGCCATAAAACCCTTCCCCTCTCGTAACCTGGCTCCCGAACCCAGATATGGTTATGACGGACTGGTTCCTTAACTTTTTCAAATCAAACAGCGTGGCAAGTGCTTCGAAATACGGTTCCTTGGGTGTTGGACCTTCAAACCCAAGTGGCGACTCTGTATTTTTCGCGAGCGCTTGACGTCCAGCTTTCAAAGCGCTCCCGCGAACCGGCAGCATCTCTCCTTTCTCAAAAGGGTGGGGAACGGAATCCCTTCCCTCGGAGGAGATGGAAAGAGTCGGGGCAATTCGCATTGCCCACAGTGGCGACTCTGCTGGGGATCGAACCAATATTGATCTATACTTAGATTTTAATACGCTCGAGAACAATCCCACAAAAGTCTGTCAAAATAGTGAGCTTCGCGCTGCTAAAGAAAGGATTGGTGATTTAACAGGACCTCGTGTCCGGCCATCCAATCTGGGACTTTTCCGATTGTTCTCCCGCGTAGTTTCTTCTAAATATTGATTGAATAAAGAGAGCCAAATTTGAAAAGGCATTTGCGAATTTGCGATTCTGTTCCATTAATCAACTTTTTGGCATTCTCATTTGCATCGATGTGGGATAAGTCTCGTTGGATCGTTTTGGCAATCCGGCACGGTTTACCGGAGCCCGGGGACCCCGAATGACTAACAACCTTCGACGATGATGAGTCATTCTACCGTTCGACCGTTGCTCTGCGGTTACGCGGGCAGCGGGAGGTATATCTTGGCTCTAGTCCGAGGAACCTGATTCAAGCCAAAACCAGCCTTTGCATATACAAAGCACTAGCACTCTCCAAATTAGGACAGGTACCTACAGGGTAGGATTACTTGCATCTAACCCCCTATACTGTCAACGTGTTACTGCTTTCCCTATCGCATGCACTGTTCATACATGCATACCGTTTTGCGTAGAAGCATGTTTAGGGCGGCTCCTAGGTTCTCTCTCCTTCAAGTCTGTCTTATGTTTATTAGGACCTTACCATGGCCCGATGAGGAGTCGTGCATCTCGATGGTGCACGTTGTCAATTCTCAAGTTCCTTGAATCAATTAAACCTTGGGAAATCAAGACCTTCTAAAGCCTTTGGCTAAATTACCCAATCGAAGTTTCAAACAGAAAACGAGGAACAAAACGGGAAAGATACCGCGATGCTTACACCATTTTGGTTATCATGCGAAGCATGTACACCATTTCGGTTACGGCACTGTGCTGCCTATGCCTCCCCGGTTATAGCATCGTGCCTATCTACACCAAGTTGTTCCGAGTTCAAAAGTTGAAACTTTCGAAGCGGAATAAACCAAAATCTTTAGACTGCTTTGACATCTCTTTGCTTAAATTGATACAAAAAGGATACACCATGAAAAGATTTCTGAGGATCACTGGTAATGTCCAAAAGTCATAAGACAGACTTGTCTGCTAGTACTAGAGTCTAAGGGCGACACTGACGACGGTGACTGTGTTTTCGCTTTAGTCTTTTATTTAGATTAAAGTTTCTGCAGGGCCCTCATTAGCCTTTTCTCACTTTCTGCAAGCAAAGGTTCTGAATCATTGCACCGCCAAGGAAAGTATCGAGGCAGAAAACCAAACCCACTTGGGAACGTCTGCACCGGAATCCGATTCAGAGACTAGTCAGATTGCAAGCCCAGTCAGTCACAACGGAAGACTCCCCGCGTTCTCTGCTTGCTACCCTGCAGTCAGCATCTTCTCCGATCCTCGAAGAAACAAACTCTCCGGAATCACCTACCCTCTCCTCTGCATCAAGCACCTCTGGGCCAACGGTCATGGCAGATCAACCACAACCACTCTCTCTGGAAACCATGCTCATGAACATCCAGGCTAGTATTGCTGTCATACAACAAAGGGCTGCTCAGACGGATGCTAACATGACCCGCTTGAATGACCTCTTTAACACTCGTCTTCCTCCAACTGTTCAAGAGGAGGGCGAGGCCGAAGAGGATGTGCACGAGCAACCCATCATGGTCGAAGATCCGGACCATCCAGGGCGTCTGGTCGCCTTGGTCAACACTCAGGGCACTCGGAATCCCATTCAGAATCCAGGCATCACTGCTGTTAGGACTGTTCAACACCCTGACATGACTGCTCTCGTCGCCAAGATGGCCAAGCTGGAAGAATCTGTTTCAAAGTCCGAAAAACTCAGTGCCGGAGGGATCGACTTGGACCGTCTCTGTCTTTATCCCAATGCCAAGCTTCCTGACAAGTTCAAAATGCCCGACATAGCCAAGTTCGATGGCACTGGCGATCCTAAAACCCATCTCTATGGTTACCATGCTGCCATGAAGCTACTATCTGTTGAGCCCGAGGCCATGTCTCAGCTGTTTCCTCAAACCCTCTCGGGCCCCGCTTTCCATTGGTTTCTGTCACTCGACATTGCCAAGCGAAGGACTTGGGAGGACATCGGGGCTGCGTTTATTTCGCAGTATAGCTACAACTCCCAGCTCAAGATGACTACTCGGGAGTTGGAATCCACCAAGATGGACGCTAAGGAATCCTTCGCGGATTTCGTCAAGAGATGGAGGGCTAAAGCCGCTCAAATGACTGACCGCCCGAGCGAGAGAGATCAGCTCCGTATCATCTCCCGCAATCTCCAGCCAGACTATGCTAGGCACTTGGTCCTCGTTCAAGCATCCTCCAATTTTGACACCTTCTTCGACTCTGGCCTGGCCATCGAAGATGCATTGCAGAGTGGGATTCTGTCAAAGGGAGAATCGTCCAATCCATCAAAGTCAAAGCCTCGGGCATATTCTGGAAATACTAATGCACTGTTTGGGGGAGGGACTTACTCCAATACCGCAACCAGTGGTACCAATGCCTCTTCCTCGAAAGCCGCCAACCAAATTGCCGAGGTCCATCAGGTTCAAACTCCGCAGAACAACCGACCGCGTAACCAACCTCGTAGTTTCTCCGCTTTTGAAGCACCACTATCTTCAGTCATGGAGAAACTGATCCAATCAGGACATCTGAAGCTCCTCGATCCAACTCCTCTACCTAAGAAGCCTTCTCCCAACTTCAAAGCCAATCTCTACTGTGCTTATCACCAAGGGCCCGGCCATCTTACCGATTCTTGCTTTCGCCTCCGACATGCGATTCAGGATCTCATAGATGAAGGGACTCTTCATGCTCCACCACCGGCACCGCAAAAACCCAACATCCTCGCCAATTCTATGCCAAACCACAGCAATGCTCCGCGCATTAACCAGATATCCATCAGCCCCACTGATATATCTCTCAGCTCCACTATATTCAACCCCACCGACCATATAACCTCAACGAATCAACCTAGGCCAATTGTGCCTATCCCCTCTCAGTCTGAGGCCGAGATTTCTTATATCCGCTCCGAGGAAGGACAGTCGTCCAATTTCAATGAGCCCTCTGCGCGTCTACAGAACGGAGCGTTCGTATTTAACACTTCTATTGGTGACCTATTCCACCAGCCTATGCCTGCTGTGCAGCTCCACTCTGCCTCTACCATGGATAATCCGTACTTCAACGTGACGGATCCGAGCTCCTCCCTAAGTCTGTTGGACCACTTTAGAGCTGCTATTCCCCCTCAACCAGAGCAACAACTTGACATGCAAGCTGTAGGGTGGGCTATAGCTGATAATGATGACTATGCCACTCCCATAATCAATGAATGGACGGAGCTGGAATTAGAAGGATTCCCACCTAATCCTGAAGACATTCCCTTTGACCACATCTGGTATGATGCTTGGATGGCCAATTACGAGGCAGCCATGGTTGATCCTTTGGACGGATTCTCGTTGGACATGCTCTTCCAACAACCTCAGCCTGTTTTGCTTGAGGAGGAGTATTATTGGGACCCCGAGCCTGCTTGGCAATTTCCATTAGGATTTGACCCTAATCCTCTCCAGGGTTACGCTCTGCCCAGCCATGAAATCCAGTATTTAGAGGAGGATCTCATTCAGGATGAAACCCGCGTCCTAGGGGAATGTTTCTTCCCTTCCACTCTTGACAGGTTGGTTAACTCGGTGGCTGATCCCGAGTATGATCCTACGTTCTTCATCGTCGACGAAAACCTTCCGCGCCCTGTTGTGCCTTCCCCTCCTGAAGAGGACTGCAGCATCATGGTTACGGACCTTGTGCCGCCAGCTGATCTTTGGGATGTCAATGATGTAGTCAACATCCAGGTTGGGTCCGAGGTTTGGACTGTCAATCGCTCCCTTGCTGATGGAGGGCTGTGGGATGTCCCTTTCGTCGCTAGTACAGAACCAATCCAAGAAGCTATAGCTGTTGGGGATCCGGACTTTTGGGATTCACTCTTGATCAAAGATCTGACTGAGGATTTGGGTTTGAACATGGAAGTGCCTGTGGCCCCTACGACCTCCGACAAGGGGAAGCGCAAATTGGGAGAAGTCCCTGTTGATCTATGGGACGATAGTCAAGACCCTCAAATGGTACCCTCTTTAGAGAACGTTCTTAATGTTACAAGAAGTGGGCGAGTCTTTCAGCCTGCTAATCTGCAAGCGGGAAGTTCGTCCAACTCTTCTAACCGGAAGAACGAACCTCCTATTTTCTCAAGGTCTGTACCATTTGAGGTACCAGTTAATGCCCCAAGCGACGACATGATTCAAAAGCAATTGGAGCGGATTCCCGCTGCCATATCACTCTGGGGACTAATCTGTTCCTCCCGGGAGCATCGTCAGAAGTTCTGCCACACTCTCTCTCGTCTTGAGATCCGACCAGACGTCACGCCTGAAGCGATGATTTCCCTTATCCTCCCACCTGCCTCTAAGCATACCGTGGTTTTCACCGATAAGGATCTGCCGCTTGAAGGAGTTGACCACAATCGACCCTTGCATATCACTGTCAAGTGCCGAGGACTTTGGGTTCCAACCGTTCTTATCGATAACGGCTCGGCAATCAATGTTTGCCCTTTGAGGGTGGCTCACCGTTTGGGACTAACTAAGAAGGACTTTGCACCTTCCAGCATGGCCGTTAAGGCATACGACAGCACACGTCGTCTAGTTGAAGGCACACTCGTGCTCACTCTCGATGCAGAGGGATTCAAAATGGATGTCGAGTTCCATGTGGTCGACATTCCAGCCTCGTTCAATCTCTTGCTAGGAAGACCATGGCTTCACAGATCTGACATCATGGCTGTTCCATCCACTCTTCATCAGAAAGTCATGCTGGGACTTCCCACTGGGACTTTGATTATCTGCGGGGATTCAGGCATTCGCCCGCTCGAGAAGGACGGCACACCTGTTTTGGGTATCGCACACGACAACGAAGACGTCGATCTCGCGGGATTCTCTTTTGATACTTCTGGCTCGGTCATGGCCATCAACGTGGATGGGGACTTCATCATAAGCTCTGTCGCTCTGGACATTATGAGAAGGATGTCCTATCTACCTGGCCTTGGCTTAGGAATTCACCAACAAGGGATTCCGGAATTCCCTGCGTTTCCTTCCTGTGAGGGCCGCTTTGGCTTGGGATACTCTTCCTCTGCCAATGATGCCAAAAGAAGGAAATACACGGGAAAACCTCGATCCCTCTATGGTGATCCCAACAGCTACTTCGTCCGTGAAAAGGGGAATGATATCTATCGTGGGCAAGCTGAGCCCTTTATCGACTCGGTCACCGGGGAGCTGCTACCTGGTTTTGAGATCTTCGCGGATGATACTTGGTCTTCCAGTGACGAAGAGCCAGCTAGCGCGGAATTCAAGAGGAAGCTTAGCCAACCCAGGCCGAAGACTGACTGGCTGGGATCTTTCAATCAGGGGAGCTTGGAGCAGCTCTTCCGAGAATTCTCTCAAGTGGGTTTGGCCAAAGAAGCCGAGGAGGCCGAAGTGTTTATGCTCGGGCCCGACGCCCTCGAGGATCCCACCTCTCTTATCGTGGAAGCTAAGGGTAGCCTTAAAAATTGCATTTTCAAGCCGCGCCTTACTTGCATTGATGACATAGCTGAGTCCGACACTGAGTCTGTCAGGTCTTTTGAGTCTAAGTCTAGCTCTGAGTCGGAGTTTGTGCCTCTCGGCCCTCCACGTCATAGCTTTTACTTTCGAGTTCGACTCCCTTGTACTTGGCGACCCTGCAGGGTCTTATGAAATGAAGGACTCCTCTTCTGACTACTTGAATGATCTCTATATAAACTGTGTCGACCCTGACGATGAAGGGATAGATTTCGATGGGGACATCCCCAAGGAAATCCGTGCTTTCATTGAAAGGGAAGACGAAAGGCATGCTCAGCCATTAAAAGAAGAGATAATCTTAATAAACTTGAAAGATGAGAGTGATCCTCGAATGGTTCAAGTGGGCTCCACGTTAGATCCGGAGGAGCATCGTAAGTTCAAAGAGCTCCTCACTGAGTTCAGCGACATCTTTGCATGGTCTCATCAAGACATGCCCGGTATCGATCCTGAGATAGTGGAGCATCGAATCCCCCTGTTGCCCGATGCTAAGCCAGTGAAACAGAAGCTCAGACGGATGCGACCAGATTGGGTGCAGAAAATCAAGGAGGAAGTCACTAAGCAGATTGACGCTGGTTTCCTCGCAGTCTCTCAGTATCCCACTTGGGTGGCCAACATCGTCCCTGTTCCTAAGAAAAATGGCCAGATTCGTGTCTGTGTTGACTTCCGGGACTTGAACAAAGCAAGCCCCAAAGACGATTTTCCCTTGCCACACATCGATGTGCTGGTGGATAATACTGCAGGGCATGCTTTGCTCTCGTTCATGGACGGTTTCTCAGGCTACAATCAGATTCTCATGGCACCTGAAGACCGCGAGAAGACAACCTTCATCACTGAGTGGGGGACTTACTGCTATTTGGTCATGCCGTTTGGTTTGAAGAATGCTGGTCCGACTTATCAAAGAGCTGCCACGACTATTTTGCATGACATGATGCACAAAGAGGTTGAGGTCTACGTTGATGACATGATTGCCAAGTCAAAAACTCGGGAAGGGCATGTCCACGTGCTAAGGAAACTCTTCGAAAGGTTCCGCAAGTTCCGGATGCGTCTTAATCCTCAGAAGTGCACCTTCGGAGTCACAGCAGGCAAAATGCTGGGTTTCATGATCACTTCCCGTGGGATTGAAGTCGATCCGTCGAAAATCAAAGCAATACGTGACATGAAGCCACCTGAGTCTGAAAAGGGGGTGCGGAGTTTTCTGGGGAAGGTTCAGTTCATCAGCAGATTCATCGCCAAGTTAACCTTAACTTGCGAGCCGATGTTTCGACTACTCAAGAAGAATACCCCGTTCGTATGGTCAGAAAAGTGCCAAGCAGCTTTTATCTCGATCCAGGACTATCTACAGAACCCGCCTGTTCTCATGCCGCCTATACGGGGAAAACCTCTCATTCTCTACTTATCTGTGAGTTCTACGTCCATGGGATGTTTGCTAGCTCAAGAAGGGGACAAGGGAATAGAGAAAGCTATTTACTACCTGAGCAAGAAGATGGTTGGAGCCGAGGAACGCTATACCGCTTTAGAAAAGACGTGCTGGGCCCTTGTCTGGGCATCTAAGAAGTTAAGACACTACATGCTGGCTTACCCAGTGAAGTTGATTTCTAGAATGGATCCTCTCAAGTATCTATTTGAGAAACCTGCACTTACTGGTAAGTTAGCACGTTGGTTGCTTCTCTTAGCAGAATTTGATCTCGAGTATGTCACAAGAAAGTCGGTAAAGGGACGCGCCATTGCAGAATTCTTAGCTGACCATCCCGTGGACGGGCCTGAGGATTCAGATTTCGCGTTCCCAGATGAGGAAGTGCTGACAGTTGTTGAGGATGTTTGGACTCTTTACTTCGATGGGGCAGCCAATCAGAAGGGGTTCGGAATCGGGGTTTTGCTAGTCGCTCCCGATGATTCTCATATTCCGCTTGCGTTTAAGCTTAATTTCGATGTCACTAATAACCAAGCTGAATATGAGGCTTGCATTGTGGGTATGGAAGCTGCGCTCGCGCTCGGTGTTGAGAAGCTTGAAGTCATCGGGGATTCGAATCTTGTTGTGTCTCAGGCCAATGGAGACTGGAAAGTACGCGAGGAGAAACTGAAGCCTTATCATCACGACTTAGAGGGATTAATCCCTCGTTTCATTAAGGTGACTTTCACTCATGTTCCTCGGTTGAAGAACCATTTCGCTGATGCACTTGCTACCCTGGCCTCCATGGTCGAACTACCGTTAGGCGTCAAGCTCCGTCCTATCTTAATCGAGCAACGGGACCACCCCGCTCATCAATGTGTCAACGCCATCGATGATGTGGATGATGGCCTACCCTGGTACCATGACATATGGAACTTCATCGAGAGTGGTTTATACCCATCTGATGCTTCTCAAAAGGACCAAACTGCGTTAAGAAGGATTGCTGCTCATTACATCATCTGTGGAGGGAGGTTGTATAGAAGATCTCATTGTGGGATGCACAAACTCTGCGTCAACGGTGCTGAAGCTGTCAGAATTATGGAAGAAATCCACGAAGGGATTTGCGGTCCCCACATGAGCGGTGTTATGCTTGCTAGGAAGATTTTGCGTCAGGGCTACTTCTGGTCTACTATGGAATCTCAGTGTGTGGATTACGTGCGGCGATGTCACAAGTGCCAAATCCATGCTAATCTGATGCATGTACCACCTTCTAACCTATTTGGCATGACTTCGCCTTGGCCTTTCTCTGTGTGGGGCATCGATGTCATCGGCATGGTCAGACCTTCTGCTTCAAATGGTCACAGGTTTATCCTAGTAGCGATCGATTATTTCACTAAGTGGGTCGAGGCTGAATCATACAAGACCTTAACTGCAGTCCAGGTCGCTCATTTCATCAGGAAGAATATCATCTATCGATATGGAGTTCCGCAGGCGTTCGTCTCAGACAATGGGGTTCATTTCAAGGGTAGAGTTCTGGAACTCTTTGAAGAATTCAAGATCCAGATTCATCACTCGACCGTCTATCGCCCTCAGACAAATGGAGCAGTTGAAGCGGCAAACAAGAACATCGAGACCATCATCAAGAAATCTGCAGAGTCCGCCAGGGACTGGCACGAGCAGCTGCCTCTAGCTCTTTGGGGGTATCGAACGTCGATCCGGACATCAACAGGGGCAACCCCTTATTCCTTGGTTTACGGAATGGAAGCAGTTCTCCCCATAGAACTCGAGGTACCATCTCTGAGGGTTGCGGTGGAATCAGAACTTTCGGAATCTGAATGGCTCAGTGGGAGATTCGCTGAACTCATGCTTTTTGATGAAAGAAGGCTCCGGGCTTTGTATCATGTTCAAGGGTATCAACGGAGAATCGCCCGGGCATTTAACAAGAAGGTGAAGTCTAGAGACTTAATTGAGGGTGACATGGTCACGAAGGAGATTCGAGCGCCAGTTTTCGATCCCCGCGGCAAGTTCCGACCTAAGCGTTCCGGACCGTACATCATTAAGACCATCCTTTCTGGGGGAGCAGCTCAGCTCATCGATCTTGATGGCAACGAGTTCAACACTCTGGTCAACCTGGATCAACTCAAGCGTTACTATCCCTGAGAGAAGCTCGTTGGACCGAAAACCACAAGGGTGGGCGGTTCCAAGCAAAAATTAGAGTAAGCCTGCTAGACCGAAAACCTGAGAAGGTGGTTTAGGCAAAAATAAATAGGCATCAATCAAGTAGCTCGCTAGACCGAAAACCCGCACGGGCGGTTTTAGGCAAAAATTAGAGCGTAAAAGGAGAGCTAAAACACTCGAGCGAACCTTTGCCTGAACTACGTTTTGACCTGATTCCTTGAAAAGGGATACGTAGGCAATCTCTCCGTGAGATTCGGTCATAATCAATCAACTTGATCCACGGTCCCCTATTACCAGAGTCTGGGTCGATGTTCACGGAATGCTGTGGTTCAACACTTGAAACAAGCGAGGAAAGCTCTCCGACTTTCACTTTTATTTAATTATAACTTCTATTACACAGGCTGGGCAGTCTTACACAAACAGTTAAAAAAAAACAGAATAAAATGCTCGAGGCCTTAACAGGCTCACAGTTTATTCTAGATCATTTGAGTCTGCCAAAGAGTCAGTCATTGTTTTGCCTGCTTGCAATCTCTCTTTTCAGCCATGCTCGATATCGGGGCATAAGCTCTGTACTGAAATCTGGGTCAGCTCCTCCGAGTTGTCTCAGGCCCCAATTATGCTCATATCCTCTCAGATTCTGGAAGGTAAAGGCAGGGACTTGGAAGTCCTCAATCCCAGCTCGGTGAAGCCCTTGGCTTATTCCCAACTGACGGAGAATACGGCCGGGAATGTAGAATGTGAAAGCAGTCAGCCCAGCTATCACCATCCTCTCAAAACCTGCAGAATTCAAGGCCATATCCGGGATGTTCAGGGCCTCATGCCTCCAAGTAATCTCGTTCGGCAACATTTCTCTCATGAATGTGTACCACTGATGCACAGTCATTTCCGGGTAAATCATGCCTCGCTGATGCATTCGGCCGGGCAGATGAGGCCAATTTGCTTCTGGCGCAGTGAGCAATCCCAACTTATCGGACAACCAAAGCTGCAAGAGCGGAAAAACAAGTCAGAAACCACATAAAGCTTGAGTGGAAAAACAAGTGAGAAACTCATAGCCTTAGCCGAGAGACGAGGTAAAAGCAGAATGTGCGAAAAACGGAAAAAGGTGAGCTGAGTGAGAACTTACCTGCAACAGAAGTGGACTACCGCCAAAAACGTTTGTTTGACCTGAGCAAACCAAGTCCAACCCCATGAGTGTTTCAGCCAGAACAAGCGGCACCACATTCCTTCGGGAACCCATTTGAGCAGCAACGCTCACCAGCATAGGGTTCACCTGCCCATTCGGAGACACCAGTAAATAAGCAGCCAGCACGCTGATTGTTAAGGCAAAGCGACGCCTGGCCGGCAAAGCCATGTCCTCTACATTCCCTTTTGGCCCGTACCATTCCATTAGGCGCATGATATTGATTTGTCCTCCGACTAGCAAACTTTCGGCTGCTCCCCTAGTAATGTCAAGGCTGGTTTGAAGGAGCTTTGGTATGTTCTTCCGGTAAGGCGGCACGACAATCACGCTCGAGGCAACACCTTGGAGGTACGCTTGGAATTCCTCCACAGTCGGGCACAGCTCATTAACCCCAAACCTGAACACATGGACCTCCGGATCCCAGAATTGCAAGGCCGCCATCAAGAGCTCAGGGCGAACCCTTACATCACGGAGAAAACAAAATGCGGCCAGCCCGTGAGATCGGAATGAGAGCCAATCTCCAGCAACAAAAGCAGTAAGCCATGGGCTAATCAACACTGGGAGGTTGTTCGCCATCTTGATTTTTGGGGAAGATTACCAGGAAGATGCTTCTACTGAATGAAACGCCAGTCTCTTTATAAGTCTGAATGCGTGAAGCATTTCCCCTTCTCAAAGCAAAAGCCTCTGCTACACTGTCCTTTCTTCTGAAACCAGGGCATCTCTGCACCGTCCCATAAAAACTTCTGAAAAAGGTGATGACAAGGCCTGACCGCCCTGGACTTCTGAGATGGTCAAATAAAGGTGGCCTGGTGTGCCCAAACCATCGCGCGATGATGTCACTCCATCGCGCGACTGTTCAAAATCCATCCATCGCGCGATTGTTTCAGTCCATCGCGCGACGGTTCAACCTGCAATTTGACAGTTTCCAGCTAGCTACTGCCCAACTTGGTCATTTTGGATTCCAAAGGTTATCTTGCAATTTTTATGGTTCCAGCAAGTCATTATAAGCATGTGTGACTGTATCCAAGCGCCGGATTCGAAAAATTGCGTTTAACAAAGATTTCGGACCCTTGGTGGCTCATTTCAAGTTCAAAAGGCCGTTCTAGGGAGTTAAAACTCATTTCAAAGGGTTTCCCCTCATTCTCTCATGCCGTACAGGTCATAGTGACATAATGTGACTGTACGGAGGTGTCGGTTTCAGTCCGGGACATAATAGAGTCTTAGTTTATTATCTCGTGTCCTCTTTGTGTCCTTCGACGTGTCTGTGGCTCTTTGGCATTTTTGGACATATTTTTCGAATTCCATCTATTCTCATAGGTCATTTTGCACATATGTGACCCTACCCTAGTGTCAGTTTCATCCCGATTGAGATATCTTCAGTTTTGGATGGCAAATGTCCAAAATTCCATTATATTGTCCGTATCCTAGCTGTGTCCTAAGGTATTTTCTCATTTTCTTTCAAGCTAAGTCCCATTTGTACGCGTCTCCGTGTCTGTGTACAGTCTTGGTACGTTATCAATGCAAGTACGGTATTAGTGGTAAGCATTTATCTACTTTAACCCATTGCACAAGTAAAATAAACCGCAAAATGCAAATTTTATGGCTAACACTGTGATCTATCCACATCCAAATGAAGAAAACTACTGCATGTACGGCACCTCGGCCACCCAAAGCTATCATGTCAAGTTCGGGCACATCCGCCCATCAAGTCGAAAAGGCACGCAGGCCTCCAAAACGTCTATCAAAGTATCGACCAAGGCGCTCTGGCCTTCCATCTATCTATGCGGGCACGCAGGCCCAAAAGCAAAAAGAAGGTGCAAAAGTGGGAAAAGGCTCCTCAGCAGCCCTCAGTCATCCCCAAACCAGTCGCCCTCTCCGTCGTCATCCTCGTCGTCTCTCTCTGTGAGGTCCACCCTGTAGCCTGGATCCTCTGCTGAGTCGTCAGACCCACTGCTGTCTGACGCTTCCTCTCCCTCTTCTTCTTCTTCCTCCTCCTCTTCCTCCTCCTCTTGGGAGACCTCAGGCAGGATCAGCCGCTTCTTGCGGACCGGCTCGTCTTGTGAAGGCCTCTGGCGCATCTTCAGCTGGTACCTCTCCTCGGCCTGCGCCACAGCCTTTCGAGCCGCCTCCTCGCTGCCAATAGGTGGCTGTGGGCCCCGTGCCTGTGGCCTCGTGCTAGGCGTGGGAGCAGGAGTCCTTGCAGCAAGCTTCTTCTGTGGAGGCTCTCTTGCGCTCTTTCTCCTAGGAGCCGCCTGTCCCTGTGCCTGCATTATAACATTGTATATATTAGCATATGTTTGCATGTTTCGTCTTCTAAAAGCAGGTGTGTTTAAGCAAAATCAAGAAGCAATCAAAGCAAAGGAATGTATCGAATGCAGGAATGTATCGCATACAGACATATATCGAAAGCAGGAATCTATCATTTTCTAAAAGGACGTACCTGAGATCTCCGAGCTGCTGGCTGAGGGTAGCGCAAGTCCAACGGTAGGCCACTCGCCGCCCTTCTGATTACATTTTCCAACGCAAGCATGCGCCGGACAGCTTCATTCACCCACTCATTGGGTACCTGCAAAGAGGAGTCGAATATGAGCAATTGAATGGCAGTTCAAACTTTATTAGAATACAGTAATGAATGCAACAGTATCTTACGGGTACAGTAACGGGCGCTGGCTCAACTCTGGCCGGGGTAAGGTGCAACTCAGCTGGATTGCCCTGAGAATCCACCACTGCTATCTGCCATGTCAACTCTGGAGGCCCGCCTCTCACTGGTACACTCGGACCTCGCCTCGAGCGACTCTCACCGCTACCTGGCCTCCCTGAAACGGCCCTCCTCGCCTCAGCAGCCCCACGGGCCTGGCCTCGAACCTCTCTAAACTCTCGTACTCCCAGTGGCCCCGCCAAGCGCTCCCTCTGATAGACTGCATAGTCCATATCAGGACGCAAGTGGCGTGTCAAGTCAGTATCAGGCCGTGTGAAGACCTCCAACTCAGCCAAGGTGTACTCTCCTGTGTGTGAGGCCCGTGGTGGAAGCGGTCCGGGCACCTGAAACCTCGCATACCCAAGTGACTGGCGTGTCACTCGATCACCCAAGTACCACTGCCAGCCAAAGGCCGACTCCAGTAGCACTCTGCTCGCTGTGACAGCCCTGCTACGAGCCAAGTACTCGGGCTCAGGCTCTGTCCCCCTCCAAGGGTCCCACTCAACCTGTAAAAGCAAACAATGCAAGTATCGGTCAGCGACAGCATTGAAGCAATAAAAAGGGGCATGCACTTTGATTATTTCTACAAAGTATGATGTTATACCTGTGAGGGGCGAAGCTCGTCAAGATATACCCGGAAGCCGTTCAGATCTCCTCTGCCTCTCTTCTCCCCCATGTTCTTCTTGCTCCAAATGTGTGCACGTGGGAGCATCCCCAAGTCCAGGCTCTTTGTCACCGGACGGCACATATTCAACACCTCGTAAGCCCAGAGCTGCATGATTGTCAATGGATTAAATTCGATAATGCATGCAAAGACGCTATTGAACAGATTATGCTATCAAAATGAATACAAGTGCGAATATCAAAGTGTGCAGAATCATACCTCCCAAATCCGCCAGTACCCCGCAGTGCTCACCTCCGTCCTCGACGAGTCTCCAAAGAAGCCATAGGCCGCGCCTAGTGCTGCTCCACCCCAGTCAAAGCGCGAGGCCGTCCTCAGGTCCCTCAACGCTGGCAAGTAGGACAAGTGAACCTTGCTACGCCTGTTTGGATACAGGGTAGCATCAAAAAGGTACAGCAAGTACGCCGGGGCCATCTGCTCCGCCTCCTGCTCAGTTGTCACCTTCTTCTTCAGATATCGGGTGAATTGCCCGTACCTCGCCATCCCCTCCTCAATTTTGGGCACCTCGCCCAGAAACCACTCCAAGGCCGCCTCATCTCTCTCAATGCCCGAATTGAACGGGATGGGCTCTCCTCCAACTCTCAGGCCCGTGATCGCCGCAAAGTCCGTGGGCGTCACCGTCATCTCCCCAACCGGTAGGTGGAAGGTATTTGTGGTATCCCACCACCGCTCTGCAAGCGCAACCAAGACAGCATGGTCATTCCTAGCCGGAGTGAGTGTCTCAATGAACTCTCTGAAGCCTGCCGCGTCCACCAACTGTCTCACGCTCTCTGGCAAACCCTGGTACAGCGCTAAAGAACTGCATGCACCTCCGAAGCCGCGGATATCTCTGGGCCGCGCCCTCTCCTGCATTGGATACAAACAACAAAAAGACATGTCAGCATGCAATGCTTTCATTTTCAAGTTCCAAGTAAATCAATGCAGCCTGCCTACAGATGGTTGGTTCAAGTTATTATATCTCATGCACGATGTTCAAAACATGAAGCTATGGTATGCAAAAGTGCCTACAGATGGTTGGTTCAAGTTATTATATCCATGCACGATGTTCAAACATGGAGGTATAGTATCGCTATTCAAATTCTATTCAGGGGTTTGCTGTTGCTGTTACTCTACAACTTTCAAGAACAATTGGGCGCAGCATGTTTGAATTGTATCTAAACAAAGGAATGAGAATCTATTAGAAAGTTACCTCAGACCAGTTGCGCGAGTGGTATCAGGGTCTCTCAAGACCAACTCGGGGTCATAATCCGCTGTCGTGGCCGATATGCTGTAAAACCCAACGGCACGAACAAATGTGGTGCCAAGTGAGCCTGTTATCCCTCTGCGAAAACGGAGCTAGAGTCAAACCTCCCGCCTCCGACACGCCTGTCACCCTAGGGCCTCCCACTCTGATCGTCCGGCTCTCTCCTCGGCCCAGCATCCCGGCAAAAGCCCCTCCTCTGCAGCCTCTCGCTCTCGGCCCTCGAGCGGCTCATAAGGGCAATCTCCGCTCTTCTCTCCCCGCTGGGCCCTACTAAAACGGCAGCCCCGATCTCGGGGTTGTCCTCCAAAAGCGCGCAAGCTGCGCGTCAACTCAAAAGTTCTCATTTTTGTTGTTTGCTGTGCATGCAGAGACACAAACATCCATACATAGAATGAAACAAAAAGCTAAGAGAGCAGGAGAATGTAAATTGGAAACAAACGCAAACAAAGAAACTTCAACCCAGGACCTCCCGTAAACTGTGAAACCATGCAAGATTACCATTCCAAAACCCTAGGCTGTTACCAACTGGCCTAAGAATGTATATCAAGCTATAAAACATGATATATGTGCGGCGACATAGTTGGATTTGAGTGCTGGCTTTCTGGTTGTTTTGTGCTTGTAAAAAGATGTCTCCGGGGTCATATGATGAACTTAGATTTAATTTTGTAATTGAATAAGGTTGCTATTCGGCAGAATTGGAAGAATTTCTCTCTTTAAGAGCATGTTCTTTAGATATTTTGCACTGAACGATAAATTAAAATTTCGTCCTTACAACTTATTCCTTAAAATCAGTTTTAAGGTTCATGACATGGGTGAAGACAATAAAGGGGTAAAATTCAGTCAAGGCAATGAGGTAGAACAGTTTTGCACTGTTGATGATATTTCTGATGCAATGACATCTGATATGCCTCAAGTTATGACACAAAGTGCTCGAGAACTCATGTTTTCAAACACCTGTATGACCAGGGACGGATACAAGTGGGTGCCGGGGTGCCAGGCTCCTGCACAACACTAAATTCTCCCCTTAATTATACTAGTTTTCAGGTTCATTCGGGAAAGTTTTTAAGGGATTGGCCCCTGCAAGTCCCTTGGCTTAAAAAAAAATCTTAAAGTTCCTATACCTGTGGGAAAAAAAGCCATCAAAAATTTGAAGTTAGCAAATAGTTTGGGTTGCGTGTGTAAATTAAATGGCGGCTATGTACATCCATGTCTCTTGCTCACGCTTTTTCATAGCAATATATACTAATGAAATATACACTTTACTGTCAATGTAGAAAATCATGTGGTTCGGGCCTCCTCTGAGTACAAATCTTGCGCCCAGCGCTAACCCTCCCAATGTCAAAAGATCTTCCTCAGTCAACTCTGTTGCTCTCTCAAACTCGGATGATTGTGAAAGCGATGGTTCCGTTGTTCCACCACCGTAAGTTTCTTTCATTCTGCTATGTTGAGATGTCAGCTCTTGACCTTATGCATACCTGTAAGGCATCACCGGAACTTTCCTCTCTTAGAACAGATTGTGATGATTCTGTAATTGTACATAGGATTTGCCGCCTCAATGACAATTCATGTAGAAGACTAAAGTTGATTTCTGTTGAATGTTATCTTTTGCAGTACATCAGCTACCCTCCAAAGGTCGGTTAGTACTGCTTCCCTCCAAAGGTCGGGTAGTACTGCCTCCCTCCAAAGGTCGGGTAGTCTGCCAGATATTGCTGGAGCTGTACCCTTCATTGAGAAATTCCAGGTGACAAGATATGCTTATGCTGATAATTATTATCAACTGTCCTATTAACCACCGCCAGGTGGGAGGTAGATAATACAAACAAAATGCCATTTTTTAAAAGTTTCAAGCACAGTTCACCTGAACCTGGAAATGGCAGTGAATTTTGATACACATTTCATGGACATCCTTGCACATTTTACACATTAACCATTGCCTTAGAGCAGTTGTTAGCATTTTTCTACTCATAATTGATTGCGACTCAAGGCTCTATTTGGTTTGTGGCTGCACATCCAAGTTTTGCTTTAGTGCTTCTGGTTACTGGTGGTTCAGAAATTTTGCCTCACTCTATTCATTTCTTTTTGGTTTGTTAGGTTGAGGGGTTTCTTAAGGCAATGCAAAAACTGAATAAATCTTTCGGGAGACACAGTTTTTTTCCCAGCAGGTCCCTGGGCGCTCAAGTGCCGGAAAAATTCACAATTGAGGATATGTTGTGTTACCAAAAGGTGACTACAAATTAAAAGTTTGATGAGACTTTGCTGTATTGTTGCTTATATTAGCTGAAATTGAACTTGCATCTTTCAACAGGATCCTATACCAACTTCAGTACTAAAGATAAGCAATGACCTAGTAAAACTGGCAGTTAAACTATTTACGCTCATTTTGAAGTACATGGGCGTTGATTCACCCGATGAAGTAAGCTTAGACGAACGTATTGAGCTTGTTGGGCAACTTTACAAGCAGGGTTTGAAGAATTCTGAGCTGAGAGATGAACTTTTTGCACAAATTTTAAAGCAGACAAGGAATAATCCTGACAAGTATGCATTTAACCTACTCTAGGCATTGATGCATTCTTTATGCTTCTTCTATTTTTATACAAAGTGCTTTCCTTTAATTGTCGCTTTTGGAAAACAGGCAATATTCAATTAGAGCATGGGAGTTAATGTATTTATGTGCGTCATGTATGCCTCCTAGCACGGATATTGGCGGATTTTTAACAGAATATGTTCGCAATGAGGCAGAGGGTGCGAATAGTGATCCAGATATCCAAGTCCTTGCGTTGAGCACCTTGAATACATTGAAAATTTCCTGTAATGCTGGACCAAGGCAAAAAATACCTGGCCGTGATGAGATTAAAGCACTTTTGATTGGTAAACAGTTGAACACTACAGTTTTTTTCTTGGATGAAACTTTTGAAGAAATTACATATGGGATCGCGACGACTGTGGCTGATGCTGTTGAGGTACTATTGGACTCTTCCTTTTGCATGTGCTGATACATACATGATAAGGAGAGGTTAGAAATATAATGAGAAGTAAAATATTTAATGCGGGCAAACCAGTATGTTCTGGCATTTTATGCAAGTACCACGGAAACAAATTCTGAACAAAGTTTCATAGATTCGTGGACTCAGCCTGGTTGTTGAGAGTCTCCCTTTCTCAATCCCATGAAGTAGGAGATTAAAAGAAACTGCATGAGTCTCACTGTGGAAGCTACTTTTTGTCAGATTGATCAACAAGACAGCTGGGAATCTTTTCTTGTTAGTCCTCGGTCTTAAACTCCATTGGCCGAACATTTAGTCAATGCTTCCTAGACTTAATCGAAAGGAATATTTCAATGATCAGAGTAGCAAAATAATAAATTCTAACTAGAGAACCGTCTTCTATTAGTTTCAGAATCCTAAATGTTTCACTAGCTTGATAATTACATTAATTGGATGGAAGAATTTTGAAAAGAATGATTTGTCCAAATTGCTAGCAGAACTATACGGTGTTTGAAAAATTCTTCACAATGTCTTCGATAGAGAGGTTTCAGCTATCATTTTGGCTACTGCTTACTAGGCAGTGACTTTTCTTCTTGTTTCTTAGCAAAATTGATCCATGCCTGATTCCTTTAGTGGTTTCAAAGATAATATGAGCGCATTCTGAAAGTTCAGACTGTAATTCATGGGAAAGGAGAAGATACTTCATCAGGTCCGAATTAGTTGTATTCAAAGTTCATACAAAACAGACTGTCCAACACTATCAGATGTGGCTGCTCAGGGAATTTTCAGGGCAATGACTATGAGAATATTCACGTGCTTGCCCCTTTGCTGCAAAATTTGCTTGTGATGCATTTGCTGTGTTTTCTAAATTATTCGGGGTAGCGATTTCTTACAGAGTTTCTTAGCCATGCAACTCTTGATAATATGACGCCAACTAGTTATTTCTTTCCAAGAAAACTCTTTCCATTCGCTCGTGTTGCATGCTTTTATATTTCAAGGGGCCTCCTTGATTGCTAGTTTATTGCGTGCTAGTACATTCAACTCTACATATGTTGTTATGGCCACCTTGCATTTCCAAACTTTGGACAATCATTTGAAATATTTAAACCACAGTTTTGGGTGCATATGGTGGATTTATACTCTACCCTTTTTCTTTTCTTTAAACCCACTTTAGTCCGTATGCTTCAATGATATCTTCTTGTGATTTATTAGTATTGTTTAACAGCATATCCGCTTCAGGAGCTTGCAGGGATTATTAAATTGCAAGCATATTCAAGCTTCAGTCTATTTGAGTGCCGGAAGGTTGTTGCCGGTTCTAAATCACCAGAACCTGGAAATGGTACTTACATTGACCATGTGTTGTGAGATTTCTTGTAGTTTACCATCCTCTTAATGACCTTAACGGAGGCGAAGGGCCTTTTGTACTTCGTGGAGAGGTTGATCATAGTAATTGCATATACTAATGTTATTCTTCCTCTCTACCATGGACATAGGCACGCTGCCAAACCACGCAAGACCATGTATATGTCCTGGTCTTTTGCTTTCTTGGTGTTCGATTTGTTCTCTTTATAGTTTGTGATTACAACCATCTTGTTACTTTCGTAACACCTTGGTTCCTAATTGAAAGTACTTTGAAAGGTCTTCTTAATAATGTGCACTTCGATGTATACAGATGAGTATATTGGGCTAGATGACAAAAGTTACATCGGGGATCTTCTAGCTGACTTTAAGGCACCGAAAGACCCAAGTAAAGGAGACCTGGTGCTCCGCAAATTGTTATTCAGAAAGAAATTTTTTCGGGAGTCAGATGAAGCTATTGGAGCCCCAGTTTTTGTATATTTATCTTATGTTCAAGTATGTAATCTTGCTTTGATTTTGTTTTTAGTTGCTTAATCACATGAAAATATTCAACAATGCATTTGAAACTTAAATTACTTCTGACATCTGAATCATTGATTCTGGGCGTATTCTGACAGTTGCAACATGATTATATACTGGGAAATTATCCTGTTGGAAGGGAGGATGCGGCACAGCTGGCTGCATTGCAAATTTTGGTTGAAAATGGTTATGTTGTGAGCCCTGAATCATCCGCGTTAGTATTCGTTTTTCATCTGCAAATTTCAGTTGTAACATGGTTTTGCTGTATTCACTTCTTGTTGCATTTTAGCTGCAGAGTTTTTTTTCATTTATTTCGCTGTGGTGGTTTTTTTCCTCATATCTTTCTTGTCTTTGTTGCTTATGCTGAAGCCAAAATGCGTTATTGATTTCAGATTGTTTCCCTTTGGCGTAGAAACTAACTTTTCTCTAAAATGTTCCATGTTTTCAGTGACTGGGCATCACAGCTGGATCACTTTCTACCAAAGCATATTGCAGTAAATCGACCAATTCGGGAATGGGTGTCTGATATTTTATTTCGGTACCGTTCAATGGTAAGAACTAAGAACACTACTATTTTGGAATTCCATATGAATTCGTAATTCACTTTTATGAAGGTAGTGTGGAGTTTCGTTTCCTTGTTTTTCCTTTGTCATTTCTGTGTGATTCAGGATCGACAAGTGCATGGTAGAACTTTCTGTTTCCTTTCATCAGAAAAAAAACCAATTTTTCCCACTGCCATATTTGGCTTGTCTTTTCCAGATAGAGCCCAATACTTTTTCCTACGTAGTGAGCAATCTCTGGGGTTCTTATTTGATTGTTAGATATCTCCTTTGAATGATTATTTTTCGGGATAGTTGCAGAATATAAGGTTTTAGATTGAATTTTGTCTCTCTGTGTAGGAAAATCTTACAAAAAACGAAGCAAGACAACAATTTCTCCGGATCTTGAGAGCTCTTCCATATGGGCATTCAATTTTCTTTACTGTTCGCAAGAGCGAAGATCCCCTCGGACTCTTGCCTGGGAAGTTTACTTTGGCCATCAATAACCGTGGGGTGAGCCTTAAAATAAGATTAAGTGTTGTACACGCGTTGTAGATTTGTAGTTACTGGGCACAAGTATGATCAACGCTCAATTTTTTAACAGGTTCATTTTTTCCGCCCCGTTCCCATAGAGTATTTGCATTCTGCCGAGTTAAGGGAGATCATGCAATTCGGAAGCAGTGATACAGCTGTATTTTTCAAAATGCGAGTTGCGAATGTGTTGCAAGTCTTTCAGTTTGAAACTAAGCAGGTACATAATACTTTCTCATGGATCCATTGATATGCCAATTCTTCACGCTTGCAACTCTGGCCTTTTATATCATTTATGTTGTTGTATGATTTTTCTCCGTCTAATTCAGGGAGAGGAAATCTGCGCCTCTCTTAAAACCCACATAAATGATGTCATGCTACGTAGCAACTCAACAGCAAAGTCTGCTGCTAGTGTGTCAACAAATGGAAATATTTCTGATAAGTCTAGGCCTTCCAACGACGAGGCTTATGAGAAACGCATCGAGGATTTGTCCAGAGCTCTCGAAGAATCAAAAAGGGCTGCAAATCAAGTGAGCAATTTAGCTTTTGAAAACCTTGCTTATTGTTTCTATTTGTTGCATAAGTAGTCAACTATAAAATCCTCGAAATGGTCCTGAAATAGAACTGTTGTAAATAATCCTTCCACTTCCATTTGAAGGAAAAATATTCAATCGTTGTAATAATATGACCAATAGATATGCAATTAGGTACCAGTATTCCTGGTGAAGTAAACAGATTTTTACAACTGAAAAAAGTGCCGCACTATACGTTGTAAAAGGGAGTTAAACGATGTCAGAATATCTCATGGAATTTGCACTTGACAATAGTTTGGGTATGCTTGCAGTTGTTGGAAGAACAACATGAGAAACAAAAGCAAGAAGCGAAACTGCAAGAAGAATTGGAAAGCCTGAAAGGTGTTTTGAGATCCAAGGAGGAAAACTTAATGGAAGTTACTAATGATCGCGACAAACTCAGATCTTTGTGTGATCAAAAAGATTCGGCACTTCAGGTGACTGACTATGATTTGGAAATTAGTTATCCAATAGTTGCTCATTTACTTACTGGTACTTGTGTTTTGGTACTTATCAGGCTGCTTTATCTGAGAAACGGAGCATGGAAGAGAAGTTGACAACGCGTAGTCCTAGGGTGTTTGAGAGTAACGCCAGCAAGGAGCTAGTTGAAGTAAATAAGAAGGTGTATTGTTATCGCACTCCCTCTTATTCTTAGTCTTCTATTCCATTCTGGAATCTGAACTATTTTTTCTTTGACTTAAATTAGTCTTAAAAGTGGGGATTTAAGGGGCAATGTTGGGAATCTGATTGCACTTGACTTAGTACATGTAATGTCCCTTAGACGGTTGTAAGTCCCAAAATAGATGAACAAAAGGATAGAGGTGTACATCATGTTGTAGTCAACTGAAATGTAGGTACACAGAAGGTTTCTTTCTAGGTAGCTACGTGAAAATTCATTGAAAAAAGGATCAACATTATGTACAAAGGGGTAAAAACTCAACTGCGCTTGATTCAATCCGTTAGTTTCAAAACAACTTTCATGGCTATTAGGTGCTGTTGGAATTTCTAAGGAACTTCAGCAATCTGGGTATGCAAATGCAGTTATTGGAAGAACGACGCGAGACACAAAAGCGAGAAGCGAAACTGCAAGAAGAATTGGAGGGCTTGAAAGCCATTTTGAGATCCGAGAAGCAAAACTTAATGGAAGTTGCTAGTGATCGCGACAAACTCAGATCTCTGTGTGATCGAAAAGATTCTGCACTTCAGGTGACTAGCTATGCTTTTGAAATTAGTTTCCCTATAGTTGCTCACTTTCACTTACTACACAGTGTTTTGGTACTTATAGGCTGCTTTATCGGAGAAACAGAGCATGGAAGCGAGGTTGGCGACGCGTGGTAGTAATTCAGTGTTTGAGAGTACTGCCAGAAAGGAGCAAGTTGAAGAACATAACAAGGTATACTTGTTAGAATTCTACTCCTTCTGTCTACTATGCTTAGTCTTCTATTCCATTTTGGAACGTCACAAATTATTAGTCTTTTCGGAAGAGTCAAAGGAAAAAGTGTTTAGATTCCAAAACTAACCTTCATAAAGGGGCAGAGGGACAGAGGGAGTATGTCATATTGTAGTCAACTCAAATCTGGGTAAATGGCTTCTTTCTATGTAGCGATGAGAATCCATTGAAAAAGGATCAACATTATTTACATGCAAAAGGGACAAACCCTCAACTGCTTGACAAAAAAGGTTCTACAAAACACTACCATGGGCAAACCGAAGAATATATGTTTCTCAATTTAAAACAGTTCTAGAGCAATAATATCTCTTGCACAACCAACCATTCACCATCAACTTGACATTCCTTAAGCTGTTCTATGACTTGTAATTCTGTGAAACTTGCACAACACCCTCTAATGCCCAGTTCATCTCCTTTTTTACTCCTTTTAGTTCCTTCTTAGTTTGCTTCAATTGTCTGATTCGATCCATTAGTTTCGAAACATCTTTCACGGCTATTCATTTGCTTAATTTTGGTTCAGATATTGTCTTCTGATTATAACTGATAACTATTGCTTTCCTTATGATTGTTTACGCCTAGGTTTTACAAAAGATCCAAGATGAATTGAACGTGTGCAGATCAGAGTTGCGTGCATCAGGAGAAACTAGAAGAAGACTGGTTAATGAAAAAAAAATGTTGGAAGAAAGAATTGTCAACCTTGAAAGGCAGAAAGCTGAGGAGGTAATAATTGGAATCTTTGCTTTCTAAAACAAACCTAGGTCTGTTAAAAAAAAAAAAAAAAAAAAAAAACAAACCTAGGCCAATTTTTGCTTGGTGAAGGCTTTGATGTCCCCATGGCCTTGGAATGCAGGTGGAGATTCTTCAGGAAAGCTTTGAACAAGATAGCAAGGCCGCCAACCTTCAAATTTCTGAACTTATAACCAAGCTGGAAGAGGTTACACGAGGTTTGGCTGTGACACAATTGAGTCTTGCAACCAAAGAGGACGAACTTTCCGCTTTGAAAAATGATTATAAGGAACTAGAAGAACTCAGAGAAATGAAAAAGGTGGTGATGGCGATCTCATACCTAATTCTTCAGTATTTTGCTATTTTAGGGGAAATGGTTTTATTCCTTCTATATTGTAGACATATGACTGTATTTGTTTCGGTTTGTAGATAAATATCTTAAATTTTTTACTAAAGCTAAATGGTTCTTGGTTTTAGGACATTGATCGAAAGAATGAGTCAACTTCAGTGCTCTGGATGATGCAAGGTGCAAAATTAGCTGAATTAGAAACACTCTACAAGGAAGAACAAGTCCTCAGGAAACAATATTTCAATACAATAGAAGGTAGAATATTCCCCTTTATTTTCCCATTGGTATCAAGGAAACTTTATTGTTGGGTTTGATTTCCCACCTTAAATCATCATAATCTTATTGTCACATGTTTATAATTTGAAAGATTCAACTTTCTTATCCAATGCTAGTATTCACCATTGAATTTTTTTTGTACACGTCAGATATGAAAGGCAAAATCAGAGTCTTTTGTCGATTAAGGCCTCTTTCTGACAAGGAGATTGCTCAAAAAGAAAGAAACGTGCTTCAAACTATAGATGAGTTCACTGTTGAGTATCAGTGGAGAGATGATATAAAGCAACATTTGTATGATCGGGTTTTTGAAGGCATTGCATCCCAAGAAGATGTATTTGATGATGCAAGGGTAAGTATAACTAATATGAACGGTTTGTTGATATTTCATGTTTTTGGAATACGGTATACCTACTATGTTGTAGATTCTTCTCACATGTTTTGCAATATTATTGGGTTCTCATTTACCTTTTTTCTGAAATTTCGATGCAGTATTTGGTGCAATCTGCTGTAGATGGCCATAATGTGTGTGTGTTTGCATACGGCCAAACTGGTTCTGGAAAAACATTTACAATTTATGGCTTGGAGGATAATCCCGGGCTTACGCCACGGGCTGCATCTGAACTTTTTGGAATTTTGAAGCGGGATAGTAAAAATGTTCAATTCTCTTTAAAGGTAACAACTGTATATCCCATAAATCTTTGGTAGTAGTTCAACATGTACTTGTTTCATTATTTTTTATCGGTAAGCAGAACCCATGCTTGAGTATAACACACTTGTTTGATGGTCTTACAATTTTATTTCACCATTTGATGCATCTTCTTTCTACCCGTTAGATGCATAATTTTAAATCTGTACGGACACATACAAGTGGTCTATTTATCTGGCTAGCAATAAAAGCTGTGGCTAGTTTTACTTTGTCTACATTGTGGTTGTAAGTTAGTACAACTAACTTAGTATTATCTTCATCAACTTGCTTAGGATAAATGTCTTACACATCAACCTGAAAATATGCAGGTATATATGGTGGAGCTATATCAAGATGTACTGGTTGATCTTTTATTACCGAAGAGTTCAAAGCGTTTAAAATTAGATATCAAAAAAGATTCAAAGGTGATTATACGTTTTTCTCATTGGATATTGACATTTTAATTGAATGTAAATTTGCATGTTTGACTTTTACAAACTTTTCTTCAAATTGACTATTTTTGGTATATTGAAATGTGCAGGGCATGGTATCTATTGATAATGTGACAGTAGTATCAATTTCAACACTCGATGAATTGAATAGCATCATCCGGAGAGGATCTGAACAACGACATACAAGTGGGACTTCGACGAACGAGCATAGTTCAAGATCCCATGTAATACTTTCCATTGTCGTTGAGAGTACCAACCTTCAAACTCAATCCGTGGCCAGAGGAAAGGTATATTTTTGGTAACACTATATCATTTCAATGAATATGGATACATCTACCTTGACGGGATAAGACTTAAGAGCTTCTCCAACAGGCTAGACAAATGAGACCTGATAGGCATTTTTGTTAGTCTAATTTTGTGCCTTGAAACTACCTAAATGTATCGAACTTCTATATTTTATATCCCTCTTTCTCTCTACCCAAAATAATAGGTTTTGGATGTCTAGCTAAAATAAAGAGTAGTGTTAGATACTTGCAATACTTATTTTGCTTATTCATCTCACCATTCTAATTGTGCAGCTAAGTTTTGTGGACCTTGCGGGTTCTGAGAGAACGAAAAAGTCTGGCTCTCAAGGTGTTCAACTCAAGGAAGCTCAAAGCATTAATAAATCACTTTCGGCTCTTGGCGATGTCATCAGTGCTTTATTTTCTGGCAATCAACACATACCTTACAGGAATCACAAGTTGACAATGCTGATGAGTGATTCACTTGGTGGTAATGCTAAAACACTGATGTTCGTGAACATATCCCCGGCTGAGTCGAACTTAGATGAGTCAAACAATTCTCTAACGTAAGTTCTTTAATTGTTTTCCTTTGTGGTAATTAAAACTCCCTAATTTTTGTGATTCACTTGGTGACAATGCTTAAAACACTGATGTTCGCAAACATATCCCCGGCTGAGTCGAACTTAGATGAGTCAAACAATTCTCTAACGCAAGTTCTTTAATTGTTTTCCTTTGTGGTAATTAAAACTCCCTAATTTTTCCGATTCACTTGGTGACAATGCTAAAAACACTGATGTTCGCAAACATATCCCCGGCTGAGTCAAACTTAGATGTGGCTCACAATTGCCTAACTTGTTAGACTTTATCCCAAATCATTTATCTGAGCCACCCAAGCTTGGTTAATATATATAATCTATAGTCTACTCTATCTATTGCCAATTGGTTTTAAGTTGGACCTCTCTAAGAAATCTTATCAGAGCTAGATCTTGGGTGACCTCGCCTCATGCGGACAAGTCTCCGCTCGAGTCAATTTCCCCATCTCCTCAATTCATACAAGTACCTCCACGTGCTACCGGGCTGACGTGTTAGAGTTTATCCCACATCGCTCCAAGTTGGTTTTAGGTTCGATCTCCAAGAAATCTCACAGTGTATATGGTTATTGTCGTTAAACTCCCTGAGTTTTCCATTGAGTATCGAAGCGAGGAAAGTACATTGAGTCGTAAAATCATGAGTTAATCCATTAGGAAAGCAACTGAATAGTAATTCTTCTCTTACTATCATTTTTTTCGGGTATCTTTATATTCTTATCATCACTTGTTGACTCTAGCTTCAATTTCTTATATCTTACCGTATCATACACGTTCAGGCTGTTTCTGAATAATGGATATTATACATGGATTTACTAAGGGAAAAAAAAAATTGTTTAGGAACCACATTTGTGAATTTAAATTCGACCGTTCATTATGTTATTGTACCCAAATAAGTGCATTCAATTGTCGAAATCAGCAATAGAAAATAAAAAGAGGCCAATCTATGCATTTCCTTGACGTAGAGCATGATGGTTCTGATGTAATATTTCAGGTACGCATCAAGAGTTCGGGCAGTCGTCAATGATCCAAAAAAGAATGTTTCATCGAAGGAAGTGCTTCGTTTGAAAAAGTTGTTGGCATATTGGAAGGAGAAGGCGGGTAGGAAGGGAGACGACGAAGATTTAGAAGAGATCCAAGAAGAAAGGTCAACAGAAGAATAAGACCAATGGACGTTACCATGTGGAATATATACATCTACACAAAGATTTGTTGAATTTGGTAAATTCTTGTTGATGGCCGATTCTCATGTATATGGTGCGATACAACAACAAACATGTCGAAAATGTTGTACCGTGTTTTTTTTTTTCCTCCGGATAATTGTTTTTGTTTTCTGAGGCCTGAGGATGGAGGGCTAGATGAGGGTAGGAGAATGTTTCACAGGAGTACTGTTGTTTGTAATAATACGTATTGATTCTCAGAAGGCACAAAAACATTTTCTTTCAGCAAATATACTTTTTTCCCCCAAGGGGGAAACTATTTCTTGGAATAATCTTCTTTTTTAGCAGATTTCTTGCAAGATTAGCTCCATGAAAAAAAAATGCTGCAAGGAACTTGGATCTAACATTTATCAAACTTAAGTTGGCTCTGTAGTGTTTCTAGCAGAGTTTTCAAACTGTCACTCTAAAACAAAATTTGTGTTTGTATCCTTGGGAATTGTTGGGTCGTGACCCGACCCTCAAATTTGCACCCCCAAGCGCAAGCATGAAATCAACCAAGCATAAACGAGAGATATTCGAGGAAAAACTCCTTGTATATATTTACACACATATACAATTGAAAAAATCTCTTTGGGATAGCCACAAACCGGCTTCCCCACTCCTCTCTCTCCCTCACTCCGGTGCTCTTTGGCAGTCTCTCCGGGAATTTCCGAGGAGCCTCGCTCCTCCCGTTGGGAAAGCGCTCAAGCTCACACTCTCCTGCCCTCTCCCACTGTCTAGCCCCACACACACACACTGCCGAAAGGCAGTCCAAAATAGGAGAAAGGGGACCAAGGGGTTTTATTCCCTACAACACACACCCACACACTTGGGTGTACCCCAACAGGAATCACATTGTGCACATCTTGTGCGGCACCATACATGAATCCAGCTATTCACGCGTAGCTCGGGCTGGACTCGTTTAAATCTTGTTTGAGATTTATCGATTTGGAAAATAAACGAGCACGGGTCGATTTTTTTTGGCTCTTTTGGTAATTAAATTAAGTCGACTACACTTTAAGGGCTTGAGAAGGCTGAAAGAAATAAGAATATGTGTTTAATGAATAGATATAAGAATAAAACATTTCGATATGTGAATTATGGTTGTCAAAAATATGTATTATTGTGTGATTAAACTGACTAACATGGTGAACATGTTTCTATACTTGGTCCACATCTTGTCTATATTTCTTAATGTAAATCTGATTGAGGCATATCTTCTTTTTGAGGTTGAACTCGGTTCGTTTATATAAATGTGATTTGAGTTAGACCTTTTCAATATCAGACCAACAGAGCTTGAGTGGGCTTAATTTTCATCGGATGGAGAGCTCGAACACCAAAAAAAACTTAGCTCGACTCGGCCCATAGCCCTATTCAAATTACATGCCATTGTGCTACATAAACACAACTGCGTCATTGTAAGCAAAAAGCAAAGTATGGATTGCCAAAATAAGAACCAAACTTAGACCATGCCCTCGGCAAATAAATTTTTTTTGGGTAAATTCGGCAAATAATTTTTGCTATAACGAAAATAAAAAAACGAAGACAGAAAACACAAGAGTCACATAATTAATCCAAACAATTCACCTAGTTCAGATTAATAAGTACAACAAGCAAAAGACTTAACCCTAACTGATTCATCTAGTCCATAATATGCTGGTAAAGACCGCCAAGGGATGTTGCATTCAGCGTCAATCCTTTTGACTGAAGGAGCCTTGTTGTCTCATTTCCCAATGGTTCAGGAAGGGAATTGGGAAAAGCTTGCTTGAGGTTGATATCATCCCTGCCGTGGAGCTGACATCTGTTATGGTCGCGAAAAAGCTACGGGTACTAATCATAAGGGTGCACATATTGTACCGACGGTGTGTGGGGCCCACTAATGGCTCCCACACAAATGATCAGCTCAATTAAATATTTGTAAGTGGTTGATCTAATATTTAAAATTTTCTCGGATCATTTGCGCGGGACCCGTTAGTAGGCCCGAATAGTCGTCGGTCTCTCGTCATTCAGTTGAAAGAATCTCCTCGCAACAATGCAGGCGGGCTCGCGGTAGCGTTTCGTGGAATAAAAAGGGGACAAAGGCAAACAAGTTTTCGTCATAGATGAGCTCATGCTCGTAATTACGTATGGTCCTGCGATATGGACTCAATTAAAATCAAATTAAAATACTAAAGGAATTCATTTAACAACTAATTACACGCATCCCCTGTTTTACCGGGCATATTTTTCTCATAGGCTGTTGCGTGAGAGCATCTCCAGTCCGCCTCTATATCTCTATTTAAGAGTGTGGATGTTACATATTGAGGGCATTGTAATTTCTCTCTTATTTATTTAATTTTTTTTTTCTAACTTTTTGTATTTTATGAGAGAATTTTAAAAGAACCCGTCATTTTTTTTTTGAAGACTCAAAAGCTTAAAAAGTTGAAGAAAAAAAGGAAATAAATAACCAAAAACTCCGTTAATTATATGTCACATCCACATCCACATTCTCAAATATAGATATAACGATATGCTCCGACTCATCCCTAAAAAACAAAAAAACAGAGCTTTTCCCTGTCCCCTGCCTTTAGTGAAAGACCTACTGGAATTGGTTACAATCTTACATTTTCCACAAGTACCTCGAATCTAGTCATTTTTTGTGAGGTTGGAAAAGACAACTGAAATACGACTTGTTAAGAAAAACCAAACGAGTTACTGAAATACGACATGTGGGGAAGACCCACGTTTTTCATCATTTCTTATATATATATTGGAACATGCGTGTAATCAAAAGGTTATAGACACAAATGTGTTCGTATCCGTGTTCTGAAATTGTGTTCTTAGCAGTGCGCTCTTGTTAAAACTTGGACAACAGAACACATGAGTGCAGTTATAAAAAAAAAAATGAAAGTGCGAAAATCACTATCCGTTTTCATCTTCAATTCGATCGCCTCTTTATATCTTGGAAAAGGTAATTTGTTTTTGAATAATTAACAAACAAAGACTACAGTAGGAAAAAAAATATTTCCATTAAAAATGTGGCTTTTTAGACACCCCAATGTAGTATATAAACCTCTAATTAGTCCATAATCTCAGACAGCTTGAACAAGAAAAATTCCTCTCCCACCCTAAGAAAACCAAAGAATAATGGCCATAACAAGTGATTATGCAGTCCCGATAATTGATCTGGAATCCTTTCCAGAACAATCAAAGAAGCTGATACAAGCATGTGAGGAATGGGGTTGTTTCAGGATCACCAACCACCACAGGATCCTCCCTGCACCTCTGGCCGCGGAGATGAAGGCAGTGACCCGGTCCCTCCTCGACCTTCCGGCGGAAATCAAGCGGCGGAACACCGACGTGATCGCCGGAAGTGGGTACATGGCGCCTAGTAAAATTAATCCCTTTTATGAGGGTTTAGGCCTTTATGATATTTCATCTAGTGATGCTGTTGAGGCTTTTTGTACCCAGTTGGATGCCTCTCATGACCAAAGGTTTTTTTTCTTTTTCTTTTTCTTTAATTCCCTATATACAAAGTCATTATTAATTACAGTAATACCACTGCATGAATTGGGTTTCTGTGATTAAAAATCTAATCTTTTGGTGCTAATTTTTAGTATCATCATAAATTGTGATTTTGATTCTGAATCCATTGGAATGTAAATCATGAAGCACATGCTCACCTACATACCCCAATCTCTCATGGCCACTATAAGGGTCAACCTTGTGGGTCCCACTCAAGGCCTGCCACCTCCTCCGTGAAAAATTAGTTTGATCAAACATTGATGTACTTTTCTTTTGCTCTTTAAAATAAATGAATGGCCAGTATATTCTAAACTCAATTTGTCCATTTTGTTCAATAGATTACAATTAAGTTTATTAGTTTATACTTCTATTAATGTCTGATCAAACTACTTTAATTTGTTAACGAATAAATCTAAAGACGCGGTAAATGGTTTGGAATGGATCAATGTTGTTGGCCTGAGTTGGGACCCACAAAGTCAAGTTCGAAGTGGTCTTGAGAGATGGGGTCTCAAGGTGAGCTTGCTGCGTCCAATAGACATGATACCACGAATGCAGCATGAGACCCACGTGCATGCAACGGTTCTGTGTCCTGATGTCTTTGTCCGAAGCATTATTGATGATGTTAGTGTGAAGAAATGCTTGGTTCTATAGGCTTCTAGGCCTTGTTTCTGAAAATTATATAGCTTCTCTTTCATTATATCTAAGTAAACTTGACTCTTATTTAATTAGGAAAACGATAATGAAGTATGCTGAAGCAATACACGAGCTAGCGATGGACATAATGGGCAAGTTAGCCGAAGCCATGGGGTTATCCACCCTTTCGTTTGAGGACTGGCCTTGCCAATTCAGGATCAACAAATACAACTTCACGCCAGAGACCGTAGGCTCCACAGGCGTCCAGATACATACCGACTCGGGGTTCCTTACCGTGCTTCAGGATGACGAGAATGTGGGCGGTCTTGAAGTCATGAACAAGTCCGGTGAATTCGTGGCCGTGGAACCAATGCTGGGTACCCTCGTTGTCAATTTTGGGGACATTGCTACTGTGAGTAATCTCGTTTTGTCCTTGTTTACGAACCATAGTGCTTAACAGAAAAGCGCACATAATGCAGTGCGAGTCCTAGACCAGTTTTAGTGAATTGTTTGTTTTGGAAAAGCTGGCCCGAACACCAAAGTTATCAAAATAAAAAAATCTTAAGTTCTTGAAAATGGTTTAATTTCTAGTACTGTATATGAGTATTTCAAAGACATGGCCTGGCAAACACCTACAGTTTGCTCAGGCAATTCCTAAGCCAACCTTTTCTTTTTGCAACGCTTATCCATGCCCCAGAGCATAATTTCTGAATTTATCTCTGGAATTCGCATTTGCTCAAATTACAGTTTTCTCTGATAAGTTTTGTTGTGATTGCTGACATACTAAGATATGGAGTAACGGAAGATTTCGCAATGTAAAACACCGGGTGCAATGCAAGGAAGCAACCATACGTCTGTCAATTGCTTCGTTTCTCTTGGGACCGAAGGAGGCACTGGTGGAAGCCCCTCCTGAATTAGTCGACTCAGAACACCCCCGGTTGTACGTTCCTTTCACTTACAAAGATTACAGAATGCTCCGAATCTCAAATAATTTTAGTGCTGGTGAAGCTCTTGATCATGTGCTCGTCAACTGTTCCCAAACTGCACAAGCATAGAGAACATGTTTATATGTTATTGATGTAAACTTGGGGAGTTTCTTGGCTTTCTGCCTGAATAACCAGTGTTTGTATTGAATGATAATTTTCTTGGTGGAGTTCTCACGAATTCGAGTTCTTATTTCCAGAAAGACCAGCAACCAATTCCGTCTTGGGCATTGGGGGCATTAGACAAAATATATTGTTGCATGATTGCATCATATTCATAAAGTTCCGGCATCAGTTTCTTGTGAACGGCAGGAATACATCAACGTGTTGGGCCAGACTACACTGGTTCTTTGGGAGTTCTTCATCGGTAAGAGAAAAAAGAACGAATGAATCTTGTAGGATTCCCAAGAAAGTGTTCAATTCTTCCGGTTTGATCGTGGTGTGATCAATTTAACAGCAAAGCGCGCGTATATTGATAAATTTCTTTAGGGTGAAATTTACAGCAAAATCTATGCCCTTTCACGTCAACATTTCTTATAACCAGATTGTCAATGGAACACAAAAGTATAGAAAATACACATCCGAATAGAATAAATGATGGAGATCTTGAGATTTCCTACTCCGCCAAAGAATACTAAGCGGGTAGGAAAAAAATAAAATAAAAGAACAAGGAAATCTGATACAAACACAATACAACATTTGTGCAAGTGTACAAAAGATACTACACCATACTGTCATCGTCACCATATTGTTCGTAGCTCGAACGTGGAGCCCATTCTGAAACGAAATTGGACGTTGGCAAGGAGTTCGTGTCCGTTGTTGTGGAAGCGATATCTTCCCCTCCCACGGGCATCATTGAAGGCCAAACGAAAGCTGGTCTAAACGGCGGCACATAGGGAACTGGAACTGAACCTGATATTATCTGAACAATCTCCTGAGTCTTAGGCCTTTGGCTTGCTATTGGATGGGAACATGCCAAACCCAGAAGCAGCACTCTCCGAGCTTCCTCGACCACGTAGTCTCCACCGAGCCTCTCGTCCACAGCATCCAGTAATCGCCCATCGCGGTGCAAAGACCAGACCCAATCCACCAACAACTGGAACCCACCAATCTTGGTTCCGGGTCGTAGCCCAGAGACTACTTCCAACAAGACCATGCCGAATGCATAGACATCCGACTGCTGGGTGGCCTTGCCGGCGTGGAAGCATTCCGGTGCGATGTAACCCATCGTCCCGAGCACACCCTCAGCCGTCCCAGCATATGAGGTCTTCTCGTTGTCGAGGGCCCGAGCGAGGCCAAAGTCCCCGAGCCGGGCGTTGAAGTCGGAGTCGAGCATGATGTTGCTGGCCTTGAGGTCGCGGTGGACCACCCTCTGGTCGTATTCGTTGTGGAGGTAGTGAAGGGCGGAGGCCACCCCGGTGATGATCTTGTGACGGAGATTCCAGCCTAGTGGCTTGCTATCAGCTCTGCCAAAGAGGTGCTCGTCGAGGCTGCCATTGGGCATGTAGTCGTATACCAATAGGAGCTTGCCGTTCTTGTGACACCATCCTGATTGTACATAGAGATAAGTCGGTAGAAATACATGTAGCACAAGCAAGACTGCAAGAGAGATATGTTATATACAAAAACTCCTGCAAACATGCTTTGTTTTAGACAACAAAGGGATGCAAGTATGCACTATTGAAACAAAGTGAAGTTTCAACTTTGCTTTGAAATGAAAAGATAAATCAGCAGATATGGTTTCTCGGAGAGTGCCTTCTACCTATGTTGCATGAACTTGGGTACGTTTGTCGGTTGCAGGAACTTGTCTAAGTGAGGAATTCATCTAATTTTCATCATATGGGAATACATTGAAATATTCAAATATCTTTCTCGAAAAAGTGGTGTTTTTTTTATCGGTCGGAAAAATAGTTTTTACAAAGGGTCTAAGGGCATTTTTCTACATTATAGGAGCGATCAATTTCTTATTACACAATATACTTGCAAGGCAAATGGCCAACAAAATATGCCGGATACAGACTTCATATCAGTACCCGGGTGTGTTTGATTTGGATCTCTAGACTTGCCTTCTCTGATGCCTTTCAGCTTTGATTTGAGTGCTTAGTTCAACAGCAAAACATCAATTTAGCTCATCGGTTCTTGGATGTATAGGGGGCTCACTATTTTAGTGGTATTTTAAGAGCAGTCACTTGTCCATATGTTGTCAAAGGTTATATTTGTCTCCAATCCCCCAGCCCATACCACCAAGGATTGAGAACTAGATGGGTTCTGTTATTGTTATTGTTGTTATAGAAGGCTACATGTAACAAAGCCTCTCAATGAGTGGAAAGATCCTTATACATATATAGAAGAACTTCTTTTTCGCCCCTTGGTTTTTCCTTTCTTTTTTTTGCCAATATTGTATATGTCAGTGGGGATTAGTGGAGTCTTAGTATGTTAGTTCACAGCAAGTTCAGAGGGTGTCCATATCCCCGAACCCCAAACCGGCCCTTGCGGGGCTTGAACCATGCCTCCACTAGAGGAGGCGTACCAACTTAGCTCTCACACAAATCTTGGTCTCTCTCTCTCTCTCTCTCTCTCTCTCTTTGGATCATCATCTTGGTGTCTCTTGGTTGCCTATTTTGCGCCTTATGTGCTGTTGTCTTATTCAATTTACACTTGACAGGAGTACCAAATCCCTTGCACATTTTTCAGTTCTCCCATTTCAATCCCCAAGAACACTTTTCTGCTTTACTCTGTTCCATTCAGTCGAAAGTAGGAGTTGAACCTCTTACCTATTTGGCATCCATCCATAGTTTCATGGTACATCAAAGAAAAGTCGCATATTTATTTCTAACTAGAATACAAATGGAAAAACCCAACTGTTAGAGATATATCCTAGTTTTGCACTGGCAGATGCTGTGGTCCTTGAAGTGGGTAAGGTGCCTAAATTGACTCTTCAACCAGTTTATGATACCCAAGTCTGACTCAACCACCTTTCCTAACTCTTACATTTCTCCGACGGAAACAGCCATGAAAAAATGAATCTATTTATTTGAGGGTCTAAGGCCATTGCGGTCAAGTAAGTCGGTCATGGGTTATTTGGTAGGTTATGTGATAAGGAATTCACAAGCCTTCGGTACCATTAGTCTAAAATTTAGGCCTTCTCAACCTACTTGACCGTGATGGCCTTAGACCCTCAAGTAGGGTTGGCATCTTTTCATAAATATGGAAATATGCCAACCCTACTTTGACCCCTTGTATTGATCTTGGACCAATTGAAAGTGGAAACCACAGGCATGTTCTTCCATTTCATAAATTTTGCCCAAACGAAAGTGATCTCCTTGGCTTCTTGCAAAACATAATTCCTTTCCTAATTATAAGTGTTCTAAAAGTTGCTAGGCGCTAGTCGGCCGGTCAGCCACCTTCGAGCTTTGAGGCCAAGTAGTCGGGGATTAATCGGCGGATAGATATTATTAATGAGCGATTAATCAGGATAAAAATTAGTCGGATCTAGTCGGATAGGTCTTGCCAGCGATTAATCGTCGATAAATTCTGATTTTTAGAACCCTGCTAATTATGGTCTCAATGGTATATCGTACTATCTCCAACCACACGTTCAGTTCTTCTTCAAAATGGAGGAAGCTCAAACCATACTTCAAATTTTCACAATGAAGCTCTTCCCCTTATCTTCAACTGGAGCGAAACTCCTGCCAATGCCAAATTGTTGACACAAACTAGACCCTGCCCTCCACGAATATCAATTGGCTAAGGATTGATTTGACAACGTTAATCTAGAAACTGTACTAGTCATACGATGGGAAGTCGATGAAGGACTATAGTATTCATATGACCTTACTGTGGTTATTAATATTATGATGGATGCAAGTCATCCCGTTGATGAAACATCAAGTACTAGACGAGGCAATCAATTCTACGATACATAAACATCAAGAAGTGGAACCAAAAGTATTAAAGATCTAAGATGAACTAAGTGGCTAAATTTCAAATTCAGAATCTTGGACTTACCCAGAAGCCGGACAAGATGTTTGTGCCGAAGACGATTGATGATGGTGAGCTCGGCCAAGAAATCATCCTGACCCTTCAGATTTCCCCTCGAAAACCACTTCACCGCCACCTCCAGATTGTCATTCTGGAGGTGGCCTCTATACACCACTCCATAACCACCCTGCCCCAACTTGTTCTTCCCATCAAAGTTGTTAGTCGCCTTCTTCAAATCCTTGAATTTGAACTCCCTTGGAGTCCCAGGCAATTTCGTCAGTGCCCCTAATATGTTTGAATTCGACCAGGATAGTCGCCTTTTTCGGCGGTAATAATAGCCCATCACCATTGCCCCCACCAGCACCAGCACCAGTACTGACACCCCTGCTCCAATCGAAATCCCTATCCACGGTTTCTTGCCCTCCGGAAAATATTGCACTGTCAGATTCCACCTCAAAATGCAGTTGAGCTGCTCGTAATTCCCGGTTGATGCCGAAAACCCGAAGTACGAGTACTGGTCCACTATTTCTCTTAGATCAAGACTCGTTTTTAAAACCGGGTCATCTGGCCTCGGAGGGGTATCCCCGTTCTTTTCATCCTGTCGCGTGATGAAAACAGCAATCTCTTTTTTGACACCGTCATACTGGACCCACACATTGTGAAACCTGGCCTCGCCAGCCGGAGCAATATCGATACCCAACGGGTGCAGTGAGGTGACATTCCTAGACTTGACGCTGTTAATGTCGAGTCCAATGTGATTTGCATCAGGATCAAAATCATCATTGTCCTTGAAGGTATCAATTTCAACAGCGACGATTTTGTTTGTTGGGGAGCTGTCAGTGGTAGCGTTAGTGAGGCCCAAGTACTGCCCGGAGCTGTTCAGCGGGATGTTTAAGTCTGGCGCCACGACGAAGGCTAGGCCTTCGGCGGGGATGGTGTTTCCATCCCGGTAGATGTTGAGGAGGAAGGAGCTATTGAACGAAGCGATTCGAGAGGAGTTTGAGTTGCTGCTACCTTCAGGCGATGCAAGAAATCTCAGTCAGTGACAACATACACAAGTGTCACAGTACATGAATTATTGAAAATCTTTAGCGTAGTTGCAATGTGTAGGGTCCTGCTTGTTGGTATCATATATATAATTTCTTATGCATAAGCATTTTACAAAATCTACGATAAAATAAATCCTTTGGCTACACTTAGAGCTCCTCCAACGCAGCTGCTATTCCCATAGTATACCAGCTTGGACAGAAAAGGATGCTTCAATGGTCTGCCATTGGAGCCATCCAAATTCGGCATTGCTATACCTGGGGTCAATTTTTTTTCTTTGGTAATTATCTTGTGCCGGATTTGACACAAAGTAAAAGAGATCCAACGTCGAGATTTCCATGTTAACGATGTACGTCTTATCAAGGGTAGAAAGCAAAAATGTCTAACATTACTATAGAACCATTAGAGCGCCATCGCCAAAATTTAGCAATTAGAGAAAGTCCACCCATTAATAATGAAATTACTTTGTCAATTTCAAAGAATAATGTGGGATTTTTATGTCCAACTCGAAATCAATTGACAAGGAGTAGAGAGGTCCACACTATTATTAAGTGATTACCCATTCCATTTCCAAACAATATGAGACTTTATTTTGTTGACATCCCCCTCATGTGCGGCGCATTTGAGATCTGTCATGTGTGACCACTTTTTGGGTTCTATCATGGTGCAGCTTTTTTGCTAGTTTGTTATTGTGGGGTGTGAATTGTGAATTTTATAAAATGTAGAGTGGAACGGGTCTTGCTCTGATACTACGTAAAAAACTTTATATCAAACTCAAAGCTAATTGACAATGAGTGGAGAGGTCTCCAATATTACGAAGTAATCACTCATTCCACTTTGATATACCTCAATTGTGTATTTTTTTTTCTTTTTCTTAAAAAAAAGCTTAAATTTAAGATCATTCAACAAAACGGGCTTGTTCGTTTGGGGATTTTGGATTTGGATTTGAATTTGTAATGATTAGGGTAGGAGATAAGTGTAATGATTGGAGAGAGATATAAATAAAAATGAAAGTAATGATTGGAGATAGAAGTAATGAGTGAATTTTGGAGTAGGGTAATAATTTAGAGTCCAAAATCTAAATCCTCAACCGAAAAGGTCTTGGAGTCTACACTATGCTAATCATCTTAATTTGTTATTAGGACTAATTTTGAGGTATATCAAAGTGTTAAAATTTATTTTATACCTCTATTTTGAGTTTTTTATGATTGTTTTTCATATATTAAAACTATATAAAATATACGTTATGGTCAATCGAGAACGGTATCAAGATATACATCCGTACCGGTACGTACTGTCCCAGTAGAGAAAACGGTAAGCTTTCTAGTATGGGATTGATAACTTTCACTCAGCTTGGTTTAACTTTTTGAGAGTAATTTTTAACTCTCGACACAATTTTTAATAAATTTCTCTCTATTCATTACCATTCAACTCTCAAAAATAACTTTCTAAGATGTAAACCAAACAAAGCCAGTCTTTGGTTAATTTTAATACTACGGTATCTAGAGACAGAGTTTTGTATTTTGAATACCTTCCCACAGCTTGAACCGCTGCTTCAGAAACACTCTCCCCGATCTATTCCTGAGGTCGTATCCATCATTGAGCGAATCTGGTGTGATTTGGAGTGCACCCTGACTAATGGTCGCGTCACCTTCCTTTCGAAATATGCTGTAGTGGGATTCATTGAACGGTCCATATTCGCGGGTAAATCTCTTCAGCTTCTGGGCGGAGGAAGGTGGCGCCGTTGCCGCTGCAAAACAGAGGAGGAGGAGGAAAATTAGGTGGGGGCTCGCCGCCAATCCCATTTAGTAACGATAGCCAATTTGGGTGAAAACCAGAAACGATCAAATGGATTAGTGTTTTGATGCACGAGAGGGATTTCTTGATTCCTTTGGCTCTGAAACGAGAACTTTTTAGAGAGAGAGAGAGAGTGGGATTGAGTCCTCTTTTTGAAGAGGGGCCATTGATTTTGGACTGGAAATTGGGTGATTGCTTGGAAGTTGCATTAAATTGGTCGGACTACTGTTCTATTCAAAATTTCAAAATTCTATCCCAGTGGAAATAAATTTTAAAGAAAAGTCCCCGCGCAATGCGTTTGGTTTTGAGCCAGCATTTTCTTGGCGTTTGTTTATTTTGATACGGAAATGATACAACCACCCGGCTCCCCCACCACACCGCCCACCGCACGCACGCCGGGCCCACTCCGGCCACCAGACGGCCGATCCGAGCCGTCCAAAAATTCTAAAAAAAAAACCGAGTGGGCCTAAGCGAGAATAAATGGCATCCGACGTGTGTAGATGCTCGATCCGAACTTCCATTTTTAACATCTCAGATCATCTGATTTTTGGAAGTTCGGATTGAGCACCTACACACGTTGGATGCCATTTATTCTTGCGAAAGCCCACTCGGTTTTTTTTATAGAATTTTTGAACGGCTCGGATCGGCCGTCCGGTGGCCGGAGTGGGCCCGGCGTGCGTGCGATGGGCGGTGTGGTGGGGGAGCCGCGGTGAGTGTATCATTGTCCATTTATAGTACTAGCATTCTTTTTTCCGTAGTCTTCCATTAATTTATTTGTACTTTTCAGATGGATTTTGACTTCAAAAATACTAGACACACAACGTACGGACACACAACAAGTTACATAACCACTTGATGTCTGCTGACGTCAGTGCAAAACGACGTCGTTTTGCTATAGAAAAAAACCCATGTCCCAGGTTGCATTTCCCCTTTCCCTTCCTTTCCCCCCACTTTCACGTGCAAAAATTTCAGAGAAGAGAGAGAGGGGCGACTGCCACCACCACCAATTTCGACCACGTACGGGTACTCTTTCCACCACTACCGGCAACCACCACAACCTAACCCCGGAGCTCCCCCACCTCCGGCAACCCCACCACCGATTTTGGAGAACTTATCCCACCATAAAGGTCTCTCTCTCTCTCTCAATGGAGTAGTTTCGTATGGTCAGATTACTTTCATTGATAGGGCTCGAATAAATTCAAATATTTTAGCAATTGATACTCCTATTTTGTTCACCCGTAATGACTTTTTGGCACAAATTTATATCCCTAGATTTCAATTAGAAGTTTGCGGAAAGATTTTGTTTGACATTGCTGATCCCTCCATACCTTTTGATGGAATCAACTTTCATGAGTAAATTTTGCCCTCGATTACGCTTGTACATGAGGATTAGAGACTAATTTGGCAGGAACGTGAGACTGATTAGGACGTGTACAGAGAAGTGGCTTTTGGACATACTTGTCTGCGTGAATCGAGATCCTTTCAAATATTTTTGGTTTTGTTCCCTTTTTTGCAAGCAAGAACAGAAAAATCGAAACACCGATTCATTTGATTTGTAATTTGTTTTGTATTCTTTATTTTTTTCCTGTTGTAAAATGCTGTATACGGGAAAAAAAGATCTTACATGCCGACATGTAGCATGTTGTCACTTTGATTTATAAAAGTCAACTTTCTTTAGTAGTAATTGCGATTATGATGTTTGAGGGTAGTAAAAAAAAGAAGAACAAAAAAAGGTGGGTGGTTGTTGGATGCTGTGGTTGCTAATTGCGATTTTCTTATAGAAGTTAACTTTCTTTAAATGTGATTTGCTGGATGTTCTTGTTCTCATCCACCTTGTTTTTTTTTCCCTTTCAAATATTGGGTGTTGATAACAATTTGTGTGCACGTCCCTTTGTATTTTATATTATTGTTCATTCTATTCATTGCATTGTCAGTTGGTTATATCTCTGTATAATTGTCTCATTTTCTTTACCAATAGATGATGTCGCCAGATTCTGTTCTGTCGGCAATGCCTCCAAACAAATAGTGTGTAGAAGAAGAAGATGTGTGAAGTGAAGATGTTGATGAAATAGATACTAGCGGAGTTAGGAAGGAGGCAACAGAAAATTGTGAAAATGGAGTTGAAGAACTGAAAGAGGGAATGACATTTGATACATCGGAGGAAACTTATTCGTATTACTCAAGATATGATAAAGAAAAATGATTTGCTATGGCAAAAAGAATGTCAAGAAAGGGAAAATATGAAAAGTTGAAGGATATAACTATAGCATGCAGTCGTGCTGGAAAGGCAAGGTTAACAGCAAGCAAGCTGGTTAAACCATGGCCACAATCAAAAATTGATTGTCAAGTTCATGTTACCGTTGTGTTGCACCCGAGTGGAAAGTGGTGGTTAAACCGGGTTTCTTTAGATCACAATCATGACCAGAGCCTGGGAAAGGTAAGGTATTTGAGGAGCAATAGGGTACTCGATGAACACGTGAAAAGAAGATTTGAATTGAATGATAAAGCTGGGATCAATTTGAACTAGACTTACACCTCACTTCAGATTGAGGCTGGGGGACCTGGTAAGCTTCCATATATCCAGAAAGATTGCCGAAATTATGTGGATAAAGTGCGACGTTCACTACTTGTGGAAGGAGATACTCAGGCGATACACAATTACTTTATGAAGATGAAAGTCGACAATTCTGACTTCTTTTTTGTAATAGATTTGGATGATGAAGGTTGACTAAGGACTGTATTTTGGACCGATGCAAGGAGTAGGGCAACTTGTAAGGAGTTCGGTGATGTTGTGATCTTTGACACAACTTACTTGATAAACAGGCATGACATGCCTTTTGCTTCATTTGTAGGTATGAATCATCATGGCTAATCTGTTTTATTGGGATGAGGGCTCATCTCTCACGAAGACACGGAGTCATTTTCATGGTTATTTTAGACTTGGAAGACATGCATGTGGGGTTGTACCAAAAAAATAATTATTACCAACCAATATATGGCCATGAAGAATGCTATAGAAGACATATTTTCTAACATCCGACATCGGTGGAGCATATGGTATATTATGAAAAAGATCCCGAAAAGTTGAATGGGTGCAACGCCTATGAGAATATTAGTTGGTGTATGTGTAGGGCAATTTATACTTCACTTACCATAAAACAATTTGAGAATGCTTGGAATGTGTTCAAGAAGAAATATGAGCTTCAAAGTAACACATGGTTAGAGGGTTGTATTTGAGAGGAAATGGTGGGTGTTTGCTTATTTGAACGACGTGTTTTGGGCGGGGATGCCATCCACATAAAGAAGCAAGAATATAAATGCTTATTTTGATGGTTACGTTCATTCAAAGACGACCCTGAAACAATTTGTAGAACAATATGAAAATGCATTGGGAAATAAGGTGGAAAGTGGAAATCAAGCAGATGTGAAAAGTTGGAACACTTTCATCCTATTAATGATTGAAGATGAGTTGGAGAAGCAATTTCAAAGTGTTTACACTCATGCAAAGGTTAAGGAGTTTCAGAAACAAATTTTCGATAAAATTCACTATTTCCGTGATAATCCGGCAAAAGTTGGTGATATCGTATCCGAACATGAAATAAATGAGTGGGTTACAGACGACGAATGAAAAGAGAAAAAGAGGATTCAAGTTTCATTTACAGTTGATTTCTATGCTGAAACCAATTAAACATATTGTAATTGTCAATTGTTCGAGTCTAGAGGAATGGTGTGTAAATATCAACTATTTGTGTGGCATCAAAAGGGAATTAAAAGAGTCTTTGACAAGTATGTGTTGAGAAGATGGTGTAATAAATGTGAAAAGGGTTCACACAAAAGTTCGAATCTGTTACGATAAGTTGTCAACGTCAATTGAAGCATGTCGGCATGACAACATGTGCAATATCTTTAATGAAGTTGCTGATTTAGCGAAAGAATCTGAAGAGAAGTATGATATGGTGATGAAACGGGTACATGAGCTAAAACGAGAGTTGATGGAAGTTTCGATTGTTTGTGAAAGTAATGTGGTTTCACTTGGTGATGACACAGGTACTCGTAATGTTTCTTTTTCGCTTGGAGATGGGATTATACCTCCTAAACAGAGCACGAACATACTTGACTCTGAAGGTCTTCGATGAAAAGGGAGATCGTTGTGCAAAAGAATGATCAGTGCTGTGGAAAAAGCTGTTAAGAAGAAAAGACAAACATCTAAGAAGCCATTGTCCAATGAAAAATTCAAGGTATAAGTTTTTTACGATTTGTTGCTTACTAGGTAATATAGACATATAGATTTGTTCGATGAATGTGTAATAATTATATTATTTGTTAATTTCAGAAGGTTAGGAGATTGCGGTTAGCCACCATATCGAGACACAAGAGAGTATTGTAAATATAAGAAATTTTATTTTTAATTGCATAATTTCATGTGTCATGTAATTGTTATTTAAAATTCTTTTTTTTAATGGGCAGGGCCACCCAAGCTACATGGGACACTCAATATGGCCAAACATGATGCCTCATCCTATGCGATCAAATATGGCACAAGGCGGAAGTATCTTCCCATTTTTTTCAACTTTATGCCCCACCGGAACAAGCTTGAATTAATTTATGCCTTCTTTTCTAAGTTCACAAAACTTATTAAATAGTCAACTTTAGATGAGTCAATCAACTATTGCAAGTAGTCAAGGTTGGGGAAGAGGACAATCAAGTATTTTGGAAGCTCAAGATCAATATTGGGGAGGACCACAACCAAGTATGCTGGAAACTCAATGGCAAGGATCGATGAGGAGGACAACAAAGTTATACGCAAATGATGAATGCACCGAATAATGTTGCAGAGTAGTTCACTTATTTGTATTGTATTATATCGTGTTCTATATCTTGTGTCCTTGAAAACTGTCTATATCGTGTCTGCTTTTGTGTTCTTGAAAGACCTGATTGCTTGTTGGTCTTGTAATGACCTTTTATAAGGTAGATGGATTGGAGAATTCTGTTTGAAGTTTAGTTCTTTAATGAGAGGCATTCTACTTTTGTTCATAATATTGCACCACTTCTTTACTTTCTTTATGCTTCTGTAATGACCTGATTGCTTGTTGAATTCATAGTTCCATCAGATAAGATTAAAATTTTTTTTTTTTTATGGAAGATGATTTGGTGAGTTCAAGGTGTTTTCGATAGCTTAAAATAAAAGCAAAATCGTACTAAGTTTTGAGGTGAATTCAGTCACCAATATCAATACTAGAATTATGCTAGTGTATTTGATTCTGGAAAAATTTTGGTAGTCTCCCCCTGTTTTTTGGTCCTAACCCGACGTCTTGCGTTTCAATCAATACAATAATAACAATAGAAATAACATGAGGTTACGCACAAACCCACTCAGTGTAAAGACCCGATATTTTTAATAAAAAAATAATTATTATCAAAACAAAAAAAAATATTATTGTTTCTCGTTAGTTCATTTAATGCGAAAAAATTATTTATGTCATCACACTAATTTTATTTCCATAATCGATTGTGCGCACGCGTATTCGGCGAATTATTTTCCTAGTGTGTTCATGTATTGCACCGGATCATTTGTCCAACCCAACCTTTCCCCAATTTGTTTCGGCGGACAAGAGTACCAAAATCCTTATTTGTACTCCTTAATTTCCTCCCAGTGCGACAACTCATTGTTGTCCTAGAGTCATTATCCTTCATATAAACCAAACCCATGTGATAACAATATAACCCATTTAAGTATCTCATCTATCTCTTCACTATGTTTCCCAGCAAACCTTCGGCAGAGAGAGAGAGAGGCAACCGGCCATCTCCTCACACCACCGAACTTCACCTCCAGAACTTCACCTCCATTACCATCAGCACCTCCTCCTCCTCACCAACTGGCCACAGGATCTCAACCGGACCTCACCACCACCGAGCAACTCACCACCAGTCGGCCATCACCACCACTGGAGCCATCTCCACTGCCGTGCTCACCCGAGCTCCACCACCGCTCCGACCCGCCACCAAATCTCTCCGAACTCTGTTTTGCTGGACGAGAGGTAGTCTGAACTCACCTCTCTAAATATATTTTATGTTCCGTATTAATTGTTTCATGTTTCAGTATGAAAATAATTGAACCCGACATCGCCGGTCGAGCCCGGCCGAGATCCTCTGTTTTTCTGAAATGAAACAGTAGATCTGAAAATCTTAGTTGAAAACTTAGTTGTAATAATTACAGTTTAATCCCTCGTAATTCAAGAGCTTATAAATTTAACTCTTGAGTAGTAAAAGCTAATATTAAGTCTCGAGGTTAATTAGTTTTCGATTCTGACGCCGCCGGCTGAAACCCGCCGTCTTTCCCGAAAATGGCAGCCACTGGATTTGAAAATTTCTTAGAATATTTGCGGTTTAGTCTCTCAAGTAAATTAGCTTATAAATCTAACCCTTGAGTATTAAAGACTAAGATTATAAGTCCCGAGGTGACTAAGAGTAAATCGTAGACTTTAGTTTCGAAATAGAAAAGGGAAAATAAAAGGAATAACTTAATTTGTTTTAATCGCATGATTAGTGTTATCGCATGGTTAAATAGTTTTTGGGTCCTATCATCGTGCAGCCGTTTTGCTGATTTGTCATCGTGGGGTGTGGATTGTAATTTTTTTTTATAAAATGTGGGATGGAACGGGCCCCGTTTTGATACCATGTAGAAACTTTATGTCCATATCAAAACCAATTGGCAATGAGTAGAGAGATCCCAAATGTTATTAAGTGATCACCCATTCCACTTTCAAGTAATGTGGGACTCTATTTTCTTAACATGACGGGCTATTTTTCCCCACTTAAGAAGCGATCATTTGCACAGTCCAGGTACATCATCTTACTAGGGGAATTGAAGAGGTTGCCAGGAACCCCAAGTGAGTTCCAATTCAAGGATTTGAAGAAGGCGACCAACAACTTCGACGAGAATAACTAGTTGGGCCAGGGTGGTTTCGGTGAAGTTTATTGAGCCACCTCCAGGATGAAAATCTGGAGGTGGCCGTAAAGTGGTTTTCTAGGGAAACTATCAAGGCTCTGGATGACTTCATGGCAGAGCTCACCGTCATCAATCGTCTCCGTCTCAAACATCTTGTCCGTCTGCTAGGTAAGTCCTTTTTAAAGTTTACAACTCTCTCCTCCTCAAGTTGCTTCTAGTATTCGTTCTTGGACACATACTATTTTTAGGGATCAATCTTTTTTTTTTGATTCCGACAGCTTATTTTTTGATGTAAAATACTTTAATGGACTATTTTTCATTGTTAAAGGGCTGTACGAAAAAGTCAAAAGGGTGGGATTGGGGGACAATATTTTGAGTTCCCCCAATAATTTTCCTCTCAGGTCCAAAAATTTGGCCCCGAAGGTCATCGAAACTCTGTTCGTATTGTTCAGTTCGTTCCTAAAAACTTATCTTAGCTTGCAACTAAATGGATTCCTTTTGGGAACCAAATTGAGGAGTTGTTCAAAACCACATCATTTTTCGGTTAGCAGAATATTTGGTAGCTAAAACATTTTGTAGACAATTTTGTTTTACTTTTATGAACCAAATTGAGGAGTTCTGTTTATTTGTTTGTGACAGGATGGTGCCACAAGAAACGGAAGCTGCTACTTGTATATGACTACATGCCGAACGGTAGTCTCGATGCACACCTATTCACTAGAGCATCGGACAATAAGCCACTAAGCTGGGATTTGCGTTACAAGATCATCTCAGGGGTGGCCTCGGCCCTGCACTATCTCCACAACAAGTACGATCAAAGGGTGGTCCACGGGACCTTAAGGCCAGTAACATCATGCTAGACTTTGACTTCAATGTCTGACTTGGGGATTTCGGCCTTGCCCGTGCTCTAGATAAGGAGAAGACCTTGTACACAGAGGCCGAGGGCGTGGCTGGCACACTGGGCTACATAGCGCCTGAATGCTTCTTGATAGGTAAGGTCACCCAGCAGTCTGACGTCTATGCATTTGGTGCAGTTTTGTTGGAAATAGTTTGTGACTTGCAACCTGGTACTAGGATTGGTGCGTTTCAGTTCTTGGTCAACTGGGTTTGGTCCTTGCAACGGGAAGGCTAGATATTAGATGCTGTAGAAGAGTGGCTCAGAGACGAGTATGTTGTTGACGAAGCTCAGAAAGTGCTGATTTGGGCTTTGGCATGTTCTCATCCTTTAGCGAACAAAAGCCCTAGAACTCATGAAATTGTTCAGATCATACGTGATTTAGTTCCGGTGCCTTATGTGCCGCCATTCAAACCAAACTTCATATGGCCGCCGATGCCCTCCGTAGAGGAAGATGATATTAGTAGCTTGGCTAGCACGACAGAGACGAGGTCCTTGCTAATGGCCCATTTGGAATTGGACTTTACTCCGCATTGCATCAGCCGAGAGCTTTGTGCCAGTGACATATTCAATGTTGTATAGTTTGTTTTGTAAATTATGAAAAATTATAAATCACTTAGGTATATAGATTTGCTATGTTTGATATTCAGGGCTTGTTCGGCTTAATAAGTCATTTGGCTTAATTTTTTGTCCTTATTCAAAAAAAATCACATTTGTTAGTTTTTCATCAATTTTGTTGAGGATTACTGTTTCATCGTGACTAGAGGAATCTAAAAAGTAAAAAAATTATGACCGAAACCCAATTTTTTTCAATAAAGACAAATATAAGCCAATAAGCTAATTTTTTTGTCTTTATTCAAAAAAAAAAATAGTTTGTGGCTTTCGACCTAGAAGAATGATTGATCAACTTCTTGGTTGACTGGGTCTGGTCCTTGCACAGCGAAGGTCGGATATTAGATGCTGTAGAAGAGCGGCTCAAAGATGAGTATGTTGTTGAGAAAGCTCAGAAAGTGCTGATTTTGGCTTTGGCATGTTGTCAACCAATAGCAAGCGAAAGGCCTAGAACTCAAGGAATTGTTCAAATCATATCCGATTTAGCTCCGGTGCCATATGTGCCACCATTTAAAGCAGCCTTTTCTTGGTCGTCGATACCCTCCGTAAGAGATGATATCAGCAGCTCGGCCAGCCCTACAGAGACAACGTCCTTTCTAACAGCTCAATAAACCAGAACCCATGCCCTTCCACTCCATTTGCACGCCTCGCTGCAACAGAAAATCGCGAAAATAGAAGGAAGAAGAAATCCCCCTGTGAACTGCATAAAAACAAAAAAAAACTATTTGTATATAGCATTGTTCGTGTTACAATCACACAAAGAGCAAATTTTTGATGAAACAACACATTTAAAGGGAAATACGCCCACACATAACAGACACAACCAAGCACACACAAAAGGTCCACCAGCCTAGCTACGCCAACTTAAGAGAAACACTAAGAGCTTGATTGGATACATTCTCCTTCATGAATTTTTTTTGAATCTCCTAATTTCCTTTCATCTCTGGAAGCTTTTTTCGTGAACTGCGAATGTGTTCACGAATATGTCATCCCTATTTGTCTGTATGGATTTAGCTCGACGGTTGAGGTTAGTTCAAGTGATTTGTACGTACTGTTTAAACCGGCTTTGGGGCTTCAGCTCATTCAGCGTTGAACGCCTGGTATTAATTTAACTAATTACTTACCCCCCTAAAGATATATTATATCTTGTAGCAATTAAATATGGGTTTGGCTTGAAGGGAACAGGCGTGTTAAAATTTTGATGGTGGACCTTTCTTGATGATCCGAACCGTTCATATATCAGTCCACCACCTGAATATATGATCACGTTAATTTACTTTGGCAAAACGGAGACACCCTTTTTATCACTTCTGATTTTCCGAAGTGATGATCGTCCATCTTTATGAGAAAATTGAACCGATCATATGTTGACCAATATTCAATCAAACTGATTTTGCATAAAGAAATGGATCTTCTCTGGTCCATGTTTTGGGACAGTCCTGATCGGTACTGTTCATTTGCTTCAATAAATGGTTTGGATATATTTTTAAGCTTACCGATAAGAATTAATTCTTAACGGAGGATCCGAACCCTTTGCATAAACGTGTTTAGCTAGCGCGGTCTACATTATGACTGTTAGAAATTATTAATTAAGGTGGGCCCATGACGAGGCCCTAATTGAAAATCAAGAAAACCATCACCTCCTACTAATATCGTTGAGACTTAATCACACCACCAAAAAAAGAGAGAATAGAATGAATGAATTAATCAGCTTCTACTAATATCGTATAGCATTTTTTGCTGGAATGTCGTTATAGGGTGTGGATTGTAATTCTTAAAATGTGGGGTGGAATGCCGTGTGAAAACTTTATATCTATCTCAAAACCAATTCGTAATGAGTGGAGAGATCCCTCATATTATTAAGTAATCATCTATTCAACTCTCAAGTAATGTGTGATTATATTTCCTTAATAAGTATTGTATATATATACGTACGTTTTTTTTAATCGAAAAGGCATGAAGCCAAATTTTATATTCTAATGACTAATATAATATCGGCCAACAAAATACTATGGCATACAATTAATTAAACGCTCGAAAAGAGAGAAGAAGGCCTCCATGCGGAGAAGTGAGCAACCACAAAGGGGAGAACATAAACCTCCGCGCAGGGAGGATGTAAAACCTCAATGTATGAGGTACTATTACAACACGAATACGAAAGAAAACCTCCACACGGGGAGGAAAGATAACAAAAAAAAAAAAGATAGGAAGGGATCGGCCGCTCTATCCGCATCTCTAGCTTTACGAGCTCCACCAAGCCATCATCATCTTCAAAGAAGTTGTAGTCTCTACGTATACTGTGGGTACAGATTGGAGTCTACTTGGTCAAGGGTGGTTGCCCATCGTGCATGCGTTCAAACCATCGCGGTTAATAGCTAGCTTTAGGCCACAGCCATGGACTAAATCTGAGACCAGATTTGAACAAATGATGACGGACCAAGCGAAAAAAGAACGAAGGTGAGAGAAAAAGCAGAAGGGTAGCGATGACAGCTACTGTATTTCTATTAATTGGTTACAATTATAAGATGAGGATTCTCTGATGGTACAGTACAGTTGACTGATTTGCGGGCCTAGAGCTTGGATTTGTTTGGGTGTCTGATTCATTCATCCATGCGTAAGTCAAGTTGAGAATATTAATTAACCATTCAAAAATTTATTATGTTGATCAAATATTGATCGCAAAATCTTTGAATGACAAGGATAATTTGAATGACGGTTACATATATACTTCTTTAAGATGAATCCAATTTGACCATTTGACCTTAATTTGATATTCGATTAATTTTCAATTTCTTGCATGAATGATCTTATTAGGGTCTAGAAACGTTTTAGGATTGTCCAGATTATATATTCATGTACGATAGGCCCAACACATATGCCGTGCAAATGAGAAATCTTAATCGCATATATAATTTATGCAATGCCGGCCTTGAGAAAGAAAAAAAAAAAAAAACGAGCAAAGCGTTTGTCTTGGGCCCAAAATGTTGCTAAAATGAGGAGGCCCCAAAAAAATTGTGTTTTTCATTAGATATATGTCTTAATAGTTAGCCATAATCAACATGTCAAAAAAACATAAGTGAGTTGAATATATGAGCATAATTAATACTTTTGCCGCCAAAAATGTAAGAAGGGTAATCTTTAAGTGATTGTGTTACAAATTTTGGTCGTGATACGCAAAGTTTTGGAATTCAAATTTTACTTTTTGAAGTTGTCTCATCTCTATATCTATTTGCTTCTGAAAGAGCCCCTAAAACTTGTCTGGAACCTCGAATATGTCGAGGCCGGCCTCGGACCCCAAAAATGTCAAGGCGCGCAGGCCCTGGATTTATGGTGGTGTAATGATCAAAGAGATCTGAATTCTTGTGTTGCAGTGAGAATTTTATTTTCTTTGACCTAATATCAGTGGTGGTGTATCGCAGTCCACGTACGTCTTAGCTTTCACCATATCAATGATAATAAAGCAAAAAAGCATAAACAAATATTTTCACTAATCAAAACCTCTCAATTTTCCATGTCATTATGTTGGAGATCTCCATTATGTGTGACCGGTACCTAGAAAAGAAGCAAAGACTGCTTCTACAATTGCATTCGTCAAAAATCTAATCTCTGTGATCTCCATTTCTTTCCACTGTGACACTCGATGGGATTGACGGTGAAGCCCCGTGTCATTACCGTAGTAATGCTCCTCTGTTTTACGGCCGTTGCAGCCCTGCACCTCGAGACTTTCACCGCTACGTACGGACCATTCGATTCCAGCTATCGCAAGATATTCAACTTTGAGGGCTCAGCCACCATCGACAACAACGCACTCCAATTGACCCCGAACTCGGACTATCAAAAGGGCTTGACACCACGGCCAATCCAAAATCTGTACGGACGAGTGAGGTTATCTAAACAATTCATGTTGTGGGAACAAGATTACAACAAAACCGACAGAGTTGCCTCGTTCAACTCCTCCTTTCTCTTCAGCGTCTACCCGTTGGGCGGTAATACCAGTCCGGGTGAAGGGCTGGCCTTCATACTAGTACCGTTCTGGAACCGGGCTCTGACATCCAGTTACGGAAAGTATCTGGGCCTGACGGGTCTCGGCATGGATGGGTACTCATACAACTGCCTACTAGCCGTCGAGTTTGACAACGTCAAACAGGAATTCGATCCGGATGCTAACCACGTGGGACTCAATATAAACAGCATTAGATCTAATGTTACTGCCTCTTTGACCACGTTGGGAATTGAACTTGCTCCAGAGGGCCAGGCCAGGTTTTACAATGTCTGGGTCCAGTACGATGGGGTCAATAAGGTCATTGAGGTGTACATTGCACGACAAGCTGAGCTTGAAGGGGAGACACCCTCCAGGCCTAATACCCCAGTCTTGAAATCGAATCTTGATTTGAGAGAGGTTTTGAATCATCACTCGTACTTTGGTTTCTCAGCATCGACAGGACATAATCAGCAGCTCAACTGTATCTTCAGATGGAACTTGACGGTGGAATATTATTCGGAAGATGCTCCGGAGCCAGAGGACAAACATCCTCCCCAGAAAAAAAATATTCTCCTTGAAGTCGGGGTCGGGGTTCCACTGCTTGTGATAGGGGTAGCAGTGACAGGCTATTATTACCTACGCAAGAAGCAATCAATGGTACCGTTGAAGTCCGATATCTTACTAGGGGCCTTGAAGAGATTGCCAGAAACTCCGAGGGAGTTTCAATTCAAGGATTTGAAGATGGCGACCAACAACTTCGAAGAGAAGAACAAGTTGGGCCAAGGTGGTTTTGGTGTAGTGTATCGAGGCTACCTTCCAAAAGAAAATCTGGAGGTGGCCGTCAAGTGGTTTTCTAGGGAAACCATAAAGGGTCAGGATGACTTCTTGGCAGAGCTCACCATCATCAATCGTCTCCGTCACAAACATCTTGTCCGACTGCTTGGTGGGTACTCCTTTTTCAACTTTACGACTTTCACCTCTTCAATTTGCTTCCAGTCTTCTCTTTATATGGTAGAAGTGATTTGTGGCATTGAAACGTAGTTTTATGTTTCACTCCATGGAAGTATGGAAAAATTGCTTCAATCTTTGATCTGAGACGGATGATCACTACAAGAGATAAAGGGATATCGAAAAACTGTCGGAAGGGGGATATGGACCTTATTCTGAGTTTCCCAAATAATTTTGCTCTAAGAATAAAAAATTTGTTTCCTGAAGGTGATTGCAATTCTGTTCTTATTTTTCAGCTCATTACTAAAAACTTATCTTAGCTTCCAATAAATATGTTATCTAAAGGGATTATATTGAGGAGTTTTTCAAAACCGCATATTTTGTTGTTGAGCAGAATATTTGGGTAGGTAAAACATTTCGTAGACAAAATATTTACTTTTATGAACCAAATTGAGGAGAACGTTATCTTTCTTTGTGACAGGATGGTGTCACGAGGAAGGGAAGTTGCTACTTGTATATGACTACATGCCAAATGGTAGTCTTGACACACACCTATTCACTAGAACATCAGGCAACAAGCCACTAAGCTGGGATCGCCGTTACAATATCATCTCCGGGGTGGCCTCCGCCCTAAATTACCTCCATAATGAGTGCGACCAGAGGGTGGTCCATCGGGACCTAAAGTCCAGTAACATCTTGCTGGATTCTTACTTTAACGCTCGACTCGGGGATTTCGGCCTCGCTCGCACCTTGGACAAGACCTCATACACAGAGGCTGGGGGTGTGGCTAGCACACTCGGCTACATTGCGCCTGAATGCTTCCTAGCAGGCAAGGCCACCCAGCAATCTGACGTCTACTCGTTTGGAGTAGTCTTGTTGGAAATAGTTTGTGGCTTGCGACCTGGAACAATGATCGATGAGTTTGACTGCTTGGTCAATTGGGTCAGGTTCTTGCACCGGGAAGGTAGGATATTAGATGCCGTGGAAGAGCGGCTCGGCGATGAGTATGTTGTTGAGGAAGCTAAGAAAGTGCTGGTTTTGGCTTTGGCATGTTCTCATCCGATAGCAAGCGAAAGGCCCAAAACTCAAGCAATTGTTCAGATCATATCCGGTGTAGTTCCAGTGCCTTATGTGCCGCCATTCATACCAGCCTTGGTATGGCCAATGTCTTCTGTGGAGGAAGATTATATCAGCAGCTTGGTTAGCACGTCAGAGACAAGGTCCTTTCTAACGGCCCAATTAGGATCGGGCTTCACTGCGCAATACATCAGTCAAGAGCTTGAAAACTCGCGTTTTTGGCAGCAGGCGTGAATGCGATGAGCGCGGGCGTGCCAAGACTTGTAGCGCCTAACTTGTTGTGAAGATTCCCGTGAATCTTGACTTCTATCGTAGAGCGACTGCGTACGACCCAAAGGTTAAAGATCGTAAGAAGGTTCGTGGTTTGCCACACGGTTGTGAACTTAATATTTCCTAGTCGTATAGGAAATGGAACGTGAAAAACGTAGACTTTATTACACCGGGATAATAAAGTTTGATTACAAGGAAAATAAAATCCAAACTACTTGATGAAGTTAGTTTGAATGGGGGTTTGAGCACGGAGTACTCGATATGCTACTTTGCTGAAAGTAGAAAAGTATGCTTCGCTGGGAAGACTTTGTTTGTAAGCGTTAGCTTTGATTGGTGTTGGACCCGTTCTTCATCTTGTGAACTTGTATTTATAGGCACTGCAGTATGCTGATTCAGGCCTGAATCCGAACCCAGCCTTGCACCACAAGCTGCCATGTGTCCCTCAACCGCTCCACTTTTCATGCACGTCTGATCATGGGCAGTTACTCAGAGGTAATGGCAGTTAAGTTTGATCATGGGTAGTGGGCTCCTCACGTGGTGACATGTGTCCCATGTCTAGGTAGAAAATATCTCCCAACTTCCCCCCTTTTTGTGCTTCCCATGCCACATGGCCAATTGACCAAGTCAATTGGCCTTTGAAATAGAAGCAACTCAACTGCCAACGTACAACTAATTCCCTACAAAGGTGGATAATATTCCTCAAACCAAATCAGCACCATCTTACAAGCCTAAAACCGTGGGTCTTATCCATGGGTCGAACCATCATTTCCCCATGGGCTAACCCGTGGGCTACACTTTTAAAGGGCCTCGGGCTATAATTAAATATGGGCTGCGTGTCACTTGGGCCCAATTCTCGTGGGCTGCACTTCTAAAAGATCTTAGACCGCAATCTTGTACATGGGTTATGTTTCTTGGGCCCAAATAGGAAAATACCCATGGCCCAATAATTAATTACCAGTCGAATACCCAATCTCGGCCCAAATTAATTAAAAGATTTTCGATCACGGCAAGCCCGATCCGTGGTGCCAAAAACGGGTATAAACAGAGCTCTTTGCCAATGACAACTTCAAAAGTGTGTAATTTCGTTAAGTAAACTGAAACCAAGTCCCCCCCTCCGTGGTTATATCCTTAATTTGCAGATGTGTCTGAATCAAATTCGATCACAAGGATCGAAACCAAATCGTTTTGGGACTCTTTCTTCTCCCAATTAGGCCACATTTAGTTCAAAACAGGGCTTCCTCCTCTTTCCTCACCTATTTTGGAGGCGATGGCGATTTCCGGCCTAAACACTTCTTATTCTCCCGTGATTCCTACTTTTGTTGTAAGCGCTTTAATCCAACTGTTTCTTTTTCTGTTTTTTCTTTCTTGCCTGCAACATTCTCTTTTTGGTTGCAGCTGTATGTTAATTTATGAGCGAGTTATTCTTGTATTGTAGGAATTTCTTTCAATTTTTATTTCTTACCTGTTTTTTGTTGTTTTGTTAATAAACTGAATTACCAATATTCTGACTGTTGGTCTCTGTATTTCAAATGGCTGTGTGAGGGAAGAGGGAAAGCGATACTGGGGAGTTATTAAATTTGGTTAGATGGTGAACCAAATTGAGGAGTTTTACGCATTTGTTCGTTGTAGGGGTAAAGTTTCGTACATCAATCTTTTCCTAGATCCCCGCAATGGCGGGAACCTCGTGTACAGGGTTTTTCTTTTTTTTAATCCATTTTGTCCATTTGACTGCCACTAAGAAACACATTAGTTGGACATGGCGGCAGTAGCTTCATCAACATTGGTACACCGAACTTTTAGTCAGCCCCTGTTTCACATAGATTTTTGGGAGATTTTTGATTTTTTGTCCTTCTCCAGTTTTTTGGACTTTACCTCGGATATTTTTCAGAATATTGGGATAAAAGTCATAATTTTTTATTAATCCGATTCCTCTCGACGAGACGAACCAATAATTTACAACAGGTCATGGCCAAGACTATTTTGATGTCAAGCAAGTTTCTAGTACAGTGGATCAACTTGCTGATTTGCTAAGCTGTTAGTACAAGTTAATTTAGTGGCCAAACCACATCAGTTGATGCATGTTATCAAATCTATATAAGGTGTCCTATAATCATGACTTAGTTGAATTGAAATCATAATAGATTGAGATTCCCTTTCACTCTCTCTCTAGAATTTCTTTTTATAATCTTGCATATAATCCCATCACTTATGGGATTTGATACTCGTTTACTCTGAATATATAGTGATCATACATGTATAAAATGATCATAGGCACTTTCCAGAATTTTACAAGCAGCATGGCTAGCTAGCACGATGGAGACAAAGCCCTTCCAATGAACCATTTAAAACTGTCTAGTTTTTGTTGTAAACAAAAACCAAGCCGTCTCTCTCCCCCAGATTTTTTTTTTTTTTTTTCTGAAACGGCAACGAATTTATTGAGAAACTTGATAGGAGTACATCAAATAAAGGATTCAACCAATTGTTGGGTAAAACACCTGATGCGAACAAAAACCAAAACACCTAAAAAGCATAACCCAAACAAAATGGGCTAAGCCCAACCCAAGAAATTCCAAAACCTAACCCTTACTTCTGAAAAAGTCTTCCGCTGCTGAGCACATCTCGGCCGTCCAAACGTGTTTTGAACGGCCCAGATTTGTTTGGGCTTGAGGGGGCGTTTTGGTAATTTTATACTTAAAAAAATACCACAACAGATCTGGGCTGTCCAAAATACGTTTGGATGGCCAAGATGGTGCTCGGCACGAGTCCGGCTCCTCTCCAATTCACAGAGAATTGGAGGATCCTTCAATTTCAATTCAATGGTCAAGATTACCTCAGTAACTCAAGCCCCAAAGTTGAAATGGTATTTTACGGGTACCCAATTGCTCCCCAAATATTTCTTAATTACATAAGCGTCTTTTCTCCCCATTTTTTTTGAATGGTGGAAAAAATTCATTAATCTTCGAAGTTTATAAAAAATTCATTAATTTTTTTGAAATGCGTCTTTTCTTTCCGTTAAACCTGCCTTTGAAAAACTTTTTATATAGCTCATGATGATTTTTTCGACCGATATCATATAGCTCATGAGGGTTTTTTCTACATATTATATCAAAAATATTTTTATTTCAGCATGGTTTTTTTCGCTGATATTATCTTATTGTGTAGCTCATGAATTTTTTTTTTTTACTGATACTAGTGTATTTTCACTTGTGCTTCGCACTATGTTATGTGCTCATTGATGCAGTTGTTCTTGTATGTAAAGAAAGTTGAAATTAAAATTCAGTTATGGAAATTAGAAAAAAATCGTAAGAGTAAATAATTGAATGTAAGATAATTTTTATAGAACAAATATTTGAGAAGAAATGCAAAAGGAGTTATTTGATTAATCTTGTGAATCTGATAGTTTTTTGAACCTGCACCAATTATTAAAATTACGAAATGAAATTTTACTAATGTTTGGAATTTGAAAAATATTTAGAGAGTAATTGGATACCCATAGAATATCATATGAGCTTTGGGCTGGAGATAATAGTGTAATCCTGACTATTACATTGGAATTGGAGGATCCTCCATATGAATTGGAGAGGAGGTGGACTCCCGTACTTAAGGGATGGAGGGACCGTGCTGCGTAGCCCCGTGCTGCGCAGCGTGCTGTGCGGGGCGATTCGCCACCGCTTCGGTCTCGGTTTGATGATCGGAAACGTTCACTTTGTAGAGCTCACTGAGTAGAATAAGTGTACCAAAAATCAGCTTGATAGGACATCATTAAGTACCTCATCCGAACATTATATCTTGAAACGAATGGATCCGAAACACAAGATTAAAATCCACTGTTTTTTTGTACACTTAATAATTTCAAGATAATAATGTTCGGATGAGACACTAAATGATATCCGAATGAGCTGATTTTTGATATACTTGTTCTACTCGACGAGCTCTATGAAATAAACGTTTCCGATCATCAGACCGAGACAGGAGTGGCTGCAATTCGCCCCGCACAGCACGCTGCGCAGCACGGTCCCTCAGTCCGTACTTAAGTCTTTATCCATGATGTCATCCAGCTATAGTTGCTCCTATTTTTAGAGAGAGAGAGAGAGAGAGAGAGAGAGAGAGAGAGAGAGAGAGAGAGAGAGAGAGAGAGAGAGAGAGAGAGAGAGAGAGAGAGAGAGAGAGAGAGAGAGAGAGACAGGGTTTGAATCTTCTCTTTTTAAATAGAGGCCAATATTGATCTTGGACTGTAAATTGGGTCCTTGCTTGGAAATTGCCTCCGAATTGATTGGACTACTGTTTTATTCCACTGTTCAAAATTTCCTCTCATCGAAATGGTCAGTACAATGGAAATAATTCTATGAAGAAAAGTCTAACGCATTGCGTTTAATTTGGCTTTTTTGTCAAACTCTAGAGGTACTTTAATCAAAAAGTTTGTGGACACAGTAAATTTGTGCATAAATCGTGCACAGATTGCTATGTGGGGCCAACTACGGGTCTCACACAAGTAATCCGAGCCGTTCATTATATTGAAAACATTTTTTCAAGGGTTTTCGCAAAAAATTAGCTCAATCCGATATTTATAAGTGCTTGATCTAATTATCTAACTTTTCATTCTGGTTTTAGAGAATGAAAAGTTAGACGATTAGATCAAGTACTTATAGGTATCGGATTGAGTTAATTTTTAGCGGATGCCCTTAAAAAAATATTTTAAACATAATTAATGGATCGGATTATTTGTATGGGACCTTTAGTAAGCCCCACAATGCAATCTGTGCACAGATTTTTCTGTGTCAGTAGCAAGGTTCTTTTTTAATTGATACAAAAATCATACATTAGGAACGGGTAGCTACCTTCAAGGAGGAAGGAAAACAATTACAAAGCCTAAACTTACAAACGAACATTTAGGACCTCACACAGATTAGACTCATCTCCAACCTCAAAAAACCATAAAGACAACGTAGAAAATCCACCACAACACCTACAAGGAGTGAGAGAAAGTCCGAATGCGTTTAATTTGGGTTTGATCCATCATTTTCTTTATGTTTGTTTGTTGAGTAGAATTTTCTTATTAGTCTTCGGGCAACGTTGTTATCCACACATATAAGTAAGTACATATTCTACACAGTTTTTTTGTAGGGCCCACCTTGGATCCCACACAAAAGATTCGAATCGTTAATTAAATGTAAAGTATTTTTTAAAGATTTTCGCAAAAAATTAGCTCAATCTGATACTTATAGATACTCGATCAAATCATCTAACTTTTCATTTTGATTTTTCAGATAATGAACAGTTAAATGATTGGATTGAATATTTATAGATTCGAATTGAGCTAATTTTTTGCGATGGTCCTTGAAAAAATATTTTACATTTAAGAAACGACTCAGATCGTTTTTGTGAGACTCGAGATGGGCTCCACAAAAAATTTGTGTAGAATATGTACCTTATTTATATGTGTGTCTAGACTTCCCGAAAAAGAAGGCCAATTGGTCAACTGGTCAAGTCGCCGGCGTTTTGTTGAGTGAAGACGCAAAAAAGAAAGACTGCTTTTTACAATTTCATTCGTAAATACCTTATCTCTGCCTCTCCCAATTCCCCCAAATCTCTGTTATCTCCATTTCTGTCCATATATTCTCGGCCACCGTGGTTCCTTCGGGGACATCCGATAATTCTCGGCCACCGTGACACTTGATGGGATTGCCCGTGAAGCTCCGTATGATCGCCGCCATGCTCCTCTGTTCCACGGCAGTCACAGCCCAGAACCTCAAGACTTTCACCGCTACATATGGGCCGTTCAATTACACCTATTTCGATATATTCGGCCCAAAGAACTCAGCCAACATGTCCACCGGCGTGCTCCAATTGACTCCGAACTTGGCCTACCAGGAGGGCTAGTCGGACATGCCACTCGAAAATCAGGTCGGAAGAACTCTGTTGAAACGACCGTTCACGTTGTCAGAACAAGGTTACAACAAAAAATCGGACAAGGTCGCCTCGTTCAACTCCTCCTTCCTCTTCAGCGTCTGCCCGCTGGACGGTAATACCACCCCGGGGGAAGGGCTGGCCTTCATAATAGCCCAGCCCTTCAAACACTGGCTTCCGCCAAAGAGCTCCGGCCAGTATCTGGGCCTGACCAACCAAAAAACCGATGGCGACCGTGCAAACAGCCTAGTAGCCATCGAGTTTGACAACGTCAAACAAGAATTCGATCCAGATGCTAACCACGTGGGACTCAATATAAACAGCATCGTATCTACTGTTACTTCCTCTTGACCCCATTGGGAATTGAACTTGCTCCAGACGGCGAGGCCAGGTTTTACAATGCCTGGGTCCAGTACGACGGGATCAGTAAGGTCATTGAGGTGTACATAGCAAGACAAGCCGAGCGTCATGGGGAGACGCCCCCCAGGCCCGATACCGTGGTTTTAAAATCGAATCTCGATTTGGGAGAGGTTTTGCAATATCAGTACTAGTACTTCGGTTTTTCAGCATCTACAGGAAATAATGTGCAGCTCAACTCTATCTATAGATGGGACTTGACGGTGGTGTCCTTTCTGGATGAACATCTACCGTGGGAAATGACTCCAAATCCTCCTCCTAGGCAAAAGACTCTCCTTGTAGTCGGGTTTTCACTGCTTGTGATAGGGGTAGCAGCTGACGGGCTACTATTATCTATACAAGAAGCGATCGATGCCACAGTTTAAGTCCAACATATTACTGGGGGCCTTGAAGAGATTGCCAGGAATCCCGAGGGAGTTCCAATTCAAGGATTTGAAGAAGGCGACCAACATCTTCGACGAGAAGAACAAGTTGGGCTAGGCCGGGATGGTTTCAGCCAGTGGCGGATCCAAAAATTTTGGATAGATGGGTCACCTTTTGAGCATAAATTTAATAAAAATATTAACAATACAATATAAAGAGAACATGCGTTCAAAATAAATAACGAGAATAAAAAATGAATGTACTAGCGTTTTTACATTTTGACAAAACAACTTTTATATTTTTGTTTGTGTAGTTTGTAGAACTGTATTTGTCAGCTTTGTGGTATTACCAACTATTTAAGTCTAGAATGGACATGGTTCATCTCTTACTAATCTCAAGTTCTGAGGAATTTTTTTTTCCCTAACTGCATAAGCCATATTAAGCCGTTAAAAAAACAAATGGTCAAAGGCATCAACGAGTTTTGAACTCATGACCGCTCAGGAAGGACACCAAACGCGTTACCGCTTGATCTACACATCAATCTTGCCTTATTTCGGGTAGTTTTATATGTATTTTACTTTCTGTTCCGATTCACACAAAAAAAATCCAGATAATTTCAGGTGGGTCATGCCTTACCTGAATCCGCCCCTGGTTTCAGCAGCTTGGTTAGCACGTCAAAGACAAGGTCCTTTCTAACAGCCCAATTGGGATTGGGCTTCACTGCGCAGTACATCAGTCAAGAGCTCTTTGCCAATGACAACTTCAAAAGTGTGTAATTTCGTTAAGTAAACTAAAACCAAGTCCCTCCCTCCATGGCTATATCCTTTGCAGATGTGTCTGAATCAAATTTGATCACAAGGATCTAAACCAAATCGGTTTGGGACTCTTTCTTCTCCCAATTAGGCCACATTTAGTTCAAAACAGGGCTTCCTCCTCTTTCCTCACCTATAGATATACGTCAAAGTACATAAGTCCATAGATACTCTTATAGATAAAACGACGGCGGTGACGTTTTGGAGGCGATGGCGATTTCCGGCCTAAACACTTATTCTCCCGTGATTCCTTACTTTTGTTGTAAGCACTTTAATCCGACTGTTCTTTTTCTGTATTTTCATTGTTGCCTGCAACATTCTCGTTTTGGTTGCAGCTGTATGTTAATTTATGAGCGAGTTATCTTTGGACTGTAGGAATTTCTTTCAAATTTTCTTTCTTACCAGTTTTTTGTTGTTTTGTTAAGAAATTGAGGCTCCGTTCCAGAACACCTTCTTAAAAAATAAGTACTTATTTCATATTTTCAAACTCAAAAATAATGTAAATGAAAAATAATTTTTCAATTTTTTTGCACCATATTAAAGATCTTAATGAGATTTATCAAACAAGATCCATATTGATAGAAAAATTATTTGCGTAAGCGCATGATTTTTGAGCTTGTAATTGCCTTTTTAAAAAATAAGTACTTATTTGGCTTTCCGGAACGGAGCCTGAATTACCCATATTCTGATTCTTGACTTTTAGTCTATGTATTTCAAATGGCTGTGTGAGGGAAAAGGGAAAGCGATACTGGGGAGTTATTAAATTTGGTAAGATCGTGAACCAATTTGAGGAGTTTTACGCATTTGTTTGTTGCAGGTGTAAAGTTTTGTACATCAACCTGTTCGAAAATCTTCGTAATGACGGGAGTCTCATGCACAGAGTTTCCCTTTTTTTAATCCATTTTGTCCATTTGACCGCCACTAAGAAACACATTTGTTGGACATGGTGGCAGCAGCTTCATCAACATTGGTACAACGAACTTTTAGTCAGCCCCTGTTTCACGGACTCAGGGGGGCTGCTCTCCCCCTTGGGGGAGCAGCGTGCTGCTGCCCCCGTTTTTCGGTCACGTCCCGATCTCGCTCCGATGATCCGAATCGTTCACTTTGTAGAGCTCGTCGAGTAGAACGACTATGCAAAAAATCAGCTTAATTGGATATCATTAAGTGCCTGATCGGAGCCTATATAACTCTTGGTCCATTGGGAATAATGGATTTGATCCAGTGTTTCGGATCCATTCTTTTCAAAGTAAAAAGGCTCCGATCAAGCACTTAATGATATCCAATTAAGCTGATTTTTTGCATAGTCGTTCTACTCGACGAGCTCTACAAAGTGAACGATTCGAATTATCGGAGCGAGATCGGGACGTGCCCGAAAAACGGGGGCAGCAGCACGCTGCTCCCCCAAGGGGGAGAGCAGCCCCCCTGAGTCCCTGTTTCACATAGATTTTTGGGAGATTTTTGATTTTTTGTCCTTATCCAGTTTTTTGGACATTACCTTGGATATTTTTTAGAATATTGGGATAAAAATCATAATTTTTTATTTTTCTGATTCCTCTCAACGAGATGAACCAATAATCCACAAAAGGTCATGACCAAAACTATTGATGTCAAACATGTGTCTAGTACAGTGGATCAACTTGCTGATTTGCTAAGCTGTTAGTACAAGTTAGTGGCCAAACCACTACAGTTGATGCATGTAATCAAATCTATGTAAGGTGTACTATAACCATGACTTAGTTGCGTTGAAATCATAATAGATTGAGATTCCCTTTCACTCTCTCTCTAGAATTTCTTTTTATAATCTTGCATATAATCCCATCACTTATGGGATTTGATTCTCGTTTACTCTGAATATATAGTGATCATACATGTATAAAATGATCATAGGCACTTTCCAGAATTTTACAAGCAGCATGGCTAGCTAGCACGACGGAGACAAAAGCCCTTCCGATGAACCATTTAGGATCGGGCTTCACTCCGCAATGAATCAGTCGAGAAAGCTCTAAGCTAGTGACAAATTCAAAACTGTCTAGTTTTTGTTGTAAACTAAAACCAAATCATCCCTCTCCCCCAGATTTTTTTTTTAAACAACAAAAAATTTATTAAGAAATCTGGTAGGGGTACATCAAGTAGGGAGAGAGGAGAGGGGGATCCAAGCAATGGTTGGATGAAACACCTGATGGAAACAAAGCTCAAAATACCTAAAAAGCATAACCCAAACAAAATGGGCCACGCCCAACCCAAAAAATCCCAAAACCTAACCCTAACTTCTGAATAAGTCTTCCGATGCCGCCACCCGAGCACCGCCGATCTCCTCTATCAGGCAGCCAAACTATTACCACGAGATACCACCGGTCTGCCACCTCAAAACACCACCACGCCCACCAGTACTGGCCAACACCGCCCAAATTTCAGCCATGTTATGACAATCATATTTGAATACTATGCTATACAGTATACGGATATCATCTAAATTCTGGTCCAAATTCTTTGGGGAGTTATCTTATCAATTTATTGCAATTCTCTAGTTTGTAAATAAAATATACATTCTATTTGGAGCCCGTACTTAAGTCTTTATCCATGATGTCATCCAGCTACCAACCATCCTGAAATTGCATAGTTGCCCTATTTTGAGAGAGAGAGAGAGAGAGGGGGAGAAAGAGACAGGGTTTGAATCTTCTCTTTTTAAAGAGAGGCCAATATTGATCTTGGGTCATTGCTTGGAAATTGCCTCTGAATTGATTGGACTACTGTTTTATTCCTCTGTTCAAAATTTCTTCCCATCGAAATCGTCAGTAAAATGGGAATAATTTTATAAAGAAAAGTCTAATTTGGGTTTGATACAAAAATCATGCATTGGGAACTGGTAGCTACCCCCAAGAAGGGAAGAAAACAACCAAAAAATCTAAATTTACAAACGAACATTCAGGATCTCACACAAATTAGGCTCATCTCTAATCTCAAAAAGTCATCAAGACAATGTAAAAAATTAACCACAACACTCACAAGAAATGAGAGAAAGTCCCAATGCGTTTAATTTGGGTTTGATCCAGCATTTTCTTTATGTTTGTTTGTTGACTAGAATTTTTTTATTAGTCTTCGGGCAATGCTGCTAAATAAGTACATGTTCTACATAGATTTTTTCTGGGGCCCACCTTAGATCCCACACAAATGATTCAAATCGTTAATTAAATATAAAATATATTTTTTAAGATTTTTCGTAAAAAATCAGCTTAATTCGATATTTATAGATACTCAATCTAATCATTTAATTTTTCATTTTGATTTCCAGATAATGAACAGTTAAATGATTGGATTGAACATCTATAGATTTTGGATTGAGCAAATTTTTTGCGAAGGTCCTTGAAAAAATATTTTACATTTAATGAACGGCTCGAATCGTTTACGTGAGACCTGAGGTGGGCCTCAGAAAAAATTTGTGTAGAATATGTAGCTTATTTATACGTGTGCTTAGACTTCTCGAAAAAGAAAACCAATTGGTCACTGGTCAAGTCGCCGGCTTTTTGTTGGGTGAAGACGCAAAAAGAAAGACTGCTTTTTACAATTTCATTCGTAAATACCTAATCTCTGCCTCTCCCAATTCCCCCAAATCTCTTTTATCTCCATTTCTGTCCATATATTCTCGGCCACCGTGGTCCCTTCGGGGACATCCGATAATTCTCGGCCACCGTGACACTTGATGGGATTGGCAGTGAAGCTGCGTATGATCGCCGCCATGCTCCTCTGTTTTACGGCGGTCACAGCCCTGAACCTCAAGACTTTCACCGCTACATATGGGCCGTTCAATTACACCTATTTCGATATATTCGGCCCAAAGAACTCAGCCATTATGTCCCACGGCGTGCTCCAATTGACTCCGAACTCGGCCTACCAGGAGGGCTTGTTGGGCAGGCCACTCGAAAATCAGGTCGGAAGAACTCTGTTGAAACGACCGTTCACGTTGTCAGAACCAGGTTACAACAAAAAATCGGACAGGGTCGCCTCGTTCAACTCCTCCTTCCTCTTCAGCGTCTGCCCGCTGGGCAGTAATACCACCCCGGGGGAAGGGCTGGCCTTCATAATAGCCCAGCCCTTCAAACACTGGCTTCCGCCAAAGAGCTCCGGCCGGTATCTGGGCCTGACCAACAATAACACCGATGGCGACCCTGCATTCAGCCTAGTAGCCATCGAGTTTGACAACGTCAAACAAGAATTCGATCCAGATGCTAACCACGTGGGACTCAATATAAACAGCATCATATCTAATGTTACTGCCTCTTTGACCCCATTGGGAATTGAACTCGCTCCAGACGACGAGGCCAGGTTTTACAATGCCTGGGTCCAGTACGACGGGGTCAGTAAGGTCATTGAGGTGTACATAGCAAGACAAGCCGAGCGTCATGGGGAGACGCCCTCCAGGCCCGATACCCCGGTTTTAAAATCGAATCTCGATTTGGGAGAGGTTTTGCAATATCAGTACTCGTACTTTGGTTTTTCAGCATCTACAGGAACTAATGTGCAGCTCAACTCTATCTATAGATGGGACTTGACGGTGGAGTCCTTTGTGGAGGAACATCCACCGTGGGAAATGACTCCAAATCCTCCTCCTTGGCAAAAGACTCTCCTTGTAGTCGGGTTTTCACTGCTTGTGATAGGGGTAGCAGGGACGGGCTACTATTACCTATACACGAAGCGATCGATGCCACAGTTTAAGTCCAACTTATTACTGGGGGCCTTGAAGAGATTGCCAGGAACCCCGAGGGAGTTCCAATTCAAGGATTTGAAGAAGGCGACCAACAACTTCGACGAGAAGAACAAGTTGGGCCGGGGTGGTTTTGGTGTAGTGTACCGAGGCCATTTGCACGATGAAAATCTGGAGGTGGCCGTCAAGTGGTTTTCTAGGGAAACCATGAAGGTTGAGGATGACTTCTTGGCAGAGCTCACCATCATCAATCGTCTCCGTCACAAACACCTCGTCCGATTGCTTGGTACGTCCTTTTCCAAGTCTACATGTTTCTCTTCTTCAATTTGCTTCTAGCTAGTCAGGTTCAGTCCAAGAGATTGAAGGGAAGTCATCAATTTAACCATTCGCATGGTCGCCCCTAAGACTGAGCTTGTCTTTATGGTTCCTAAATGTCATCTCAATTCTGTTCTTGTTTTTCAACTCATTAAAAACTTATCTTAGTTCCAATAAGAGTGAGTTTTCGCTATTTTTTTGGGTCTTCACTCTTCCGGTTAATACCAATAGTCAAGCTCTTTCCGCTAGTTGGTAATTTACTTGATGTGTGAGAGAAGAATGGTATGCCTAGAAATCCGTGAAATTATGAGTTTTAGTCCATTTAGTTTAAGAGAAGCTCGTTGTTAAATATGGTGTCTAAAAGGGATTATTTTCATGAACCAAATTGAGGAATTTTGGAAAACCGCATCATTTTGTTGTTGAGCAGAATATTTGGTAGCTAAAACATTTCGTAGACAAAATATTTACTTTTAATGAACCAAATTGAGGAGTACTCTTTCTTTGTATGTGACAGGATGGTGTTACAATAATGGGAAGCTTCTACTTGTATATGAATACATGCCGAATGGTTGTCTCGATGCACACCTATTCACTAAAACACCAGACAGTAAGCCACTACGTTGGGATCAACGTTACAATATCATCTCTGGGGTGGCCTCGGCGTTGAACTACCTCCACAATGAGTACGACCAGAAGGTGGTCCATCGGGACCTCAAGGCCAATAACATCATGCTGGACTCTGACTTCAACGCCCGGCTCGGGGATTTCGGCCTCGCTCGCGCCCTGGACAAGGAGAAGACCTCGTACTCAGAGGTCGGGGGTGTGGCCGGCACACTTGGCTACATTGCGCCCGAATGCTTTTTGACAGGTAAGGCCACCCAACAGTCTGACGTCTACGCATTCGGTGTAGTCTTGTTGGAAATAGTTTGTGGCTTGCGAACTGGAACAAGGATTGGTGAGTTTCGCTTTTTGGTCGATTGGGTCTGGTCCCTGCACCGAGAAGGCCGTATATTAGATGCCATAGAAGAGCGGCTTGGAGATGAGTATGTTGTTGAGGAAGCTCAGAAAGTGCTCATTTTGGCTTTGGCATGTTGTCATCCGATAGCATTCGAAAGGCCTAGAACTCAGGAAATTGTTTATATCATATCCGGTTTAGTTCCGGTGCCTTACGTGCCACCTTTCAAACCGGTCTTTGTATGGCCTTCGATGCCTACTCTGGAAGATGATGATAGCAGCAGCCTTGGTAGCACGACGGAGACAGAGTACTTTCCAACCACCCATTTGGGATCAGGCTTCACTCCGCAATGCATCAGTCGGGAGCTCTATGCCAGGGACAAATTTAAATCTGTGTAGTTTCTTTTGTAAACTAAAACCAATTATCATGTTCGAGTAATATATTATGGTTATTAGCTTATCTGTTATGAATAATAAATTAATTGAAATGTACAATTTAAGATCTCAGTTGTAACGGCCGGACACATACACGGTGAATGGAATGGCTACATATACAACAATGTCCGAATCCTCTCACGCGTATAGACAATTATGTGTTCCGAATCTCCTACAAAACATGTCCTTGAATTATTGGGAGAATGAACAGATATGCCCCTCGCTCCGTGGTTATATCCTTCGCAGGGGTGCCTGAATCATGTTCTATCGGAAGGATCCAAACCCAATCGGTTTGGGACTCTTTCTTCTACCAATTAGGCCACATTTGATTCCTACTGTACCGTACGTCATGTACGTACATCCATATTCACTCTCACTGACTACAGCACATTGCAAAGGCGATCGCGATTTCCGGCCTAATTTTCTCCCGTGATTCCTACTTTTGTGGCAAGAGCTTTAATTTGACTGTTTCTGTCACTGTTTTTTCTTTGTTCAATACTTCAATTCACCCGAAACTTTCTCTTTTTGTTTCTAGATGATAATTTATGAGCAATTTATCTTTTGATTGTAGGGTTTCGTTCGATTTGGCTTTCTTGACAGTTCTTCTGTAATTTTGTTTTGAAGTTGAGTTACAATTCTGATTGTTACTCTGTAACGTTTCACCCCTTTCCTCTCTCTTGAAACTTATGTATGCCTAACAGTGTTATAGGTGAAGGTCCACCAGACGAGTGTTCTCTGAAAATGTCTCAAGACTTTTAAACCTTTAATGGTGTAAAATTCAAATTGAAGCAGTTAAAATCGAGATATATGATTGAATAAGGGAAAGGGGAAAGAGATAGTCATAAAAATTGGTATATATTTGCTGAACCGGCTCGTGCTTTGCATGTTGGACTCTGGCTTCAATGCGTGACTCGGGGATTTTGGCCTCACCAGCGCCCTGGACGAGGAGAAGATCTTGTCCCTGGAGGTTGGGGGCGTGGCCGGTACGTTGGGTTACGTTGTGCCTGAATGCTTCCTAACAGGCAAGGCCACCAAGCGACGTCTACGCATTTGGTGTATTTTTATGGGAAATAGTTTGGGGCTTGCGACCTGGAACAAGGATCGATGAGTTCCACTTGTAGGTCGATTGGCTCTGGTCCTTGCGCGGTTGCCCCAAGGCCGGATATTAGATGCTATAGAAGTGCAGCTCGGAGATGAGTAAATGTCTTTTAGTTTTGCGGCCAATCCCATCTAGTGGTGATGGCCAATGTGGCTATATTGCCGATCCAAAGAAAATAAAAAAAATGGCAATGTGGGTACAGAACCGGAAACGGTCAAATGGAGAAGATAAATGGAATAGTCATTTGTTGCACGAGGGGAAAGAGGGCAGCGGGAAAAAAAAAAAAAAAAATCTTCAATGCAACAATTTTTTGTAACACCCTTTTACATGATGTGAATTTTACGTCTATGTAGGTCTCACACCATGTGAGAGAGGTGTTACAAATAACCGTTGCATTAAAAATTTTCTCGGCCCACATAGGAGGAAGGAGGTTTGAATCGGATCATTGCTCGGAAATTGCCTATAAATTTGTTGGACTACTGTTGTATAACTTCCATTCAAGTGTTCAACCATCCAAATGGTTAGCGAAAGGAGGTTTGAATCGGCTAGAAAAGTCCACTACACTCATTTAGTCATTTAGTTTGGTTTTGATCCAGCATTTTTTTTTGACGTGTGCTTATTTTAATAGCATTGTGTTAGACTACTTCTTCTTCTTTGTTTTTTTTTTTTTGTAATTTATTTTAGGACTTTTAAGGTGAATTTTGACTTTGATTTCAACAAAATAAATATAAAAGTATTGAGTACAACTAAGGTATTGAGAAAAATAATTGGAGACGTAATCTAAAAGGACAATGACACAACAGTGATACAAAAATTGGAAGTTCCGCAAAAGTCAGAGCTGAGTAACATCACCAATTTCTTCACGAAAGCGGCTCCTCTCATGTTTATCACTCTCTGGTTGTTGTCTAGTTTGGACTTTTTTGGGCCTTTTGTGGGCTCAAAATAATGATCGGAACCGTTCATGTTGGAGAATTTGTCGAGAACTTCAACCTCACCAAACATTATGTTGATCGGATACCATTTAGACTTTGTCGGCACACAATTATGTTGAAAAGACACCTAAAATGGGTACGAATCCAGTGTGAACATTATATCTTTTAACACTAGTTCCAAATTCGGAGTTTATTTATTTTTGTACTTTTCAAATGCCCTTGTCCATACGAATTTTTAATCCTAAGAATTATGGCCAAGAGAATAAGATCTACTCCTATCTATGAAACACATCCTGACAAATAGTGTCTCAATGATCGATTAAATTGCACCCAGGAAAACACGAACACACTGAAATATAAAGAAAATGAGATTAAATTTTTTCTACCGGCGGTGGAAAATTTCACTTTTTCACCACCGTCTTTTTCGGTTCTAGCGTGTGTTTATTGTTGATCTGAACCGTTCATCTTGTAGACCTCACATAATAATGTATCTATACAAAAAATAAACTTGATCGGATATCTTGGAGTATCAAAAATTGAATTTTGCTTTGTAACAGGGACGTTTTTTTTATTATTATTGATAAAAATCAGATCGTTTAGTTTATAAACCAAAATTTAAATTTTGATATATCTATCGACTTTCGATAAAGCTAATTTTTGCATGGCAATACTATTTCGCGGGTCTTATTATATGAACGGTTCAAATTACAATAATATAACGCTCGGAGGAACCCATAATGGTTAGTCGCGAAAAAATGAGATTTTACACCAACGGTAGATAAAATTTATTCTAAAAGAATATCATCACGGGCGGTTTCCGAGCAATGTGGCAAATGGAAATGACAAAAACGGTGAGAGAGAAATCGTTGGGTTCTGCGAAGAGTGAGAGCGGAGAAAGACAGACCAACTGGTGAACAAGTCAAGTCTCCCCGCGCTTTTGTTTAGGTGAATATTTGGAAAAGAAAGACTCTGCTTTTTACTATTCTATTCAGCAAAATCTCATCTCTGTCTCTCTCCCAATTCCCAAATCCCCGTGCTAGCCATTTCTGCACACTTGATGGGATTGGCCGTGAAGCTCCGTATGATCGCCGCTGTGCTCCTCTGTTTCACGGCGGTCGCGGCCCAGAACTTCAAGACTTTCACCACCACCACTACACACGAACCATTCAAGAGCGAGTTATTAGAGCTGGCTGGCTCAGCCACCATCTTCAATGGGGCGCTCCAATTGACCCCGAACTCGGCCTACGAGAGGCGCTTGGTGGGCATGCCACTCGAAAATCAGGCTGGAAGAGCGCGTTTTAATAAACGATTCAAGTTGTCGGAACAATTTTACCACTACAACAAAACAAAGGATAGGGTCGCCTCGTTCAACTCCTCCTTCCTCTTCAGCGTCTGCCCGCTGGGTCGTAATACACCCCGGGGAAGGGCTGGCCTTCTTCATACAACCCGAGGACTTCTATCCCTGGACGTACAGGAGTTATTCCTTTCCGTCAGAGAGCTTCGGCCAGTATCTGGGCCTGACCAACCTCAGCAACGATGGCTACGCTGGAAACAACCTAGTAGCCATCGAGTTTGACAACGTCAAACAGGCATTCGATCCGGATGCTAACCACGTGGGACTCAATATAAACAGCATCGTATCTACTGTTAATTCCTCTTTGACCCCATTGGGAATAGAACTCTCCAGATGGCGAGGCCAGGTTTTACAATGTCTGGGTCCAGTACGACGGGGTCAGTAAGTTTATTGAGGTGTACATTGCACGACAAGCTGGGCTTGATGGGGAGACGCCCTCCAGGCCTGATACCCCGGTCTTAAAATCAAATCTCGATTTGGGAGAGGTCTTTGAAGATCGGAAGTCCTTGACCTTGGTTTTCAGCATCGACAGGAAATAAGGGCAGCTCAACGTATATTTAGGAGGAAGAAAACTTGACGGTGGAGGAATTGTGGGGAATGTGCAGGAACATCCTAGTGGGAAAAGACTCCAAAACATCATTCAGGCTTAAGTGACTCCTTGTGAGTCGGGGTTGGGTTCCACTCTTGTGGATAGCGGTCGCCAGTGTGGGCTATTATTACCCCCGCAAGAAGCAACAATGTTTCAGTTTAAGTCCAACATATTAGGTGCCTTGAAGAGATTGGGGTTGGTTCAGTTTAAGCC